>CAJHNH020001591.1:0-515000 GCA_905116865.2 Candidula unifasciata | reverse complement strand
TGCAATGGATCTCTGACAAGCTCTGTATTTGATCCAGGATGTATCCTGTTTCAGACTGTTGTTCATCCTTCTCCTAATGATATCCTTAACCTTGTACCGCTGTCTGCCTCTTGCTTGTGCTGAGCTTCTTCGGGCTCAGACTTGAGTTAGAAGAAGAACGGAGCACTTACAGGTTCTACCCGTGTGTCATGATGTTGGTATGTTGTTCAAACTTCAAACTTAGAACCTCTATATAGTATTTGATTGTCTTTGTTCCCTTGAAACTCGACAGATTCTTGGTAGTCCCTTGTGGGTTCTGAAGCCCCATTGTGGGGAAAACAAGAATAGACCCCCTGCCTCTCTGACAAGCATGTCGTAAGAGTCGACTAACTAGGGGCTTTCTTCGTAGTCGGAGTGCATCTGCCTGAGAGGTAAGGAACCAACAGTCTACACACACATAAGTCAGATATGTGCACGTAACATTCAGGTTCTGGAACAAGACTGAAGTCCAGAGGTGGACGAACACCCAGAGCTTTCCGCTTGAGCTGACAGCCGGTGAACGCTAAGAAGAAGAATTTTCGGTACATGTGTCCGTTATGATAACTCGATCAGTTTGTCTTTTTGACCGGTTTGGCTTTCGCGATTTCCTAAGCCAGGTTCTTGTCAGTTTAGTAAGCACAACATACACCAGACCTCCTAAATTTACCCAATAATATACATGCTGTCAAATTAAAACTAGACAGAATATCAGGCAAATTCATGCAGCCGGCAGGAAATCTCCAAGTAGAAGAAATAATGAACAGTCCTGTGACATTTGCGATATGAGAACTGTCGATTTGCGTCTTTTATTTGGTTCTTTTTGTTGAATGGTGTCTATTATTTGGTTTGCATTACCATTGATGAATTCCACTTGATTTTTTTTTTGGACCAATTCTTTCCATTCTTCGTTTATGCTCTGCCTTTTGAGTTGTCCGGAGATCTAACGGTAGAATGTCACACGCCTTGTGGGTTTTCTCAAACATCGTGTTGTTACATTTTAAAATGTAGATTTAAAGAGGACTTGCATGCACGCTGCTTGATGGTCGCAAGTTCGAACTCCCATATAAGTTTTAAGATTTAAGTTGGTACCCAAGGCGACCTAGCCTAAAATGGGACAGCGAGAAATATTTAGAGAAGTAAATGCGGTCAGCTTGATAGTGACTACATTCAGGACCGTTTCAACGCATGAGCCCAGGAATCTGGGCTACATGCTGATCTGCATATTTCAAGTGACTTGCCAGGAAAAAAAAATATATGCGAAGCTTTAATTAATTCTATATAATATGAAACCGAAATGCACACTCTCCCCTCCAGTTCTATTAAAGTGCCAATAAAAAAATATGTTTAATAGTATCGACCATTTACATTTCATTCCTGTGAGTGGTTGTCGTGGGGGGCCCCAGCACAATGGTTTGCCCAGGGGCACACAATGCTGCAAAGACGGCGCTGACTACAACAGTCACTGAGTACCTAGTGAAGTTAAGGTTTTCATTCACATCGATGGCGCATCCAGCGTACAGATACACGTACACGTTTATATCATTGAAAAGATATCAAATGAAACGAAAAGTAAAATCCGTAAACTTAACAGTGTCTCAAACGACAAGTGATCGTTCCGGCTATTGAACTTTTATCAGCACATTAAAAGACTATGCAATACCACAAAAACAAACAAGAATACGTTGTTTTTCGTCGATCACAAGTGATGATGACCACTCTTTCTTTCATCAGTCAAGGAACTAAAGTTGAGTTATGTGAGTACGGACGTGACTTATAAGCCCAGGAGATCGAGGACAATGAGGGCCTGAAACTTGTCTGTAGGTAAAGGGTCTGTTATAGGGGTCTTACTAGCCTGTCTGCGCTGTTTAGGTAAAACAAAGAGAGGGAGTTCTAACACACATGATGAGATTTAGACACGTAACTGATAATATGAAGATACATGCAAAAGATAGGACGACTGGGCAAGAGTTGGTTGTCAATACGGACGGGAGGAGGAGAATATAACGATGATGACAGTGACGATGATGCTAAATAAGAAGAAGGGGTGGGAAAGAAGAGAAAGGCAAAGAAGACAGATAAGAAAATGATGAGTAGAACAGCATGTGCTAATGGAAGTAGGAAATAACAAGGTTTTTTTTTAATGAAGAAAGTCCACTGTTTGGCAGGAAAGATAGTATTACGTGATCTAATGAAGACATTAAAATGGGACTAGTGAAAGGAAAACAACGCAGAACAAGAGCAAATGAGTTTACCAACTTAAAAAGTATCTCTAGTGTATCTAACCCCGCATAATCCCCCAGAGCTATAACTGTCTCAACAACTGACATCAATAAAACAACCAGTCCATAGCATCATTGCTTGATTACTATACAGACTTGGCATTGAACAGCCAAAATCCTGGCACAGAAGTAGCCCTGGCAGAGGCCAGGATGTAAATCAGGGCCTTCTTATGGAGCAATGAATATTCAGCACGCACGGCGCGATGAGCTCAGAGGGCTGTTATGATTAGATCGAGAACGCCAGTCAGGGGACAGTAGTGTACGTTGAAAAATACTGCCCTGTTGGGATTACGTTGGGCTTGCAGACCCATCAGAACACATTCATCTGGAATAATCAATACGGCCTGTCTTTTCAGAATATATGTCCCAGAAAGGGGAATTTAGAGGGACATGTGAATCACCATACAAGGGATTCAGAAAAGTAAGGTATTGAGGTTGTTGTGGTTGTTGTTTGGATCAAACACTTCATGTCTACGAAGCTTTATTCCTTGCTTTTGTTCCTTCCGCTTCTCCTATGGGTTTCGTAGCTACGTTCTGTATTTGATTTAATTTGAGGAATCAACAGTTCGCATACAAATAAGCCAGATCTGTCAAACGGATATGCACGCAAAACTCAAGTTCTGGGACAAGACAAAAGTCTAGAAGTGGCGAAAACCGAAACTTACTGCCAGAGTTATAGTCGCTGGATGCCAGAGTTATAGTCGCTGGATGCCAGAGTTATAGTCGCTGGATGCCAGAGTTATAGTCGCTGGATACCAGAGTTATAGTCGCTGGATGCCAGAGTTATAGTCGCTGGATGCCAGAGTTATAGTCGTTGGATGCCAGAGTTACAGTCGCTGGATGCCAGAGTTACAGTCGCTGGATGCCAGAGTTACAGTCGCTGGATGCCAGAGTTATAGTCGCTGGATGCCAGAGTTATAGTCGCTGGATGCCAGAGTTATAGTCGCTGGATGCCAGAGTTATAGTCGCTGGATGCTAGAGTTATAGTCGCTGGATGCCAGAGTTACATTCGCTGGATGCCAGAGTTATAGTCGCTGGATGCCAGAGTTACAGTCGCTGGATGCCAGAGTTATAGTCGCTGGATGCGAAGAAGTTTGTTTAGCAGTTTGTTTGTTTCCTTTTTCTTTATTTCTATCTTCGCTTCCACCCCCGTATCCTCTCTTTTTCGGACTTCTTCTTCATCTTCCGTTTTTTTTTCTCGCTCTTCTTCTTTTTTTTTAAAATGTCTTCACAGCAGAGATTGGCTGCAGTGCATTCTGTGCAGTCTGGGAATATTTCGAGGCACCCTGAATAAAGTTAGTTGCGTATCCTTTACAGGACGTTGCAGAACCAACCCTAACAGCCCCTGACTGTTGTGTGGTCTCTCTAGGCAAATTTACGTCCAGTAGTTTGCCATTTCTTTCTGGACGGTCTGCTTGATACCACTGTCGAAACCAACGCAAGGCGCATTGCCCTTAGCTAGGATCGAACCTGGCATCCCGGCATTAGCACCCTGAATAACACTCTGATACAGACCCGAATAGCATATCGAATAGCACCCGGAATAGCACTCTGAATAGCACCCGGAATAGCACACCGAATAGCACCCGAAAAAGCACACTGAATAGCACTCTGAATAGAGCTCTGAATAGCACCCTCAATAGAATACTGAAAAGCACCCCGAATAGCACCCGAAAAAGCAACTGAATAGCACTCTGAATAGCGCCCTGAATAGCACTATGAATAGCACCCTCAATAGAATACTGAATAGCACCCCGAATAGCACCCGAAAAATAACACTGAATAGCACTCTGAATAGCACTCTGAATAGCACCCTCAATAGAATACTGAATAGCACCCCGAATAGCACCATGAATAGCACCCAGAATAACACCCCGAAAAGCAGCCTAAATATCAAGAGGCACTTATCTCTTCTACAGTGCCGCTGTCGAACAACTGGCTAAAAACTAGGAATACGTCTTTTTCTAAACCTTGGAAACTCTGTGTGAGGATGAGACTGTGAAACGACGTCACTACCCTCTAAGCCACAAAGACGTACGCCATGCTCAAAGTGTCTCCTCAATACCCTGCCCACTTTGGCGCAGGTCAACCTCTGCCTGTAAAAACCCTGCTTTATATTTTTATTGTGCAAGCCCCTGTGGTGTTTCTTTTGTCTCTTCGCATTCACCAGCTGTAAGCTCTGGTGGAAAGTTCTGCTTCGTCCACTTCTAGACTTCAGTCATGTTCCAGAATTTGAGATGTGCGTACAAATCCGTTCTGCAGATCTGGCTAACGTGTATGCGAACTGCTGGTTCCTTGCCTCTCAGGCAGATGCACTCTGACTTTGAAGGAACACACCTAATTAGTCACCATTACGACATGCTTGTTGGGGGGGGGGGGGGTTGGCAGGGGAGTAAGCCACAATGGAGCGCAGGAACACACACAAGGATGTGTGTGGCGTTAGATAATGCTGTGGTAGTTTGATGCTGTCTGTGACCGTTCTTCAATGTTATCAAAAACCACTACATACTGGACATTCCTATGCCTGAGTGCGTAGTCCTCAGATACAGCAGCTACTCCAAGATACCTCTTTGGACTTTTCTCATAAGGAAGTGGTTATAATGTCTCCCAGCTTGGTCTCGAAGGCGGCATAGACGTTCTTCACCAAGCATTGCGCCCACGTCACGTAATCCCGTTGGTAATTATCCACTAGTCCTTTGTCTTCGATGTTAATTCACATCTACATCTAAACTCACTGTGGCAAACGTTCAAGAAAGGAGTCCTCACCGGCAAGGTCTGCAGGCTACACCCGGGGCTGGAGTGGCCGTTGAGGTGCCTCAGTTTTAACTTCTTTGAAGGCTGTCCATGGTATCTGGAATTGATCCTCTTGGGCTGTTACCAGACTGAGATTTTGTTGGAAGCCCTGATAGGGAAAATGGCAGAGGAAAGGCAAACTATAAAAAGGAAAGAAATGAAAAGAAGACGCTAAGAAGAGATACCGCGTGTAAAACTACTAATCTTGTGTAACTTCTGCTTGCATTGAGGGTGGCACTGCATTTTTTGGTGTCGGGCTGTTTGTGTTGGGAGCTCTGACTGTTGCCTTTTGCATTTAATGCGCCTTGTGCTGATGGATTTGCTAAGACAGCAGTGGACCAATGTTTTTTTTTTCCAACAAGAGACAGTGATGGATATTCTGTGTAGTTTTCGTTGGCACAAAAACGGAGCAAATATGGGTTGACCCGTTAACTGTGAAACTGGAATTGCGATTAATGGACTACCTGAAGAGAAAGGAATTTAAAAAAAGGGGGATGGGTGGAGGTGGTGGTAGTTGGGGAGAGGGGGAGAGTGGGGGGGGGGGGGAAATGTTCACTTACCTGAAAATTTTCAAATCCAAATATATCCAAAATGCCGATGAAATGTTTCTGGTAGGCGCCAGGATTTGTGCATTTGTTGATGGCGTCCACAAGCCAGGCAAAGGTGCGAGAGTACAGAGCCTTGGCCATAGCGTGCCTGTTTTCTGTCGCCTGGTAAGGAGAGACAGACACAGACCATTAGCAAACGCTACATAAGAGTTACCGGGGCTTCCCAAACAAGGGAAATCCACAGGTCACGGAACAGTCTAATATTCCAGGGGGTGGTAGATAGGCTGCATGCAGTCATGGGACCTAGGCTGTACTCTCTGGTGGGATGTAGGTGGGTTGGGGTTAGGGCCAGTTTTGATGTTTTGGGGTCGTTAAAAGCATCAGAAAGCCGGGAAACCCAGTCTTACCACCCTCTAAAATGTTGAACTGTTCTGTGACGTCATATGGGGGTAGGATATTAGTAAAGATCCGAGTTACCGAAGTGTTTCACATATACCAGGTTGGGATTTCTGCTGGATTTAGGTATAATGATGCATGTAATATGCAGAGGTTTTAACAAATTCCTTTTTTTTAAATATACGTTAATGCAATTTTATGTTAATATATTTTAAATGCCGTTTACTAATTAATCACCGATTACTGAGCTACTGAGTCCATGTTGAGTGAGATTTTTATAAGTATGAGGAGAGTCTAATTCATTTTATTATAGAGCCTTTCAGATGATTCCTCATCATCATGTGCCCTGCCAACTGGCGCTGGCGCTCATGTGTCTCCACAGATCACGATTCCTGGTTGCCTGGAATTGCTCTCTTGATGACATCCCTCTATGACATCGTTTCAGTCCATCCAGCATCTTCTCTCTTGGTCTGCCTCTACCCCTTTTCCCCCTGATCGTTCCATGATATTTTAGATGATTATATAATATAAATTCTGTAATTTTGTAAACACATTTTAAAACTATTTCTTTTAATAAAAACTAAACGACAATATATTTTCATTATCAATATATTTAGGAGCAGAGATTCATCCACTTCTGGACTTAAGTCTTGTTCCAGAACCTTTGCGTGCACATCATTTTTACAAATATGGTTTATTTGAATGCAGGCTGATGGTTTTTCGCCTCTCAAGCAGATGTACTCAAACTTCGAAGGAAACAGACATAATTAATCGCCTCTTACGACATGCTTGTTAGGGAACTAAGGGGCAGTGAGTCTGTTCTTTCTTTCTCTCGCAACAAGGGAGCCCTAACCCACACGGAGGGCTTGTGAAAACCTGAAGTAATTAGTTTCTGACATCATTAACATCAATCAATCACTCACTCAATCAATCAATTCACTGGCTCGCCCCCCCCCCCTCCTCCCTACGCCCTCAGTCCTTCCAGAAAAAGGTTATTACAGAAGAAGGACAGAAGAATTAGGACAAACAAGTTGAGTAACCGAACAGATAAAGCAAGCTTTTGCAAGACACATTTTGCCAAATAATATTGTTTTTTACTTACCAGCTTGAGCCATGAAAAATTCTTAGAATGCAGTGGACCAAGAAGAATAAGAAAAACACCAATATCCTACACGATCTGAGCAGCGAGGAGAATTGGCTCATAAACAGTATCTTGTCCCGAAAGCTAGGATGTTTTTTTTAGTCATGATAAGCGTCATGTGGCCTGGAGAAAACGGTGATGGAAGGTGCAGTTTCAAGAAGACAAGGCACCTTCGAAAGGGGGTCAAAAACACTGAAAATCGATTGGCTATGAAAGCACATAGGGCTGGTAAAATGGTTAGAGAAAAGGAGACTTTCAGGTGTGAAGTGACGACAGCGAGGTTCTGTAAAAGGACATGTTGACTGACAATTCACACGATGCAATACCTGAAGAAGAAAAACAACTGGAGGATATCTAGAATCGATCTATAATCATAGTTAGGCGTCATCAACCACTTCATCCGCACCACACTTATATGACTAACCTGCTCTTATTACAGGAAGACATCTATAAGATCACGATGACCAAACAATGTCGGCCCTATCCATACCCAAAAACTGTGTTCAGTAATTTTGGCAAAGTGAAACAGTAAAAATTTTTAAACTGTACATGGTGACCTGGAGGGACCTTATGCAAAGAAAATGTGCGAACTAGCTCGGTCTCTTACGAGACACGACTGACCAAACTAGAAGGGAACAGGTTCGGGAACATATTGGATGACACAAAGACAAGGAGATTGAACCTCACGGAGGATGACTCAGGAGGAAAAACATCAGTAAGATAAGTACAAGAAGAAGACACTTTGAAACAGACAGGAAGGATCCGTCTAGCTTAGGATAGGAACATACAGCCAGCGAGCTAGGGCACATATCACAATCTTAGCCACACGAGTGGCGCATATAAACTAGATCACAAATATAACCGGAGACAGTTGGAAGCTGAAAGTGGTCGAATTTTTTATTTAAAAAAAAAATGCAATAAAATCGACACTGAAATTTTCTGGCAAGAAAAGGTGTTGGCTAATTTAAAGACAAAAAATATAGTATGTAAGTTGGTTGTACCCCACCAGGACATCACACAAAGCGATAAACACCGGGTGACACAAAGTGCCACTATGTGGACGAGGATCACCCGTGGAGAGGTTCCAGAAACCCCGTTCAGCCGTTAGGTCGACAAAGGAGCCGAGGCCCTTTAACAAACAAACAAAACAAAAATATATCTCCGACTCCGTCAGGACGCTACGACCTACCGGATGGAAAGGGGAAAGGGGTGGAAAGGGGTGGGTGGAAAGGGGTGGGTGGAAAGGGGCGGGGGTGATGAGAGTCATCCTTTAGGTCTTCTTCTTCTTCTTCTTCTTCTTCTTCTTCTTCTTCTTCTTCCTCTTCTTCTTCTTCTTCTTCTTCTTCTTCTTCTTCTTCTTCTTCTTCTTCTTCTTCTTCCTCTTCTTCTTCTTCTTCTTCTTCTTCTTCGTCTTCTTCTTCTTCTTCTTCTTCTACGACCTACCGACCCACAGGATCGTTTCACTTCAAAAGCGAATTCTCGGTACCCACACAGGACTAGCAATCACTAAAGAAGAAACGCGAGGACTCCCAAAATTGGCTCAACGTATTTAAGACCCCCTACCTCCTCCTCCTCCTTTCCAAAACTTCGTCATCCTCTATGATGAGCGTTTTGTAACAGAAAACGTGGGTTAAACAGAGGTTAGCTGCGTATCCTTTACAGGACGTTGCAGAACCAACCCTAACAGCCTCTGGCTGTTGTGTGGTTTATCTAGGCAAATTTACGTCCAGTAGTTTGCCATTGCTTTCTGGATGGTCGGCTTTCTTGATACCACTGTCGAAACCAACGAAAGGCGCATGGCCCGCGGTTGGGATCGAACCCAGCATGCTGGCATTACGAAGCGTTCGCATCGACTTAGCCACAGAGCCGACTCTGGTTCAACAGACACACCAGAAATTGCGTGTAACGGCCTGTAAATGTGAAAATTGCTTCCCTTTATTCCAGTCTAGTTCTATGATTGGCCCCCGAATTACCTCTCACCCAGTAGGCTCGATCCTTCATCGCAGATAAAGAGACATCCCGCCGACGAATCGCCTCCATGCCTAGCTGCCCACAGGCTCAATTAATCATCCGAAAGATGCATGAGCCGATAAAATAGCTCCGACATAAAAGAGAGTGGAGTGGTGTCTCCGATTTATTGGTTGTTAATTCGCAATGGCGCGTTCGATTAGCCCAAGCGGACACGGCCGGCGTTTGTCGTTCGAGTCGATTCTTATTTTGGTGTTTCTTTCTAGTGCAGAGGTTTATTTGATTCGAGTACACCGCATTTACTTTAATGGTGTGTAATGTAAAACGTACTGACATATAGGGCTAGACTTATTTTTTTACCAAACAGTCGGCACCTGGTGGGTGATTAGGTCAGCATCACACCGGCTGCCTTTACTTCAAATGACTGCCCCTGGTACCCACTAAAGGCTGGGTCGACCTTAGAGCCGAGGTCATTTTTTGAAAGAGAAAAAAAAAGTCCGACTCCGTCAGGACCCGAACCCAGCATCTTCCGATCCGCAGGCGAGCGTCTAGCCACCACACCACGGCGACTCCCGTCTTTAATTTAGCCATTTATTTCAAAGATCTCGGCCACAGCATGGAGTTCTCGAGAACAGAATTAATCTTAATGTACAGAAGCTAATCATAAAGAGTCAGCCGATCTAGTGCAGAATTATGTGAATCCTGCAGGGATTTTATAGACCAGTGGTTCTCCACCCTTCTAATGCCACGATCCTTCAATACAGTTCCCTCGTGTTGCGGCGATCCTTCAATACAGTTCCCTCATGTTGTGGCGATCCTTCAATACAGTTCCCTCGTGTTGTGGCGATCCTTCAATACAGTTCCCTCGTGTTGCGGCGATCCTTCAATACAGTTCCCTCGTGTTGTGGCGATCCTTCAATACAGTTCCCTCATGTTGTGGCGATCCTTCAATACAGTTCTCTCTTGTTGTGGCGATCCTTTAATACAGTTTCCTCATGTTGTGGCGACCCTTTAATACAGTTTCCTCATGTTGTGGCGATCCTTTAATACAGTTTCCTCATGTTGTGGCGACCCTTTAATACAGTTTCCTCATGTTGTGGCGACCCTTTAATACAGTTATCTCTTGTTGTGACGACCCTTTAATACAGTTTCCTCATGTTGTGACGACCCTTTAATACAGTTTCCTCATGTTGTGACGACCCTTTAAAACAGTTTCAACATGTTGTGACGACCTTTTAATACAGTTTCCTCCAATTGTGACGACCCTTTAATACGGTTTCCTCATGTTGTGACGACCCTTTAATACAGTTTCCTCACGTTGTGACGACCCTTTAATACAGTTTCCTCACGTTGTGACGACCCTTTAATACAGTTTCCTCATGTTGTGACGACCCTTTAATACAGTTTCCTCATGTTGTGACGACCCTTTAATACAGTTTCCTTATGTTGTGACGAACCTTTAATACAGTTTCCTCACGTTGTGACGACCCTTTAATAGTTTCCTCATATTGTGACCACCCTTTAATAGTTTCCTCATGTTGTGACGACCCTTTAATACAGTTTCCTCATGTTGTGACGACCCTTTAATACAGTTTCCTCATGTTGTGACGGCCCTTTAATACAGTTTCCTCATGTTATGGTGATCTCCAAGCAATTATCTTCCTTCCTAACTTCAATGAATATAAAAAAAGATAAAGGTAAAGTCGGGAGATGTGAACCAGCGTCATTGCACGCGGTTATAAACCATAAGTGCTCTGCCACTAGTACGGACAGCTGATAAGAACTTTCCGCCTGTGTCGCCGTTCGCACGTAACTCTGTAGCTACAGCGACGTTCCTCCCTTTACCCCTTTACTCTGGTACCTATTTTTCTAGAGGCTGGGTGAACCCCGGGAACCGCGCGGTTTCGAACACCGACCGTGGGCTGCAGCGAGTCGCAGCTGGATTTGAAAGCGAGCCTCTTATCGACTGCGCTAACGCGGCCCCCGCCGTCTCTTTTTCAATGGTCAGGCGACCCCTGTAAAAGGGTAGTTGGACCCACACAAAAAAGTGGTTGCGACCAGTAGGTTGAGAACTACTGTTATTTACGAATGAGGAGAACACTATAGAAGGATTAAAAATACACCTTTTTTTAATTAAAGCGTCTTGCAGGAAATTAAAACTCACCAAGAAAACTAATTACTTGCCTAAGAAGAAGGCACTCTATGTTGTTTTTTTTTTGGGGGGGGGGGGGGGAGGGGGGGGAGGGGGGGGGGGGGGGGGGGGATTTCATGAACTCCAGAAAGTTCGAGTATGTCATGACCGCAGGAAAGTTGTAGGGACAGAAAGGCAAGCGAGTCTAAAAGACATCGTGTTGGACCGTCTGGTCTCAAAGCACGGAGAAACATATTTATCAGAAAACATTGTCAATGCAAGAGACACCAGACTGAAGACAGGCCTAATGACCAATGGCATGACAGGGACACGGAAAGGCATTAACCATTATATAGAAAAGATGGATTGTTGACATTAAACAAATTATACATCAATACGGGTTGACAATAGATAGATTGACCTCCTCAACGGTGGATACAGCACACTGAAGATGCACTGGTTTAGAAAGAACACAGGGCTGTAGAACTGGCTAGAGAAAGAGAGACTTTCAGGCGTGTCGTGACGAGAGCGACGTTCTATAGAGGAGCCGCTGATTGACAATGATGATGACTCTAGACACTGCCACTGATCGAGCAATAGATCACAAACTGTTCCTCCATCACCACTCTGAATCACAAAAGTTGAAACGTCATGGTGATGAAGATGATGGTGATGAAGAGGATGGTGATGAAGATGGTGGTGTTGAAGATAATGATCATGAGGAAGATGATGATGACGAAGATGACGTTGGTGAAAATGATATTGATCATGATGATGATGAAGATGATGGTGATAAAAATGATGGTGATCAAGAAGATGTTGATGAAGATGATGGTGATAAAATTTATGGTGATGAAGAAGATGATGATGAAGATGATGGTGATAAAGAAGATGGTGAGGATGACGATGAGGTTGATGATGAAGATAATTATAATGAAGATGAAACGGTTGGTGATTAAGAGGATGGTGATGAAGATGGTGGTGTTGAAGATAATGATCATGAGGAAGATGATGAAATCGAAGATAACGTTGATGAAGATGATATTGATCATGATGATGATGAAGATGATGGTGATGAAAATGATGGTGATGAAGAAGATGATGATGAAGATGATGGTGATAAAGAAGATGATGAGGATGACGATAAGGTTGATGATGAAGATGATTATAATGAAGATAATACGGTTGGTGATTAAGAGGATTGTGATGAAGAAGATAATGATGAAGAGGATGGTGATGAAGAAGATGAAGATAAAGACCTTGGTGATAAAGATGATGTTATAAAGATGATGTTATAAAGATTATGTTATAAAAATGATGTTATAAAGATGATGATCATAATGCTTGAACTTACCTCCTGCAGCTTGAAAGGAATGCTGGTCACCGTCCCTCTGACCTGAATTTGTCTGAACAAAGAAATCTCCTGAAAACTATTCATCTCAAATCCTAGAAGCAGACACACCTTCTCCACCACCTCCGTATCTTGTGGAGAAAACTCACTCTTTTCTACATCGCCATCCACGGCCTGAAACTTGAGATTCCCAAGGAGAAGAACTGCCGAGAGAACCGAAAACAACCCTTGAGACATCTCTTCGGCAATGCCCAGAACGTTCATGGCCAGCCTCAAGTTGTCGAACATAACCGCATCATTGACGCCATCCAGAGAGAAGCAGCCACTTTGGCTGAGGTAGTGATAGGAGCTTGCAGGAGCCAGCATGTAGGTTTCAGCAAGTTGTGGGCACGCTTGGGCAGCTGCAGTCAGCTGGTAAAATACGTGGTAGTTGCGCTCCTGCAGGTTCTGGAATGTTATCCTGGACTGCTCCAGAAGGTAGTCCTGCACGATGCAGCCTTTGATCTGGGTGCCCGAGAAGCAGACTTGCATGAACTTACCGAATCTACTCGAGTTGTCATTCCGTACAGTTTTTGCGTTGCCTGGGAATATAAATGAAACCGTATACACATGCTCTATTGAATAGAATAGGCAAAAACTATATTTTATTACAAATTATGAACCATATATGTAATGAATCCATGCCGTTGGGTGTTCTTCTTCGTTTTTTTCTTCTCAAAGTCCATGTCGTATGGTGTTGGTAATCATTCTATACACAACCTTCTGTCTCGTGTTCTTTCAATCAGCTCTGACACAGATGATCCTCCATGCCGTTATATCAAACTGTCCAGCACCTGTTCTTTTGGTCTCCACTGCCTCTCCTCCTCTCCAAATTTTCTGTTGTCACAATGTACTCCAGTCTCCTCATCACATGACCAAAGAATTTAGATTGCCTCTTTCTGATGAGGGCAATCACTTCTCTTCAGGAGTCAGTTTCTTTTAAGACATCTTCATTACTCTGTCTATCCGTCCAGGGTATTCTCATCATTCGTCTATAAAACCACATCTCCGCAGCTGCCAAATATGTTTTCACTAATTTACTAACTGTCCATGATTCCCTTCCGTTGAGGATTAGGAAAAAGAATTCTTGCATGCTGCATAAAACCTGGTATAATCAATAATTAAGAATCTTCCACTGTGAGTAAACAAGGCAATATGAGGGGTGGGTGGAAAGGGGCGGGGGTGATGAGAGTCATCCTTTAAGTCTTCTTCTTCTTTTCATTTCTTTTGCTCTTCAAAGGGCGTTTGGTGGCACGCTGTGTTGTAGTTTACAACTAAGCTGCGATATATGCGCCTTTAGGCCAACACATCTGATTTAAGCTTACGTTTAATTATCGCCTTGTACAAGATGGTTGCTAGAGGCAGTGGGTCTATTCTTCCCTCCAGACAGTGGGTCTGTTCTTCCCTCTAGACAATGGGTCTGTTCTTCCCTCTAGACAATGGGTCTGTTCTTCCCTCTAGACAGTGGATCTGTTCTTCCCTCCAGACAGTGGTTCTGTTCTTCCCTCAAAACAGTGGTTCTATTCTTCCCTCAAGACAGTGGGTCTATTCTTCCCCTAAAACAGTGGGTCTGTTCTTCCTTCCAGACAGTGGATCTGTTCTTACTTCCAGACAGCGGATCTGTTCTTTCCTCAGAACAGTGGTTCTATTCTTCCCTCAAGACAGTGGGTCTATTCTTCCCCTAAAACAGTGGGTCTGTTCTCCCCTCAAAACAGTGGGTCTGTTCTTCCCTCCACACAGTGGGTCTACTATTCCCTCCAGACAGTGAGTCTATTCCTCCTTCCAAACAGTGGGTCTAATCTTTCCTCCAGGCACTAGGTCTATTCTTCTCTCCAGACGAAGCCTTGAAGTCCTGAGTTCTGGGGGATGTGGTTTCATTTTACAGAATATTGCTGAACATTTCTTAGATATTTACAATGAGGAGTCGAAACATTTTTAAAGACTGACTGACGTTAAATCCCACAGAGCGATAAATACCCGGTGACACAAAGTGCCACCATTCGGATAAGGATCACCAGGGGACAAGTCTCAGAAATCTCGTTCAACCTTCGGTAACAGCGAGGGTGAGTTTTTGAAACAACAAAAAGGTGGGTCCTTCATTGGAAAGCAATAAGTTATACTAATTTTTTTTTTAAAGAAACCAAGAGGCAAAGACAGATTATTACAAACTTTACAAACTGTCACTCGCAGTTTCAGGTTACAGTGTGAGAAAGCAAAGCTAGAAATTCTTCTTCTTCTTCTTCTTCTTCTTCTTCTTCTTCTTCTTCTTCTTCTTCTTCTTCTTCTTCTTCTTCTTCTGTCTATTCTTTTTGTTTTTTTCCTTTTTCTTCTTCTTCTTCTTCTTCTTCTTCTCTTCTTCTTCATCCTATTCTTCTTCTTCTTCTTCTTCTTCTTCTTCTTCTTCTTCTTCTTCTTCTTCTTCTTCTTCTTCTTCTTCTTCTTGTCTATGACATGTCGGTCGTATTTCATAAAGAAAAAAATAATCAAGTACAGTTTCGGCGGGATGGGTAGTTCAGTCCCCTTGCGAGTGATCGAGGATGTGAGACGAGGGACGACATGCTGTGTTTAGTTTCCATCTTTAATAATAATAGTGAAATGTTGATAAGTAATCTGCTGAATGACAAACAGTATATAATGCATTACCAAACGGTAAGATCCACGATAATCTCCCCAGCCGAACAAGGTCGTGATCCATTGATACATTTTTTAGACTCGTCTGCTGTCAGGGGGTGGGAGGGGGGGGGTATGGGGCTATGTTCTCCTTTCTGGCTTCTCTTGCATTTACTTTATTGTGTGACATAGGTTGCAGCACTCTCTAGGGGAGTTGTGGGTTAGACCCAGTTTGTAAATGTTTTTGCAGTGTTAAAAGCGCTGGCTTGCTTAAATATACAACCCGTGATATAAACGCATTGATGAACTCCCCTCTAGCATTGTGCGAAGGTCGGGTGACTGGAGGTCGACCAATCAGGAGTGAGCTAGTGTGAACCGTGGGGAGATTATAGTGGATCATACCTTACAAACACCTAAAAAGAGAGCATCTATACAAGATTCACCCCCTCCCCACAGGGGAAGGAAAAACTCAGTCCATTTACAAACTGGAGAAGGTTAAAGGTTAGAGCTAAGGCCCCCGCCCTCCCCTTCCACTTCAAGGTGTCCGAGGCGCAGGTTTCAATGCTCCCTGATGTTGAAGAGGCACAGTTTCTGTTATTGTTTTCAGTCTTTCCGCGTATCAACCCCACAGCACTCATGGTTTCTATATGCAATACTTGGGCGAATGACGTAACTGTAGTGGTTGTCGTTAACAACGACCAATGAGCGTCTGTTACTTGATTCAAGCGACACCGGAAGTCGTGGTAGAGCAACTAACCTGCTAGCAGTGTTGCCACTTTGGATGTTTTACATCCAGATTCAAATGTTTTCCCTTGCATTTAGATGGCGTTTTTGACTTTTAGATTTAGATGTCTTTCTAGATATTTTTCATTTAGAGTGAATTCATCAAATCTAACCTAAGAAATAGGATAAAATTTGACCTCTTAAATGCTATCTTGACAATAAAATTCGGCTATTTTGGATCTGAAGCTTCAACTGCATCATCCAAGCTAAGTTTATCCTGTGGATCTTGTAAGGCAGACTCTAATAAAGATAAGGACATGATTATATAGGGTAAGTCATATCAATTGCTATGTAATTTGGGACTTTCCATTTAGATGTTTTTTTCTAGATATTTTAATCGCAAATTTAGATGTTTTAAGATATATTTTGACTCCGTTTTGGATGTTTTTTGTCAAAGAAAAGTGGCAACACTGCATGTTAGATTCTTGCTCTACTTCTTCTTCTCCTCCTCCTTCTTTCACTTCTTCTTCTACTCCTCCTCATTCTTCTTCTTCTTCCGCCCTCAGAAGCACTACTGGTACGCTATGGTTTAAAGCTTGACTGTGAAAACTGCGCCCTTTGCCCCACCACATCTGATGACAGCAAACACTCTATATAGTCACATTTTACCAAATATTTGCCGACAGTGGGTCTTTTTTTTAACTTTACTTTTCAAAATCTCTTGTCGCGCTGATGTTCCATCATCTTACACGATCACCAGAATCACCTGTCAGGTCAGTGCTCTTATTTCATCCCCACCCACTTGGCCAGGTCATCGAGGTATTCATCGCTTTGCCTTCCTCTTTCTCTTTCTCAGTCAACATTGCCAGTTCTAGACCGCGTTACCGACTATATTGCTTCCCAAAACCTGTCTAAAAATACCGTCTGTCTACGTCTACTTGTGTCCATTTCTTTAGTCAAAGCAATTCAATGCACAATGGCTATTATGACGGCAACGTAACATTTCTGCCTGTCTAAATATCGGTACGGCGACGTGTTTACACCAGAAGGTTCTAGTCACTGTACGTCTGTCTACTAATTAGAACGGGTCACGTTACGGTCGTGTAGTGTGTTTCTTCCTTCTGAAGGGGTTCTTAAACTTGACTGCGCGATTAATACAAATGTATACCTAGTGAATTCTCTGAGCGTTATGTGGTTTCCACAGCAGACTCTCAAAAGAGTAAATCATCATCATCATCATCGTCATCATCATCATCATCACTGTCGTCGTCGTCATCATCATTGTCGTCGTCGTCATCATCATCACCATCATCAAGTGCCTTGCCGACTGGTGTAAGCGATGATGCCTCTCCGCAATCTGCGATCTCCAAAAGCATGTATCCGTGTGGGTGCTGACACCCCTCCATGCCAGGACGAACAGTTTCAAGAATCGTCGGCGCTGTCTTCCTCTGTCTCTAGATCTGTCCAATGGTTTTTACATGATCCGGTTTCTTCTTCTCATTACGACCAAAAAAATTGTCGTCCATGTGTTGATTTTATTCAAGAAATTCAAGGCCTCCCCAAAAGCATGTCGTAAGAGTCGACTAATTGGGGAGCTTCCTTTAAAGGCGGAGTGCACCTGCCGGAGAGGCAAGGAACCAACAGTCTGTATTCAAGAGAATGAGATTTGTAAAACTGATGCACTCGCAACACTCAGGTTCTGGAGCAGGACTGCAGTTCAGTAGTGGACGAGCAACCAGAACTTTCCGCCAGAGTTTACAGCTGGTGAACGCAAAGAAGAAAAAGAAATCGGAGCACATCCACCCGAGAGGAAGGAACCAACAGTCTGCATACAAATAAGGCAGATCTGTAAAACAGATGATCATGCAACACTCAAGTTTTGGAACAAGACCAAAGTCCGAAGATGGATGAACAACTAGATATTTCCGCCGGAGCTTACAGCTGGTGAACACGAAGAAGAAGATTGTAAAGTTTTACAAAACGAGTAACAATGGTCATACAGATCACCATAGTTCACTTCAATTAACAAGGAATGGAGACATGTAAGAGAAGTGACGGTTTCTTGGCGTCGCTCGACGCGATCCCTTCCTTGCCTAAACAGGAAGTCGCCAATTAGGGGAAAAGCGGTATATGAAAATTGCATATGTTATTACTACGTTTGGAAAGTGAAGTTGTTAAAGTGCAGGCATTAAATCGGCGGTTCTTGACCTGGCAGGCTCTGAAACAATTTTCTCTGCCCAACCTCCATGACTTTAGGTCTATGAACTACTTAGAATGAGATGGAAAGATTAGGTCTATATTGTTTGCTAAATACGTAGTGTAACTAAGTAATCTCCATCTTGGTTTTAGGTAGGCAGGCGCTTTGCTAAAAAAAAAAACATCATCACATTCAACCAGCAACCCCGAAATAGGAGCTTTAGGTTATAATTGTGACTAGGTTTTATGCGCCATACAAAATGGCTCAGCACTGCATGCAACCAAGAACCCTGAAAAGGACTTCTGCATGTTGATGCGATCAAAGGAGACTCAAATCCTGTCCCGATCGGTGATGAAGGCGTCTACCCCCGCCCCCCCCCCTCCCCCAGCCAGGTTTTTGTAGGGGACTAAACGCCATTTCCCTCATCATTTTTAAGGAGCATTTTCACCAAATATAAGCATTTATTTATACACTAGCTGTACCCGGCCATGCGTTGCTGTGGCCCGGAATGGTGAAATGGAGAGGGAATAAAATAGCTCTCAGCTAACAGTGTCATACCCCCCCCCCCCCCCACGCAGTCATATCTCCCTCTCCGAATGATTGAAAAATCATCCATGGCGAAATTATTAAAATAGAAATAGCTAGGAAATGAGAACTTAAAAATAATATTTTAAGCTCTTTCAGCTAACTGTGTTTGGCATAACCCCCCCCCCCCATCCTTTCCACCAATCATATCTCCCTCTCCGTAGGATTGAAAAATTATCACCTGGCGAAATTATTAAATTAGAAATAGTTAAGAAATGAGAGCATTATAATAATATTTTAAGCTGTCTCAGCTAACGATGTCTAGCATAACCCCCCCCCCCCCCCATTTCCCATCATTTCATCCTCTCCGAAGAATGGGAAAGTCACCGTGTAACTAAATATTGTAACAAAATTGAGCTTGGTATCCGTGTCCACCCAGACTTAAATAAGTAGCATTAACTTGTACAGAGAAGTAAATGTAGCCAGTGTAACAGCTACCACATCATCCATCCAGTACCAGTACTACTGCAACCACTACCACCACCGCCATCACGACAACAACAACAACTGTCACTACAGTCTGTGTAGGTCGGTGTAGAAAAGAGGAGTTAGCGCCGCATGTTGTCGCCACGGTTTTGTAGTTTAATTGTGCCCCCGACATAGGAAGAAACAAAAACTTGCATCATGTAACCAGTGATGGAACCCACAGTGAAAAGTACACTATACTCATGAATATCGGAGTAAATACCCCGCACCCGTCATCTCTCGCTCTCCGAGGGAACGATTTTTAACTGACCTTGACATCCGTGTCCACCCAAACTAAACTATTTTCTGACAAAAAAAATCACGCTTTGAGTCAAGGGCAACGTTGTGTGCAAATTTAAAAGCAATCGGTTCAGTAGTTTTCGAGTTTTTAGTTAACAACATTGGACAATTTTTTTAAATATAGATTTCCTAATATTTCTTTCTTTTTTTTTTTAGTATCCAGAAGCCTTGCAGTTGTTAACTCTTAGGCTTGGTATTATGGATATCGCAACCCTTCGGCCTTGATTCCATTACGGATACTGTAAATGTGGGAGAAATGTGACTTTTCTGCCTACCCCCGGGCGTGAACCCGGACCACAAGGAGTTCGTCACCCGGTCACCGCGCAGTCCGGTTTAGCCAACTATGCTAGAGAGCCGGGCTTCCTATTATTTCAAATGTATTATTATTTATTTGCCATTTTGGTACACAATAATAATAATAATAATAATAATAATAATAATAATAATAATAATAATAATAATAATAATAATAACAGTTACTATTATTATAGCGCAATTAAACAAAGCTCAATCACCTACCCCCATAGATAATTGTATTATGGTCGTGGGGCAGGGGTGAGAGAGAGAGAGAGAGAGAGAGAGAGAGAGAAAGAGAGAGAGAGAGAGAGAGAGTACGTTTTTTACGCCTACACACATACACACACATTTGCGCGCGCAAAAACACACACATACGTACACACACACACACACACATGCGCATACACGCTTTGAATGCACTCTGGTGATCCATTTTGTTTGCAAATATTTACATAAAGGATAAATATAATCGGGTGATCTCACAAGCTTGACACCGGATTTCATTCGTACGAACAAATAGACATCACATTTACTTATGTCTGGGCAATTATGAATATTTACTGAATGATTAAATCTGATCCGACGTGAGTTCCCATAACTGAATTTACGGTAGCAAACGATATAGAATAAAAATGGCGTTTAAGAGACAGAGGCGCTGAAAGGGTGGGGGGGGGGGGGTGCAAGAAAGAGGGGACTTCAGGCTTTAGGGCTCCGCTGCCGCTCTTGAAAAAAATCGAAAAGGGGGAGGGGCGGGGGGGGGGGGAGATTTAAGGAACTTCTTACATTAAAAAAAATTGTCGGGGGGGGGGGGGGGGGGGGTATATGCTGTTTGAGCCCAAGGATTGAGGGTTTTTATACGGTTTTTATTCCTCCTAGACCCTCCCCCCCCCCCCCCCCCTCAGAAAAAAACCCACAGCCTTACCGAGTGTTCGAAGTCGAGTCTCTCACCTGACAGTCCTGAGTTCTTGACCGTTCGGCCAGCCACAGTAAGGTACACATTCTGCACTAATGGTGTAAAAACAGAATGTACAGTACTGAAGTAAAATCTTGCGGGTATTAAAACTGTTCATTGTCGCAGGCACTATAGTTTAAGACGACCCCAAACAAAGGGAAATTAGGAATCCCCAGTTCAGTCCACTATTCTAGGGGTGTTTGGACATGACTCTACAACATGACACACAACACATAACACCCCTTGAACTGGACTGTGGATTCCGGGTTTCCTTTGCTTGAGGTCGTCTAAAATTATACTACCCTATCGTAAGCTTGTTGAGCTGGGTTCCACATTCAATTATTTCCAGTGTCCGAGCAAACTTGTGGACCTCGATCTGAAGAACCAGCGACTGTGGCTTCACAGCTTCGTGAAGCAAATCCTTTAAGGGACATCACTCTCGGCAAAATCTACCCGCCAGTCGTTTGATCTGCCGCCAATCTTCTGTCTGGTGCATTTGAATGCCTCGATAGTCTTGAATGACCAGTGTTTATCACTTTGATGTCGGTTTTTGTCCGTCAACCGTGTCTTCCATTATTGCCCTGTCTAGACGACTGTAGCTGCACAACATTTACATGACATGATCAAAGAATGTCGACTATCTATCTCCCTCTGATGTAGGCAATCAGTTCGCTTCGTGAGTCAGTTTCTTTCATGACATCTTCATTACTCATTTTGATCTGCCCAGTGTCTTCTCATCATTTGTCTACACAACCACATCTCCGTCGCTTCAACATGATTTTTGTTTCACTAGTTATCCAGCTGCCCTTGACATAGCAAGGCACTTCTGTCCTTGTTCCGCCTTTCATCCCCGGGTCGAGCATAGACCATAAACTATCCAACGCCAAGTCGTCCTATTCTTTGCTATTGTATGTAGCTCGCACATCCCACATGTCATCACTGTCTTTTTAAACTTCACTGCCGAGCTTCCCTTACGTTTAACCAGCATCCTCGAAGGTAAAGCTTTAGGTTATAATTGTGACTAGGTTATGTGCGCCATTAAAAAAAAATGGCTTAGCACTGGCTTGAACGTGGTGGAGCTTGTGTGTGTGTGCGTGTGTGCGTGTGTGTGTGCGTGTGTGTGCGTGTGTGTGTGCGTGTGCGTGTGTGTGTGCGTGCGCACACGCGCGTGAAAAGGGATCGGAATTAGAACACCACCCCCTCCCCCCCCCCGTGTGGGTTCCGGGGCCCTACTATGGGAAAAACAAGAATAGACCCACTGCCTACCCAAAAGCATGTCGTAAGAGTCGACTAATTAGGAGCTGCCTTCGAAGTCGGAGTGCATCTGCCTGAGAGGCAAGGAACCAACAGTCTGCATACAGATCTGTCAAATGGATGCACACGCAACCCTCAGGTTCTGGAACAGGACTGCAGTCCAGAAGTGGACGAACAACCAGAACTTTCCGCCGGAGTTTACAGCCGGTGAACGAGAAGAAGAAGAAGAAGAAGAACACCACCAAGAGCCCTGACAATGGTCCTGCAGTGTTGATGCGATCATAGCAGACGGACCCAAATACTGTCCCAGACTGCAACGAAGTTGTATACCGGCGAACCAATGGGCGACCCGGTCACCGTTGCCTTCTTTATGGTTTGGTCTGTCTTTACTTATATGACCCAGAGGGTTCCAATGCAAATATATTTCAATTATACTGTTCTCATTGTTTTTGGTTTTTTTCAACGTGTGCCCTATCCAATACCAGCTTGTTTTGATCATGGCACTAAAAGCAGTTGATCCAGAAAAGACAGTTCTCACTCTACTATTGTTCACCGTGGTCTAGCAGCTAGACGCTCGCCTGTGGATCGGAAGGTCGTGGGTTCGGTTCCTGACAGGTGCCGGGCGTTTTTCAAAAATGACCTTGGCTTCCAGGTCGACACAGCCTTGAGTGGGTACCAGGTGCAGTCCTGGGAAGTAAAGGTGGCAGGTGTGATGCTGACCTCATCACCCAACAAGTTCCGTTAAAATATAGGTCTAGCCCTATATACCCAATACGCCTGAAACGCGTGAAAACGTACCTTTACTTTACTTACTGTACTGTCCGTGGCTTAGGCGTTGCGAGTCCGGCTCGTAATTCCAACGTACCGCGATCGAAACCCACTGATGGCTGCGTGGAATTGTATCGTGGTATGGGGGATCGCGGGTCGACCCAGCCTAAAATGGGTACCAAGATGTATGTCCTGGGAAAGTAAAGACGGCCGGCGTAACGCTGACCACATTACCCACCTAATACCGATTGGTCTGTAAAATATGGGTGCTCTTTCCATGTGCCCGATGCGCCTAAGGCGTAAAAAGGGATCTTTAGTTTACTTGTTTACTTTACTATTGTTCACAAACAAAGGAGGATGGCCATAGCAATGCAAAGATTGAACAGCCTTAAAAGTCTATGGTTAAGCACCAGCAAGGAGATCAAAATTAGAATTTTGAGAGCATGCATCTTCCCTGTGGCTACATACGGATGTGAGTCGTGGACTATCTCTCAGTCCTTTAGAAAGAGAATTGGGGCTTTTGAGCTGACATGCTATAGAAAGATTCTCAGAATATCTTGGACAAAGAAGATGAGACATATTGACATCTTAAAAGATCTGAACATCAAGGAAGATTGGTTAATAAACAGTATCCTTTCTCGAAAGCTGAAATATTTTGGTCATATCAAGCGCCACGACGGATTGGAAACAGTTATAGCAGAAGGCATGGTACCAGGAAGGAGGGGCAGGGGCCGACCGACACGAAGATGGACACAGGATATAAGTGACTCGTTGAGTGTCAAAATTCATGAGGCGGGATAACTGGCAAGAGACCCAGTTTCTTTCAGGCAGACTGTAATGAGAGCGACGTTCTGCAAAGGACCTGCTACATGATGATGATGATTGTTCACAAACACACAATGAGCCTTACCAAAAGCCTCCAGCACAGTATTGGCCTCCAAGATTTGTTGTTCTGTCCAGAAGGAAGTATGGTTGGTCACGGAGCACAAATATTGCAGAATAAACTTGGTCGTCTCTGTCTGTGGACAGACAAGAGCCCCAGAAATACTTTGTTAACATTATTGTTGGGTTTGAGGTTTGGACAACGGATCAACATCATGGCACACGGTAGTAATCTATAAGTGCTTCTTTCTACTTCTAACTCAAGTCTGAGTCCAAAGTGCCTCAGAGCAGTGCAGGGGAGCCGTAGCACCGGCGAGGATCCTCAAATATTTTGCGTAGATTTTCAACTCCAAATTTTGCCCGGGCAACGTCGTTAGCCTACTCTTCTCGATTTCCAACTGCCAGGGGATTTTTTTTACGTGCGCAACACGGGCGTCCTATCTCACACAGAAACCAGTGGAAATTAATAGAATTCCACGCGGAAAATATCCCAGCCTTCACTGGGGCCTGAACCCGGGACATCTTGGACTTGAGGCGGACACCATAACGTTAACATTCTTCTATGTTTGTATATCCCAGGAGTTCTCAAACTTCCCAACGCCGCGACACTTTAATACAATTCCTCATGTTTTCGCGACCCCAATCATAAAATTTGTTTCGTCGCTACTTCATAACTTCAGTGTATATGTTTTCCGATGATCTTAGGCGACCCCTCTCAAAGGATCGTTCGACCCCCAAAAAGTTGAGAATCGCTGGTCTTTCCCAATAAGTCGTAATTATAGGTAATAGCCTTTTGTTACGAGGATGTAACATTAATAAGAAAATGAGTTATAAAAAATCAAAATAGCTGTCACCGCAAGACAAGGAGCGGCATCCGTGGCGTTGCAAATCCGACTTGTAATTCCAACATACTGCGATCGAAACCCATTGCTGGCTGCGTGGATTTTTATCATGTTATGGGGCGTCGCAGGTCGACCCAGCTTAAAATGGGCACCAGGATTATGTCCTGGGGAAGTAAAGACGGTTGGTTTGTAAAGTTAGGGGTACTTTTCCCATATGCCCGATGCGTCTAAGGCGTGAAAAGGGATCTTCACTTACTTTTTTTTTTTACAAAACACGGAACATGTGCTTCAGGCATGCTGACTACATGTATGTAGCTGATCTTCAACCAGCTCTGTCTTCTGTCTTGGCTGTACTCACGGCCATCTCTAGATCTAGTCTATTTAGAGACGGATGTTGTTGTACACTCTCTCAGACTGCTGTCTGTCCATCTCTTGATGTAATGCTCCCACTTGTATCGTTTTCTGCCTCTGGCTTTTTTGCCCTCTTCTCTTTCCTTCAGTATGGTTTTCTTAAAGAGTATTGTGTCTTTTAATGTTGCCAATATATTTCAGCTCTCTTTCTCTCTCTCTCTCTCTCTCTCTCTCTCTCTCTCTCTCTCTCTCTCTCTCTCTCTCTCTCTCTCTCTCTCATTCTCTATCTCCGTCTCTAAAATACAACTGCTGTGTGAAAGGTGGGTGTTTGGAAGGGCCTAATGTAAGATGTGCCTGGGTGCCCAATTTGTAAACCTTTTGAAAATAAAGTTTGCTCGTTCATTCTTTCGTTCGTTCTCTTTTTCTCTCTCTCTCCATCTCTCTCTTTCTCCGCTGAATTTCTTTTAGTAGTTGTCTTTTCATTCGCAGTTTTTTCCCCAATCTCTATTTTTTATTCTTTCCATGAAATGCAAGCTTTCACTGATATTTAATTCTTCTTCTTCTTCTTCTTCTTCTTCTTTTTCTTCTTTTTCTTCTTCTTCTTCTTCTTCTTCTTCACTTCCTCTTTTTCCTCTTTTTTAATAATTTATCATCTAAAAATCACGAGCAGTGATAGGTCAAAATGGACACTAGGCACGGGCGCTATTTGGAGCCGAGCCAGTTTTTATTTCCTTCTGCCAGACGGTGGCCGTTGCATTTTTGCTCCATTTGTAGACTGAAAGGATATAGTTTCGTCGCCCAGCTTCTCAGTTGAATGCATGGCGTGACACTGTGAGCTGCGGATTTCATTGGAATGTTTTTTCGACTGTGACCAACGTGGTGGTGTGAATTGAAGATTCCGAAAATGGCGCGATGCCTGTTGTCGCAATGTTGTTGGTGCCCTTATGTGATAAAAATTGATCGCGTGTGCAACTGCTGATCTTTTGGTGACTTCTGTTACCATCAATGATGAACTGCATTTCTAATGTCGGACTGTTTGTGTTAGCACTTCTGATGGCTACCGTATGCTTTTAATGCGTGTGTATGATAGACATGCTGAGACAGCAGTCTTGTTAATTTTTACACAAAGGACTGTGATAAACATTATGTGTGTTTTTAGTTGGCACAGGAGCGAAGCAGCGATGGGGCGACCTGTTTGCTATAAAGCTGAAACTAAGACTACCAGACTAGGACAAAAAGAAGATTAAAATCAAGGTTCCAAAAGAAACTAACCTTGCCAGCTCCACTCTCGCCGCTGATAATACAGCTCTGGTTGACGCTGGAGCTGTGGAGACTCTGAAAGGCAGCTTCCGCTATGGCGAAGATATGTGGTTCCACGTGACTGATTTTCTGACCACTGTAAGTACTGACCTCCTTCTGCTCATAGATCTTCAACTCCTTGTAAGGGTTGACGGCCACCAAGATGGACCCCGTGAAGGTCTGAGTTCAAGGTTAAGGAAATGTCAAGAACACAAGAAAAAGGAAAAACACTGCTGGTTGGTTAAAAAGGCCTCTATAGTGCGTTTCAACAGTCGGTAAATCTTACGTTGGTCTCCCCATTCACCGGTACACATTAGCTCACTTCTGATTGGTCGGCCTTGGGACACCTGACCTTTACACAAAATCCCGTGGATGTTCCCCAAAGCCGCTGATATCGAGTGTTCTATATTTCACCTTGCAAGCGCTTCTAACACCACAAAAACATTTACAAACTGGGTCTAACACACAATCTCCATAGAGAGTGCTGCAACCTATGTCACAGGCAGTCTCTTTCGTCGAATAAAAAACGCCACACACATAAGTTCGACCACCGTAGACTAGTCCAACAAATTTATCAGTGGAATGTGACTTACTTCCCGTGGGGAGACTAACGTTTGTTTAAATCAAAAGTCTTGCCTTTAAACACCAAATGTCTCGAAATCACCTGTACAGATCAACATGACAGAAAGACATGATTTTCACCTTGGCAGTTCATCATCATCATATAGCAGGTCCTCTGCAGAACTCGCTCTCATGACAGTCTGCCTGAAAGAAACTCAGTCTTTCACCAGTTCTCCCGCCTCATGTACTTTCTTACTCAAGGAGTCACTTATATCCTGTGCCCATCTTCGTGTCGGTCGGCCCCTGCCACTTCTTCCTGGTACCATGCCTTCTGCTAAAAAAAATTCCAATCCGTCGCAGCGCTTGATAAGACCAAAATATTTCAGCTTCCGAAAAAGGATGCTGTTTATTAGCCAATTATTAGCCTTGGCGGTTACCCTGGTGAAACAGACAGTTTGTTAATGTAGTTGATTTAGTGTTTCAGTTCGAAGGATTCATTTATTTGCTTCATGTTAACCATTTGTTACTCTAGTATGCACCGGACGAGATACAGCATAATATGCCAGGCAATAAATTATGCAATTTACTTTTTGTGTCTTCTTTGTTCAGATACAAAGGTTTTGTTTATAACATTAGATTCAACCAGTAAAATTCTATCCACTTTTGTCCTTCTTTCTGTATTAGCTGTCAGGCAGTCCGAGAAATATTTCCATTATTTTTCCGGTCCGATGGTGTAAACGGTTTGAAGAACACTGTATGCTCTATGAGACTGTGCTGCTGCCTAATCGCTTGCAGCTGGTGTAGAACCATGTATTTTAAGAATAATAATAAAGTGGTGCCTTAGCGTGCGTTCGCTTTGGTGTACGTTCAACTTGGTATACGTCCTATGTAGACACTGAAACATTTGCTTGGTATACAACATTTAATCTTAATAAGACAGACATGTCAGAACTTGTATGTGTCAAAATTAGTCGCAATACTGGGCGTTATCTTTGTTTACTTCTCTCGACACAAAGCCACGGATAGATGTCACTGACTTTACAGCGAAGTATCACGCCAACACAGCTCATATAAGCCGTAACAGCATAGTCAGAGAAAGCTCAACCAGGTCCAGGTAGTGAAAAGAGGGAGAGAGAGAGAGAGAGAGAGAGAGAGAGAGAGAGAGAGAGAGAGAGAGAGAAAGAGAGAGAGAGAGAGAGAACACAAGTATCCCATATTCCTAAAGTTTTTTTAGAAGGTGACGCTCCTTCCGAACCCAACCCCCCCCCCCCCCCCCACCCTCCACCCACCCCTAGTAGGCCCGCATCTTTTCTTAGGAAGGAAAAGTGAGATTAAATGTTGATTCATTTAATCTAATTGCATCTGAAAGTTTGTATTTAAGTATTAAGCAGTATAAGCATGATTTTATACAACCCCTTGAATGCAGTAAGTACCAATAATAATAACAGTTTTATGGGAACGGATTATCGCTCCTTTTTTTTTTCTTTTCCTGATGGGGAAAATTCGATTGGCATATGTCCAAGGACCAGGAACGGATTAAGTGCGTATACCGAGATACCACTGTATGCTTGTTTGTCCAGCTTTGGCAGTAACAAAAGTTAACCCAAATAACATTTCCAACCCTGACAAATACACTAGTGAAAAAATCGAATTTCCACTTTGGCATTTACGGGCAACCAGGCAATTGCACTACATGGGCAATTCTCTCTTCGCTGTCCAGTCCAACTAGTGCAAGGACAGAGTTTAATCTGAGGCCCACTTAGAAGGGCAAAGCTCCTGAGTGACCTACGTCTACTGGTTTAGGTATGCTAATTGCATGACCAGCGAACATACGAGAAGGGATCCCGGTGGAGCTGTTTCCCGAGTTGACAAGTCTTAACCAATTACCGTATTCCTGTGACTAAGTAGCGGTTGTAAATAAGATGCCAACAGACGAAGTAGTGACCAGAGAATAGTCACTCTGATGCAGTGGTTCCCAGTAAGATAAGACTTGGCACCATTATCGAAACGACTGAATACATTCTAATAGTCATAATGGTTAACCTATTATCTTATAATATCTTATTAGAGTCGTATAATATAAACTCTTAAAATCCTTGTGTCTGTGTGTATATATTTTTTTCTTTTTGTCACGGGACCTCCACCCAAACGGTTAGTAGAGAGGTGAAATTTGTAGATGTCATTTTGTCTAGGTCAACTGTGCTATTTGCAGCAAGGTTTATGAGCATTTCTGATAATTAACGCCACAATCATTCACTGGTGTTACTTCTCTTCGATCCCCAGTAATTTACAAATATTAGAATTTCACAAAAAATTTCATTCTAAAGATGATGTTCTGTTTGTAATGATATCAAGAATCCCTTAAATTTGTACCGCATACCACCGAATGTGACAGATCGCTAGAATATATAAGGACTCATTTATCGAATACTTACCTACTGTCGTTTTTCAATTCATGAAATCGTAAAGAGCTGTGAGCCGTAATGTGTGCCAGATGTTTTGCATGTGAGCCGTAATGTGTGCCAGATGTTTTGCAGTGTTTATGACCAAAAACTGGTATTTGGAGCAGGCAGCAGTTTATATGCATGATTCTGCTGCAAATATTGCAATTCTGTCGGACATGACCGATTGTGGTTTGAGGTCAGAATTTGAGGGAACGAGTCTGGAAATGTCATGGGAAGTCAAGGCAAAAGACGCGATAGTGATGACATCATACATTCAGTGCAGTTTGGTCGATAAACATGTCCAACACTATACACCCAGAAAACCCCGAGTGTGAGGATAAACATCTGTGTGTTAAGCCCGGCTCTCTAGCGAAGTTGGGTAAACCTGACTTTCGCGGCGGCCGAGTGACGAACTCCTTGTGGTCCGGGTTCACTCACGGGGGTAGGCAGAAAAGCCACATTTCTCCCAGATTAACGGTACCTATAATGGAATCAAGGCCGAAGGGTTGCGATATCCATAGTACCGAGCCAAAGGGTTTACAACTCATGGTTTCTGGATACGTTTAAAAAAAAAAAAAAGTGTGTTTATTCAAGTTGAAGAGAAGGTAGATAGAACAGCCCAAATTGCAAGAATTGATGATGGCAGAGCCACTAAGGACGTCCTCTCTAGTGAACTATAATTGGGTAGAAGTAGAATGGGTCTCTACTGCGATATAAAGATGTGTGCAGGCGGGACGTGAACAATACAGGTATTGAGGTAGATTCGTGAGAACAGAAGGCTTTTGTCCGTGTTGTGTGAAAAGAGAGAGAGAAGGGGGGGGGTGGACAGGGGGGGGGGAGAGAATGGTAGAGAGATGAGGGAAAGAAAGAGGGGAGGGAGTGAGGTGGAGAGAGATGGAGAGAGAGAAAATGGGAGAGAGATGAGGGAAAGAAAGAGGGGAGACAGAGGGCAGACAGAGTGGGAGAGAGGAGAGAGAGAGAGAGAGGGTAAGTTTAGGAAGGGAATCGGGATTTTTAAAAAAAAACAATGATTACAGATTGGCTAAGAGTTGAGTTTAATATGATTAAGATTACGGATCAACTTCATGGCACAAAGGTAGTAACCCATGAGTGCTCTTTTCTACTTCTGACTCAAGCCTGAGCCCAAACAATCTCAGCGCAGTTCACGAACTCTGTAGCACCTGAATACTTTGGGTAGGCATCCGATTTTACTACCCAGAGAACAGGGGAAATTACAGCCTTTACTGGGGCTGAAATTTGGGTAGTGAGTTTGTGCGGTGATGTTGATCCATTGTTGAAACAGAAACGGAAACTATCTTCTGGAAAGATGAAAATGTGCCAACAAGACAGGGGAGGAGTTGGGAATCATAGACAGATCGATTCAAGAATTCACGTAGGACCTACAAAAGGCGACTCCCGCCTGCAGGGATTTGGTTCCTTTGCGCTGAATGCTGTGACCTTTCCGAGACTAAAGTGCCGTTAGATGAAGCCTAGTGTCACGTGGCTTCCAGGGAAACACAACACGTGTCTCCTTTTGATGGACGTCGTGCTAAATGTCGTCTGTGGAATGTGTGTCCTTTTATTTGATCCAGTATTGATTAATTTCTAGTGAGAATATTAAACAATAGTGTTTTTTTTTTTTTTTCTATAATGTTACTGTCTGGTTTTCCATAACTATTTTCCCTGTAGACGGATAAACACTTAAGTGCTCCAATCTACAATTCTTTAAGTATGGTCGGCAATTCTGGCTACTTCACAAAGAAAACAAACAATTGTGTAGCTAGGAGAACGGGAGAAGCAGGAGAGAGAAATACAGCGGTACACGGACGCCTAGACGGGTGCACACATTAAGTTATGCTGTAAGATGCTTTGACTGATAACAATCTACTCTGTCGTGTAGGCTACACAATATATTTTTTATTGTAGGATCTTTGTGTGCGTATAACGCTGGAATATGTGGGTCTGTTTGTGTCATCGTGTGGGTTCCGGGGCTCTGTTGAGTTCGGGAACAGACGGGAACAGACAGACTGCCTCGCTAACAAGAATGTCGTAAGGGGACTGCGTGGTCTCGAGGCATGGTGTCCGCCTCGAGTGCTAGAGGTTCCGGGTTCAATCCCCGGAAAGGGCTGGGATTTTTTTCACGTGGACTTGGACTTCTAGTAATTCCCCCTGGACTCTGGGTAGTGAGTTGGAACGCCCGTGTGCATTGTTACGCACGTAAAAAATCCCTTGGTAGTTGGAAATCTTTCTCTGCTTCTGCTTCTTCTTCTCATCCTCTTCACTTCCTTTTTTGCCGCCTCGGGGGTAGAGGGTTTTGCTTCTGGTCGCCTCGATCATAAACACATCGACTTTCTCTGATGTTATCTTTCCATTTTGTTCTTGGTCTACCTCGTGCTCTACATCCTTCTTCTCTTTTGGTTATGTTGTTTATTGTTTAGCGTCACCAGGCATTCTCTCTAAGTTGGCAAACGAATTAATTTGCTGTCTTTGGATGTAATTAAGAATGGGTTTTCTGCCGAATTGTTCTCTTATGATCTCCTTCTTCATTGTATCTCTTCTGGTCACTCCTGCAGCCCTTTTCAGACATCTCATTTCCATGGTTACTAATTTTTCTATCATGTTTTGCGCTTGATTTTTTTTAAATGACGTGGCCAAATCCTGCCAGACTTTCTCGCCAAGCCTGGCCAAACTTTGCCATGAATTTCGTGAAATTGTTCCGCGTAAATTCTCTATTATAATTACTGTAAATCTCGTCCCAATTATTCACATTTTAAAATTTGCCTTTCATGCTCTTGTCCTCGGTTGAGTAACTCTTGTGCACTCACACACGCACACAGACACAATCACTCCCGCACAAACACACACAATCATATTCACACTCACACATGCGTTGGCAAATCCCAAAGGGATTCCTCGCATGACGCATATAATAACTTTTGCGCTGAAATCTGACACAGATAACTCAAACAGCAGGCACCTCATCTCCTACAAATGTTGGCTGTCAAAACAAGCGCCGGCTTGGAAATTCAATAAAGTGTAAAAGATGGCAGAAACCGTTGATAAATTTGTAAACATTAATAACAATGTGGAAAATTCTATCACAGAAGATGACACGATGGGGAGAGTGTGTGGGTTTGCGATCAGAAATGTTATACACTAGAGCACAGTTGCAGTGTAAAAGTTGAGCTGAGTTGAGTTGATTCAAGAACCGACAACATTACAGAATTCGATCCTCATCTTCAACAATCACAGGAGGGTGTAAAAGTGTGTGTCGCAAACTTTCTTCTTCTTCTTTTCTTTTTTTTCCTTCTTCTTCTTCTTCTTCTTCTTCTTCTTCTTCTTCTTCTTCTTCTTCTTCTTCTTCTTCTTCTTCTTCTTCTTCTTCTTCTTCTTCTTCTTCATCTTCTTCGTCATCACTTTCTTTTTTTTATACCGACAAACTAGTTCTTGTGATACAACTGAAATTGTTTCGTTCTAATTTGGAGTTTCTCTTTCGTTCCATACAGCTTTAACGCAGGGCTCTCGTGAGGGCGACCCGGGTTGGAATCCTCGGTAAAACTGTGGATTTTTTTTAACAAAGGCTAAACAAACTCCTAATCTGCACAGTCTATGAAAGTAGCCATTAGCCATTTGGCTAAAAATACCCAGCCTCAGAATCCCCCCCCCCCCGTCCCTCGATTTACTTTCTGGTCACCCTTGCACATGCTTGTTAAGTTTGTCATCCTTGCACATGCTTGTTAAGTTGGTCACCCTTGCACATGCTTGTTAAGTTGGTCACCCTTGCACATGCTTGTTAAGTTGGTCACCCTTGCACATGCTTGTTAAGTTTATCATCCTTGCACACTTTTGTAAAGTTTGTCATCCTTGCACACGCTTGTTAAGTTGGTCACCCTTACACATGCTTGTTAAGTTTATCATCCTTGCACATGCTTGTTAAGTTTATCATCCTTACACACGCTTGTTAAGTTTATCATCCTTGCACATGCTTGTTTAGTTTATCATCCTTGCACATGCTTGTTAAGTTTATCATCCTTGCACATGCTTGTTTAGTTTATCATCCTTGCACATGCTTGTTAAGTTTATCATCCTTGCACATGCTTGTTAAGTTTATCATCCTTGCACATGCTTGTTAAGTTTATCATCCTTGCACATGCTTGTTTAGTTTATCATCCTTGCACATGCTTGTTAAGTTTATCATCCTTGCACATGCTTGTTTAGTTTATCATCCTTGCACATGCTTGTTAAGTTTATCATCCTTGCACATGCTTGTTAAGTTTATCATCCTTGCATATGGTTGTTAAGTTTATCATCCTTGCACATGCTTGTTTAGTTTATCATCATTGCACATGCTTGTTAAGTTTATCATCCTTGCACATGCTTGTATAGTTTATCATCCTTGCACATGCTTGTTAAGTTTGTCACCCTTGCACATGCTTGTTAAGTTTGTCATCTTTGCACATGCTTGTTAAGTTTATCATCCTTGCACATGCTTGTTTAGTTTATCATCCTTGCACATGGTTGTTAAGTTTGTCATCCTTGCACATGCTTGTTAAGTTTGTCATCTTTGCACATGCTTGTTAAGTTTTTCATCCTTGCACGTGCTTGTTAAGATTATCATCATTGCACAGGCTTGTTAAGTTTGTCATCCTTGCACTTGCTTGTTAAGTTTGTCATCCTTCACATTCTCTGTTAAGGTATTTCTTTATACATTTCATTTTACTTTCAATATGAGTTTTTTTTTTATTTATTTTTTTTGGTTGCTAAAACATATTTACAACTATTATTATTGTCTTATTAAACAAGCATTTTGGGGCCCCATTATTTTTTTACAGGTGACGGCTCAAAAAGTTTAAGCCCTGCTTAATTGTTTACTACTAAGAATAATACAATTTCTTTTAATAATCGTTGTTACTATTGCTGAATTTAACAAGCCCCCCCCCCCCCCCCCCCCACCCCAATATTTTGTCTGCGGCGGCGCGCCTGCTATCTGGACAGAAGTAACTGATGAGCAAGGGTCTTGTATGGGTGTTTTTGTTAAGTCTGTCCTCCTTGCACATGCTACTTAAGTTTGTCATCATTGCACATGCTTGTTAAGTTTGTCATCCTAGAAAATGCTTGTTGGGGTTGTCATCATTGCACTTGCTTGTTAAGTCTGTCATCCTTGCACATGCTGTTAAGTCTGTCATCCTTGCACATGCTGTTAAGTTTGTCATCCTTGCACATGCTTGTTAAGTTGGTCACCCTTACACATGCTTGTTAAGTTGGTCACCCTTGCACATGCTTGTAAAGTTTGTCATCCTTGCACATGCTTGTTAAGTTGGTCACCCTTACACACGCTTGTTAAGTCTGTCATCCTTGCACATGCTTGTTAAGTTCGTCACCCTTGCACATGCTTGTTAAGTTTGTCATCCTTACACATACTTGTTAAGTTTGTCATCCTTACACATACTTGTTAAGTTTGTCATCCTTGCACATGCTTGTTAAGTTTGTCATCCTTGCACATGCTTGTTAAGTGTGTCATCCTTGCACATGCTTGTTAAGTCTGTCATCCTTGCACATGCTTGTTAAGTTTGTCATCCTTGCACATGCTTGTTAAGTTTGTCATCCTTGCACATGCTTGTTAAGTCTGTCATCCTTGCACATGCTTGTTAAGTTTGTCATCCTTGCACATGCTTGTAAAGTTTGTCATCCTTGCACATGCTTGTTAAGTTTGTCATGCCTTGTTCTGAAGCGGTGAATGATGACCTGGCCAGCCGCACAGGCATATCGAGTTAAACAGAATAATCGGCAAATGTAAGCAGAAAAACAAAGTCAAGGACACTTTCCCACGCCTTCAGGCTAACTGGGCATACAGGGCTAGACCTACATTTTATAGACTAATCGTGGTGGGTGATGTGGTCAACATCACGCCGGTCGCCTTTATTTCCCAGGGCTGCACCTGGTACCCACTAGAAGCTGGGAGCCAAGGTAATATTTAGAGAATATCGGCAAATGTGTCGTTTTGCAAACCTCCGGTTTGCTAGAAGATTGAATTATTGTGTCGCGAAATTATTGTTTGTCTAAAAAGTGTGACACTGACATGAAATGTTTGGAAAGCTCTGTGTTGAAAGTTGCATTATGTACGTAACCATAAAATACTGTAAGGGACGCGAAACTCAGTAGACCATATTTGAAAACATCATAAATTTTAGACGACATATCTCCGTGGGGGTTCTGTCGCCCCACTTGCATGAACAAAGAGGACTTGTTGCCTCCTAATAAGCAAATCACAGACATACAGACAAATATACAGACAGACAGACAGACAGACAGACAGACAGACAGACAGACAGACAGACAGACAGACAGGCAGGCAGGCAGGCAGGCATTCAGACAGACAGACAGACAGGCAGGCAGACAGACAGACAGACAGACAGACAGACAGACAGACAGACAGACAGACAGACAGACAGACAGACAGGCAGGCAGGCAGGCAGGCAGGCAGGCAGGCAGGCAGGCAGGCAGGCAGGCAGGCAGGCAGGCAGGCAGGCAGGCAGGCAGGCAGGCAGGCAGGCAGGCAGGCAGGCAGGCAGGCAGGCAGGCAGGCAGGCAGGCAGGCAGGCAGGCAGGCAGGCAGGCAGGCAGGCAGGCAGGCAGGCAGGCAGGCAGGCAGGCAGGCAGGCAGGCAGGCAGGCAGGCAGGCAGGCAGGCAGGCAGGCAGGCAGGCAGATAGATAGATAGATAGATAGATAGATAGATAGATAGATAGATAGATAGATAGATAGATAGATAGATAGATAGATAGATAGATAGATAGATAGATAGATAGATAGATAGATAGATAGATAGATAGATAGATAGATAGATAGATAGATAGATAGATAGATAGATAGATAGATAGATAGATAGATAGATAGATAGATAGATAGATAGATAGATAGATAGATAGATAGATAGATAGATAGATAGATAGATAGATAGATAGATAGATAGATAGATAGATAGATAGATAGATAGATAGATAGATAGATAGATAGATAGATAGATAGATAGATAGATAGATAGATAGATAGATAGACAGATAAAGGGGGCAGGAAGACAGACAGAAAGATACTGGCAACTTTAATTATGATTTTTCCAAACGCTGTAACATCGAGAAGAGAAACAAGATTTCATGTGATTCATACAACAGAGATGTCTGAATGAATTAAAAAAATATCTCAGCAAATTTATTTTTAAAGAAATGTCTACAGTCAACATCCCGTCCCACTTCCAAAAGAAACAGGCGTCTGTGTGGTGTTCCAACGGCTAGTGCCCAGCCCAGCAAAACAGTCTGGATCCCGCTAACTGCCATTAGAGCATAAACAAACGGAAATAGGATCTCAACTCTGATCGTTACTGAAGCCATTCATCGCGGGCCTGTTAGTCACCGCACGACTTCCGGTCTTTTCCTGTGACGTATTACACCATAAAATGGCCGCTGTTATCTGCTTTCATATTATTTTTCGTGCGTAATATTAGCAATCAATAGTTTTACGTGTATTAATTGCATTTCTGACTGAGTTCACAAAGCAGTTTACAGGGAAAGTCTCGTCAAGTTTCATATCTTTCAGCTGTAGGAGACCTGCTTTCAACATCAGCTCTTTTAATGTTTGTTAAAAGAAATGATAAAGAATGTGAATAAAGAAGACACAAAGAAATAGATTGCACACTTTATTGCCAAGCATATTTCCCTGTATCTCATCAGCTGCATACTAAAGAAACAACTTTTTAAAATGAAGCAAATAAACGAATCCTTCCAACTGAAACACAAAATCCAGTACACTCAAAAAACTGTTTCACCTGGGCAAACGCAAGTTAAAGTGCGTGCCCTTTTGTGTGCATAATTCTTGACTAAGCCGGTTTATAGTGGTCGCTTCCACAAACAAACATAAAGAATATGTTTGCAAAATCACATCAATTATATTATATAATTTTGTAAAAGGCCGTAAGATACAAATGTTGCTTGTAACTGCACTTATGGAGAAAATGTACCTTAAAAAAAATTTTTTTTAAACGCCCAATCAGAATGTGATGCCTCAAGTTGTAGTTATTCAGCCTATACGTAAATCCCTGACTGACTAGAGAAGACAACTACAATCAAATATGGCATACAACACACAGTACAAAAGATAACCTACAAAGTCTTAATTCCTCCACATTTGTCAGTAAAAATACAAGATTATAATTATCTTTATGCGTAAAAGAATTTGGAAAAGAAAATCGCCATTGTAACAAGACGACAGAAAGTTAAAATAATAATAGTAATAGTCCTATCGTAGAAAAAAACAGGGAATAATTGCCTCTTTGTGCAGAATGATAGAAAATTGCTTTCCTGGCAGGATGAAAGAAAAAATGAACTGTAATAGCAATCACAGTATCCAATTTCCCCAAGAAAACCTTCACATCAGTCTCCAACAACCAGATTATAAATTTACAAAACCACACACAAAGAACGAATGTAGCCACCTTACAAAAAATTGTTTGGTACAAAGTACAATAAATTTCCCAGTATAATTTTACAAATCGAAGGTCAGAATCCACAGATAAAGAATAACTACCCAAGAAAGATATATAACAGGCGACAAACGGTGGAACATATGGACAGGCTAATAACAGGGGCGTCATAACATTGTGACGGGAAAGCTCACTTAGATGAAATAAATGTGAAATATAAGCTCACTTTACCTTGGTCAATAGAGTCCAGTGCCTACTAGGATGGTAGTGAGAAAGGGTCGGGCCGGGGGGGGGGGGGGAGATGGGGAGATGTAAGTGTCCGGAAGGAGAGGCTATTTCAAAAAACTTCAGAAATCTCAAATGCTAGTTTTGCCCCCCCCCCCCCCTTTTCTCTCCATAATTCCCTCCCCCACCCCTGCCGTCTCTTTTCACTACGTGGACCTGGCTGTGGCTCATTAGGTTTGACATTTATCAAAAATCTGGCCAAAGAACGTTGCTTCTATCTTCCCCCTCAGAATGTTTCGGAAATGAGACATTGTCTTGTCCAGCATATTACAGCCTGTTAGGGCTTTGTTGTTGTGATATTTCTTTGCACATCTATCCGTGGCTTTGTCTCGAGAGAGAGGTAAATGCGCGGTGTCGTGACTAATTTTAACCCATACAAGTCTCTTACCGGTGGGTCGTATTCCAAACAAAGTTTGTATTCTAAGCAAACGTTTGCATATCCAAACAGGAGGTATGCCAAGCTGAACGTAAACCAAAGCCAACGCATACTGAGGTATCCTGTATTATACTTATTTGCGGTACATAATAAATAATATAAATATTATAATAACATAAATACTAATAATAACAACAACCACCCACCAACTATCTATGGACGTTCTCTTTTTTTTTTTTAAAGCTGTTTACCATTTCATTTTTTTCTAAGTATATTATATTCATATGCCAGTCAACATATACTAATAAAAGCACTACTAACAACAATAATAACTGTTTTATTACGTACTTAAACAAGGATTAACCCACTGAGCGCCGCGGTCCATAAAAGGTAAAACGGGGGGGGGGGGTGGGGCTGAGATACGCCACAAATTTCTGTGGCGGCGCTCTTGCTTGCATTGCAGGCCACCAACGTTTGTTAGTGGGGCAAAACCGTGGGTAGGACGATGAAAGCTTAAACAGGCCTTTGATCCCTTGTCTCTCCACCCCTCTCCCCCCTACCCCCCTTGTCCCACCATCAACTACCAAGCGTAAGGTAGAAGCTGAAGCCTTTTGCACATGACAAATCGATATCCCTGCGCGCGTGTGCGTGCGCACATAAGCGTGCAGGCACGTCCGCAAACATTAGCCGAGGAAAAAACATCAACTTGTGAAAGAAAACGGCCAACAAACAGTAGACGAACCACTCAAGCCAGCCGACACAAGTTAATTGCTGATAATGACGTTGTCTGTGTTTTCTGTTGTGATTTTACATGCAAATGGTTTTGTATTTGATGTTTCGTTTCTTTTTGCTGGTATAATTTAGATCAACTGTTATTGATCAACTGGGTATTAGTTTAGATATATAAGATTCACCACTTACATCACCATGCATCATACATACATGTAGAGTTGCCGGATACTCCGTGTTATTGTGAATTTTCAGCTGTTTTTCCCCCACCCCAAATTGTGTTTTTATAAAGTAAGTTTAGGATGTTGAATATGTATATATTATAGCCTTTCAACAGTGAAAACAGAAGAGTTAAAATTAGGAATGAGGTCATACGAAATAAAGTCGGTACAGAAACAATTCTAAATTACATACAAAGACAGTAAATCAAATGGTTTGCCCACTTGGAGAGAATGCCTTCTGATGCTATACCTTAAAAGGCATACCAAAAGAGGAAAGGGATGTAGAGCAAGAGGTAGACCAAGAACAAGATGGGAAGATAACTTCAGAGAAACTCTACAGCCCCACAATGTGTCTATGGTCAAAGCAGACAGAAGAGCACGAAGCAGGACCTTATATATCCCCCTACACCCAAAGCGGTAAAAGAGGACGTAAAGAAGAAAAAGAATAGTGAGAAAAAAGATATTGTAATAAACAAACAACCAATCGTCATTACTTGTTATATTTACAAAATCTGACAACCCGGTATGCCAGGTGGTGTGGATGATAAGGCGTCTTCGCATCGCACGGTCTCTAACATAATTATCAATCTAAGCGCTGTTGTTTTCCCATTTCCTCTAACCCGCAGGTTAGTTGTGTATCCTTTACAGGGCGTTGCAGAACCAATCCCAAAAAACCCTGGCTGTTGTGTGGTTTTTCTAGGCAAATTTACCTCCAGTAGTTTGCCATTGCTTTCTGGGCGGTCGATTTCTTGATACCCCTCTCGAAATCAACGCAAGGCGCATGGCCTACAGCTGGGATCGAACCCGGCATCCCGGCATTACGAGGTGTTCGCATCGACTTAGCCACAGAGTCTAAATCGCAGATGGGGGTTTTCCTCTTAGCATCATGGCTGTGGCGATCATGCTTCGCCATATCTTGCAATTTCCAATAGTAAGTAACAGTATATGTGCTAGCATCCTCTGTGTTTTCTTCTTCGCGATCACCGGCTGTAAACTCCGACCGAAAGTTATGGTTGTTCGTCCACCTCTAAATTTTAGGCTGTTCTTGAAATTGAGTTGTGCGTGCACATCCTTTATATAAATCTGGCTTTTATGTATGCAGACTGTTGGTTCCTCGCCACTAAGGCAGATGCACTCCGACTTGAAAGGAAGCAGCCGAAATTACTCGAATTTACGACATGCTTGTCAGGAGGCAGTGGGTCTATTGTTTTTTTTTTGGGGGGGGGGGGCCCCACAATGGGATCTCGGAACCCACAGATGGATCATGGAACCCACAGATGGATCTCGGAACCCACAGATGGATCTTCGTAACCCACACAGTAATGTGTGCTAACATCTGCCAAAGTCATGACAAAAACTGTTAAGAATCCTTCTTTTATTTGTACTTTTCATTTCCCTTCGTAGAAACCTGGCCTGCTGATACAGCATTGTGCAATTTTTATTCGCTTGATTCTTCTTCTTCTTTTTCTTTTTCTTCTTCTTCTTCTCTTCCACCTTGTACCTCAGCTTAAGGCTGATGTTCATTTCTGTAAGGCTGTTCTTAATGCCATCACTCCATCTGTACCGAGGTCTTCCACTCGCTCTATACCCGTTGTAACGTTTTAGTGTGGCTCGCTGTGGCGGATAGTACCAGGACATTCTTGTTAGGTGTCCAAACCACTTCATTTGTTGTTCTTTGATGACCTGTAAGACTGGCTTTATTCCTAGCATTCGTCTGGTTTAGTGATTGCTTGATTTTAGTTGCCAATAAAAAAGGATCCGAGGCTGGGTAATTTCAGCATCTTCAACTCGAACCCTAACATTTCAGTACCTGTCTGCATTATGTCTTTGAACCGATGCTTGAAACACATTTCCTCAACTTGTTCACATCAGCGACCTACAAGAAAACAGGCACTTTATTTTCGCTGCTCGCCTGACAGATAAGCAAACACAGAAACAAAAACAAATGTAGACATCACCATAATAATAAAAAAATATTGGAAACAAATGTTATTATTAACCAATTAACAAGGCTTAAGCGTTTGCAGCCATCAACAATAAAAACTTTGGAGCTTCAAGATGTATAAGGCTTGTTGAATAGCGCAATAATAATAATCGTTATTATTATATTTAGTTAGTCTTTCCCCTTGAGCCTAGGGCGGCGCATAGGGCAGAGGTCACAGCTCTCCATGTCTGGCGGTTTGTTGCCACCTGGTTTTGGATAAATTCGATGTCACAAATTACAGTTTTCACCTACATCTACTGCTGCTCAGCTGTTAAAAAATCTATGAGGTTGAACTAGTTTCCGGGATTGTACCTGTTTTATTTTCAATCTCTGATGTGGTAATCGCTGAAATATTTTGGTCACATCAAGCGCCACGACGGATCGGAAAAACATATAACATAAGGCATGGTACCAGGAAGAAAGGGCAGGGGCCGACCGACACAAAGATGGGCACAGGATATAAGTAACTCTTTGAGTGTGAAAGTGCATGAGGCAGGAGAACTGACGAGAGACCGAATTTCTTTCAGGCAGACTGTGATGAGAGCGACGTTCTACAAAGGACCTGCTACATGATGATGATGTAGCAATCCAACAGCATTCAGACCTGGAAGACAAAAGCTGCATATCCTATCCCTTTACATGATTGGGGGGGGGGGGGGGGTAATTGAGGTGGCCTATCGGTTTAGACTGCCCCTGCATTGCTGATACTTGTTCTAATCTCTACAAAGTATTTTTTCATTCAATGTTTAGGCTGTTCCTGGATAACTGAAACGATTCTTATTCTAATCTCTATAAGATATCTTTCATCGAATTTTGGACTGTTTATGGATAATTCAAACAATAGTGTTTCTAATCTTTTTACGACATCTTACACCTTACAAGGATTACAAGACTTTCACGATATAATCTGAAATATCTATTTAAAAGACGAAAGTTTAAATCACCGACGCAAACTACATGTATCATCTGCAACAATACTACCAAAGACTGCTTGCACGCACACTGCTTGCATGCATAATGCATCCGGTTTCCCAACAATCCTTGCAATTTACAATGGCAATTTTGGAGCTATTTCTCCCAGCGATAAATAATGGTCTCTGATAAGAAATGCCATCAACAATCCGTGTCTCAAGAAGATCATTGTGTATTCATGTATTGATTTTCCAGCAAAGTCTTTAATCTTCCACGTTTAGCAGACATTTTGGCCGAAAGACAGCGGTTTTCGCCCTGTGTACCGCACAGGAACCTGGGGCACTTTTAGCTCGTTCCCCCATACCACGGGGGAAATAAATTGGCTTGCGGTCAGTTCTACGATAATCTCCCCACGTTACACACTAGCTCACTTCTGATTGGTCGACTTTCAGTCACCCGACCTTAGCACACTCTTGGGGGTGGAAAGGGGGGGGGGGGTGTTGTCGGCAATGCCGTTGATATCGTGTGTTGTATATTTAAGCACGCCAACGCTTTTAACAGCACAAAAATATTTAGAAACTGGGTCTAACACACAAATCCCCTAGAGTGTGCTGCAATCTATGTTACAGGCATTCTCTTTCTCTGAATAGAAACGTAAATGCAAGACAAGCCAGAAAGGAAACAACATAACGGCAAATCGTAAACCCCCCCCCCCCCCCACCCCCCTCAACCCGGACAGCAGAATGTATGAATGGAACGTGACCTAGTTTCGGTGGGGAGATTATCGTGGAACAGTAATTGTACAGACAGCAATTCCCCCTAGCCAGATCATAAAGACATTCTCTGTTAAGGTATTTCTTTATACATTTCATTTTACTTTCAATGTGAGTATTTTTTTTTTTTATTGCTAAAACATATTTACAACTATTATTATTGTCTTAAACAAGCATCTTGGGGCCCCATAATTTTTTTTTTACAGGTGACGGCTCAAAAAGTTTAAGCCCTGTTTAATTGTTTACTACTAAAAATAATACAATTTATTTTAATAATCGTTATTATTATTGCTGAATTTAACAAGGCCTCCCCCCCCCAACCCCAATATTTTGTCTGCGGCGGCGCGCCTGCTATCTGGACAGAAGTAACTGATGAGCAAGGGTCTTGTATGGGTGTTTTATGTTGTCCACATTACTAGGGAAACTAGGAGCTATTTGCAGTCGCTTTGTCAGGCGTCCAGTCATAAACTGCAATTACCTCCGTTGGGAATTTAAAAATGGCATATACTCCCAGTTCGCCATCAACGTCAGTCAGTGGCCTGCCAACTGGCGTAGGTGCTCATGCATCACAAATCACGATTCCGGGTAACCTGGAACAGCTGTCTTGATGATATCCCCCCCCCCCTTTTTCCCCACGCCATCGTTTCAGCCCATCCAGTGTCATCTCTCTCTTGGTCTGCCTCTACCACTTTTTCAACTGACCTTTCTGGCTGCCACGATGTTCTTCAATGTCTCTCTTCTAATTACGTGGCTAAAGAACAGTGTTTGTCACCTTCTTATTGTTGCATATAGAGATCTACTTTCCCAGGTCGAGCAACTCAAAACCGGGTACCAGGCAATGTCCGGAGAAGCAAAGGTGGTCGGTATGATTCTGATCACGGGTATCGACTGAAAAAAAAAAGGAAAAAACCCCTATAGTTCGTCGCCTTTTACAATATGCTTATTAGATGGCAGTGAATCATTTCCTTTCTCTCTCCAAAATAGGACCCCGGAACCCATACGAGAACCCTTATTAGAACATGCTTGAAAGGGGCAGTGGATTTATTCACCCCCCCCCCCCCCCAACCCCCACCACCACCACAACCAGATATAAGCCAAATAAAGTCAAGAAAACCACCAGAGGAAACATGAAGACAATGAAATAAATCACACAACAGTCTTCAACTCACAGAAGTCAGTCCTTTTAGAACCGTCCGACGCTCGGTGCGCTAGCTCAGTTTGTTCAAACCATTTGCACGGCAACCGGGTGACGAACTCCGTGTGGTCCGGGTTCACGCCCGGGGTAGGCAGGAAAGTCACATTTCTCCCAGATTTACGGAATCTATCACGGAATCAAGACTGAAGGGTTGCGATATCCACAGTACTGAGCCAAAGGGTTTACAACTCGTGGTTTCTGAATATTTAAAAGCAGTCCGACCACATAACGAAGTTCTACCTGTTTCTTTTATCATCTCATTGATACCAGGTTGTCACCCAGTGTCGTGGTTTTGTCGTCTCACTCATACCATGTTGTCGCCCAGTGTCGTGGTTTTGTCGTCTCACTGATACCAGGTTGTCACCCAGTGTCGTGGTTTTGTCGTCTCACTCATACCAGGTTGTCACCCAGTGTCATGGTTTTGTCGTCTCACTCATACCAGGTTGTCACCCAGTGTCGTGGTTTTGTCGTCTCACTCATACCAGGTTGTCACCCAGTGTCATGGTTTTGTCGTCTCACTGATACCAGGTTTTCACCCAGTGTCATGGTTTTGTCGTCTCACTGATACCAGGTTGTCACCCAGTGTCATGGTTTTGTCGTCTCACTTATACCAGGTTGTCACCCAGTGTCGCGGTTTTGTCGTCTTACTTATACCAGGTTGTCACCCAGTGTCGTGGTTTTGTCGTCTTACTTATACCATGTTGTCGCCCAGTGTCGTGGTTTTGTCGTCTTACTTATACCATGTTGTCTCCCAGTGTCGAGGTTTTGTCGTCTTACTTATACCATGTTGTCGCCCAGTGTCGTGGTTTTGTCGTCTCACTGATACCAGGTTGTCGCCCAGTGTCGAGGTTTTGTCGTCTTACTTATACCAGGTTGTCGCCCAGTGTCGAGGTTTTGTCGTCTTACTTATACCATGTTGTCACCCAGTGTCGTGGTTTTGTCGTCTTACTTATACCATGTTGTCGCCCAGTGTCGTGGTTTTGTCGTCTTACTTATACCATGTTGTCGCCCAGTGTCGTGGTTTTGTCGTCTCACTGATACCAGGTTGTCGCCCAGTGTCGTGGTTTTGTCGTCTTACTTATACCAGGTTGTCGCCCAGTGTCTAGTTTTGTCGTCTTACTTATACCAGGTTGTCGCCCAGTGTCGTGGTTTTGTCGTCTCACTGATACCAGGTTGTCGCCCAGTGTCGTGGTTTTGTCGTCTCACTGATACCATGTTGTCGCCCAGTGTCATGGTTTTGTCGTCTCACTGATACCAGGTTGTCGCCCAGTGTCGTGGTTTTGTCGTCTTACTTATACCAGGTTGTCGCCCAGTGTCGTGGTTTGTCGTCTTACTTATACCAGGTTGTCGCCCAGTGTCGTGGTTTTGTCGTCTCACTGATACCAGGTTGTAGCCCAGTGTCGTGGTTTTGTCGTCTTACTTATACCAGGTTGTAGCCCAGTGTCGTGGTTTTGTCGTCTTACTTATACCAGGTTGTCGCCCAGTGTCGTGGTTTTGTCGTCTTACTTATACCAGGTTGTAGCCCAGTGTCGTGGTTTTGTCGTCTCACTGATACCAGGTTGTAGCCCAGTGTCGTGGTTTTGTCGTCTCACTCATACCAGGTTGTCTCCCAGTGTCGTGGTTTTGTCGTCTCACTGATACCAGGTTGTCGCTCAAAGTCGTGGTTTTCTGTTTTTTGTCTTGCGCTTCTCGGGTGGCTTGCGTGGTGGATTTTTTCATCGTTTTGCAGATTTCAACTACACTATTTATCCATCTCTTCATTAGTCTTCCTCTCGCCTTCCTTCCAGATGTTCTGCTGTAAAATGTCTCATATGCAGTTTGATGTGGCTACATTCTCACTAGATGGCCGAATCAATTCATGCTTTATCTGTCAATATAATTCAGACACCTGTCTTATTTCAACTTTCTCTCTAATGCTGGTATTCGTAATCCAGTCTTTTCTTCTGTTGTTGGTGACCTTTCGGAGACATCGCATTTCACAGACAGTTAGATTCTGTTCTAGCGTCCTACTCATTGTCCGTGTCTGGCACTGATAACATATAGCAGGGACGAAGATGCGATTAATTATTTGCTGTTTTGCCAGAAGGGAGACATTTAGGTGTCTGAGACCAGTTTCCATTAAAAGAAATTTATATGAATCGAAAAATAAACCCAGTTGAGGCCCAGAAGTGATTCTGGAAATACACTAAAACACATCCTCCAGGGAGATCAATGGAATTGATTAACGGATCAGCTTTCGCCCAAGGTCATTGCCGCGCCAATCGTCAGCTCCAGTGAGGCAGGTCAAAAGTCAAGGCCGGGTAGGCATTACTCATTTATAAGTCATACAATGACCTCGTTGCTAGAACTAGCCTCGTTTTAATTTAATGTGTCTCTCTCGCTTTTCTTCAACTCTAGGATGTCGACGGCCATTGGCGTTTAGATTTAACTCGTTGGGTCCCAAGAGATGCATGAGGTACCATTTGCTATTCACAAAAAATTCCAACCATTGCATAATTTTACTTTTCACATTTGGTCACCACTTTTTAGGAAAATCTGGCATCTCCTTCGGTCACTTCTTTGTTTATTTTGGCCTATTCAAAACAAAATCCCACCTAACTTTTTACAGTAAACACTCTCTTTTCTTCTCTTAGAATCTCATGACAAATCGTCTGGTATTGAAAGCCTTCTGTCTCAGGTACTGTCAATCATTCCCGATAAAAATAATTCATTGCTTGATGCCAATGTCTCCCCCCCCTCTCTCTCTCTCTCTCTCTCTCTCTCTCTCTCTCTCTCTCTCTCTCTCTCTCGCTTCACTGTCCGTGTCTATCTGCGTGTATCTCTCTCTCTTTCTTTATTTTCTCTCTCTCTCTCTCTCTCTCTCTCTCTCTCTCTCTCTCTCTCTCTCTCTCTCTCTCTCTCTCTCTCTCTGTCACTGGAATAAAAGAAATATGTCAATTGTGCTGTTTTGCACTGCTGTCCTCGTCAAGTGCCTTGCTACCTGGAGTGAGCGACGATGCGTGTCCACATCTTGAATTCACAACACCACGTACAATTCGTGAACTGACACTTTTGCGAGCCACAACAAAAGACCGTAACGAGTTTATTCGGTCATTTTACTTATATTTTTTTTTCCAGTTGTCACATATTTCTCAAAATATGAGACAAGAAAATACGATAGCTGCCTCTTTTTTTCGCATTTGTGATAAGTTGCCTTCATAGATTAGCCTTCTTCTTTCTCCTCCTCCTCCTCCTACTCCTCCTCCTCCTCCTCCTCCTTCTTCTTCTTCTTCTTCTTCTATTTCTTCTTCTTCCACTTCACTGGGTGTAAACTCCGACGAAAATGTTCTGCTCGTTCGTCCACTTCTGGACTTCAGTCTTGTTCTATAATTTGCTTTTTTTTAATGCACATCCGTTTTACAGCTCTGACATTTTTGTATGCAGATTACTGGTTGCTCACCTCTCAGACAGATGCACTCTGAAGAATCAAACGGGCTGATGTTTGTCCCCCACTGCTTGTTTATCAAAGCGATTCAAGGCCAAAATATTAAACTTAGCTTCTTGTTACATTCGTTTGTTTTAATACTAAAAATAAAAATCTATTGCATAATATCATCATCATCATCATGTAGCAGGTCCTTTGCAGAACGTCGCTCTCCTCACAGTCTACCTGAAATAAACTCGGTCTCTCGCCAGTTCTCCTGCCTCATGTACTTTCATACTCAAGGAGTCACTTTTATCCTGTGCCCATCTTCGTGTCGGTCGGCCCCTGCCCCTCCTTCCTGGTACCCTGCCTTCTGCTATAATTTTTTCCAATCTGTTCGTGGCGCTGATATGACCAAAATATTTGAGCTTTCGAGAAAGGATGCTGTTTATTAGTCAATCGTCCTTGATGTTCAGATCTTTCAAGAATTGCATAATATAGCTTCGTATTATATCATGCAGTTTTTGTTGTGTCAATAATAATTATTATTATTACTGGGGGAGGCTGGGGGGGGGGGGCGGGGCAGGTGAATATGGGGGTGGAGGGAGGGGGTAGCAGGTGAACAGGTTTATGTCATTCTGAAGTAGTGTTTCATAAATTGTGCAGCTAGAAATGATTCTAGGACAGGCCCAGCACATCATTTGAGCAGCGGTTCCCAACTTGTGTGTCGCGATCTGTGTGCGAGGTCTGTCACGTGCGGATGTGCACTAAAACGCACCAGTACTGAGTGAGCTAATAATACGTAGTGTTGTTAAAGAATTGTAATCGAAGCATTCGGAGTATAAAATCTGAAGAAGACAGACGTATGGTAGTGTCTCAGTGGATCCTTGAGGACGCTCTACTCCATTACTCCACTAGAAACCTCAGCTGAAAGCTGGTACATTGTTCCTGCGCTCGGCAAGAAGCCGGTATCTTTAAGGGAGGGATTCTCCAGGCCTAATCATTACAGAGGGACATTGCCCTGTTCAGACTGCAGAAGAGGAGATCGATGTGACCGTCCGGACTTTCAAGGTCGGATTGTTGACCTGTCGTTTGAAGATGTTATTTGAATTCTTCTAAGAGTGTGCGTGCGGTAGCTTATGTTGGCATGTTTGAGTGAGTCTTCACCAAGAGTCCTATTATTTGCACATGTTCAAATTTTTGATCAAGTGTGTGTGACAATACACCAATGATACATATCTTCTAGCCTTCATCTGTTAACTGCGTCTGGAAGTATTCAAGTTCATTTGTACATTTAGACGCCCTGTTGGATCGTTGGAATTGATCTCACATTGTTCTGCCACACGGTGGCATTGTAATTTTTTGCATGCCGCAGTTTATTGTACCCGATCGCACATTTCAATGGGGACCTTCACCTCTCAGTACCGGAACGCACATCACAGAATCGAACGACCCTTTCACATGGGTCGCCTATGACCATCGAAAACAAAAACACATATTCACTCAAGTTATGAAGTAGCAACATATAAAAATTATGACTGGGGGTCGCCACAACATAAAGAACTGTATAAAGGGGTCATAGCATTAGGCGGGTTGAGAACCCTTGTGTTGAAGGCTGTAATGGCTCAAACGTATGTGTATATGCTTGAGACAGGATCTAGCTCTCTCTCTCTCTCTCTCTCTCTCTCTCTCTCTCTCTCTCTCTCTCTCTCTCTCTCTCTCTCTCTCTCTCTCTCTCTCTCTATGACGCTTCACAGCATAAGCAGGCAGAACAAAAGAAGAAAAGAAAGAAGACGAAAGTAAAAGCGGCCGGTGTGTCTTTTACCAGATCACCCTTGGGGTGCCGATCGGGCAGAGCCGGATTTAGACCCGGCGAGGCCCTATGTATATTTATATATATAAAGTACTGAGGCCCCTACCGTTTCAAACTGCACCAGCAAATCTCCGAGAACTCTAAAATATATAAAGAATGTGTCTGCACATAAAGTATATTATATAATACTCTTAAGGCGCTGCTAAAAAAAACTTTGGGTTTTATCGTAATATCCTATCACAGATGATGTCACTGAACAGTACACCATTTTAGAGGGTGGTAAGACTGGGTTTCCCGGCTTTCTGATGCTTTTAACGACCCCAAAACACCTAGAACTGGCCCTAACACCAAACCACCTACGTCCCACGAGAAAGTGCAGCCTAGGTCCCACGACTGCATGCAGTCTATCTACTACCCCCTGAAAATTTAGACTGTCCCGTGACCTGTGGATTTCCCCTGTTTGGGGTAGGATATTCAGAAAGCACCGAAAACTGACTATGTGAACAAAACAAAAACAAAATAGGAATTTGTTAAGGCCCCGGCAGATTCTGAGACCCTAAGCTGTAGCTTATTTGGCTTTTGTCTAAATCCAGGAACGACAAGAACTTTCCGCCGGGATTTACAACCAGTAAATAAATGCAAAGAAGAAAATAATAACTATTACTATTACGGATATAAACGATGCACCCCCCCCCCACCCCCAGCCTCTTGAAAATTTGAGAGGTACGACTCCCACACACCCACCCCACCCCCTCCCCATCCCTCATGTTGTTGTTATCTTTGTCCCTAACGCTTATGGGATGTTCCCCATCTGTAAACAAACAAACGAAAACACAACAGATGTCATCGTGCCGGGTAAATCTTGCTTTCTTTCTCCTGAGTTCGAGTTCTAAATATAAGGTAGCCTCGTTTCTACGGATGAAATACTAACATAGGCACAAAATTACAAGTAATCTTCTTCTTCTTTTTCTTCTTTTTCTTCTTCTTCTTCATCTTCTTCTTCTTCTTCTCATTATTATTATTAGTTTTATCATTATTAATATTTATTATTATCATCATCATCATCATCATCATCATCATCATCATCATCATCATCATTATAATAATAATTATTATTATAATCATTTTTATTATTCAACACTCCGTCCCCAAGTTCATTATTAAGCCACCTAAATATATGATTGTATCTCTCCGACTGTCTCTCTCTCCGCCTGATAACTCCAAGTGTTTGTAAGTCTGTTTGTAAGTTATCTCTCTATCGTATCCCGGAAAACACCCGTGGGAAAATCCGTTCCACTATCAATGATCCAGTGATCTGTAAGTGCCAAGTGCTGACTGAGAAATCCCCGGGTAATCTTTGGATAAGACGCTGACTGTGGTAACACAAGAGAGCTTGTTCTCTGTGGTGTTAATGGGATACCGTAAACTGGCGTTTTAAGTCAAGTTTTCAGGTTCAAGCCTAATCAAAAATTCCAAAACTAGAAGTCGACTTATACGGCGGGTATAAATAAAATACGCTAGTTAGGTAGAAGCCAGCTAACAATTTTGAAGTAAATATCTTGAGGCCCTCCTACTCCTCCTCCTACTACTGCTACTACTACTACTACTACTACTACTACTACTACTACTACTACTACTAATGCACGAACAACTACTACCATTACCACTACCACTTTTCCTAGTTCTTTTTTTCTCCATCTCATCGTAGGTCCCTGTAGCGCAGTGGATAGCGCGCTGGACTTCTAATCCAGAGGTCGCGGGTTCGAATCCCGCCAGGGATGAAATTTTTACCCAATTTGTTACACTTTGAAAACAAAGTTCGTTCATTCGCTCTCCTTCTTCTTCTTTTCCCCTTGTTCACTTCCTCTCTGCACTTTAGAAATCGAGGAAGATATACGGCTCCTCTTTTTGCTCTTTCTTCTGACCGCTTCACACTGCTGTGAAGCTTCTCATTACTATTCAACTTTATCTCCTCCTTCCCCTTCGGCCTGAAATGGTTATTTGTTTTAGCTGTGTAACGTATACACAACATTTAACCTGACACCAAAAGGATCATGTACAAGGGGATAGTGTTGCAGGACCACCCTCTCCTCCCCTGCCCCTTTTTTCTTCCTTTCTTCCTGAACTCCATCATTCCCGAGCAGTTGTTACTTTAACGCTTGATATCTCAAAGAGATGAGCTAAAATGCAACAGATACTTAGGTTTGATTTGGTCCAACGGAGGTCACACAGAGCAGAAGTAGCTGAATTTATAATCCAGACACAAAAGGTTCATATAACCTCTGTTTTTAATAAAAGACAGTGAGAGCATTGCATATCTTTAGAATTACCATGGAACGTATCGTGAGTTGTTTGGTACCGAAAGAGTTTTTTTTTTGTTTTTTTTGTTTTACGTATCCAGAAACCATGAGTTGTAAACCCTTTGGCTCGGTACTATGGATATCGCAACCCTTCGGCCTTGATTCCATTATAGGTACCATTAATCTGGGAGAAATGTGGCTTTTCTGCCTACCCCCGGGAGTGAACCCGGACCACAAGGAGTTCGTCACCCGGCCGCCGCGAAAGTCAGGTTTAACCAACTTCGCTAGAGAGCCGGGCGTACCGAAAGAGTTAAGACATGATACTAGCAGAGAGTGTAACACCGTTCGATAATAAATTTATGGAAATACTTGTTTTATTAGTTGCGGGAATCGCATTGGAATAAATTACCTAATTCTATAAGGTGTCTTAAGGCTCAGATAACGCATTTCACAATCTTCGACGTACTAGGGTTCAATTCATGCAATGGAGGTTTAAGACACTTCTCATGGCCTTCGAACAGTGGTACGAGAGTCGTACTGTTAAAGAGATTGGAGCTTCATCACCTAATATTCCAAAAACCGGTAACAGATGCACACACCCACTTCACGCAATCTCCAGTTTTTTTTTTTTTTAAATTACACGATCGACTCAAAACAGAAAGTAGCCCAAGTCCTTTTAAGAACAAAAATTGAAAGTTCCACCACTTTCAGACTGCTGCTAGCTAGCCGAGGCTGCTAACAGTCTCCGCCTATATTTGTGGTGTAGGTTATTTGTGTCACTTTCGAAACTAAATTCGAGTATTTGCGCCATTTCTGGGCTTGATGCTTCCATCCGATTCAGAACAGAAAATAAGTAAAGAACCTTTTTCGTTCCAGTGAAGCGACATGTATGTAACGTTAAACTTATATTTGTATAGACCAATCGGCAGTCTATTCACTGAAGACGGAGGATTAGATAGAGAAAAAGAAAACAGAATACAGAAGGCCAACAACATAAATTACCAGATCGCCCCACTTTTAAGACATCAAAATATCATCATCCCTCCCCCTCCCCCCCCCCCTCCCAAAAAAAAAAAAAAACCCAGGCATCTGGTAAATGTACTATTCGTACCAACGTTGTGCTATCAATGTCAGACGTGGGTATTCTTATAAAAACATAAACTAAAATTACAAATTGTGACATGAGATGTATGAGAAATACGCTGGGAAAAATAAGAAGAGACAAGAGTCACCAAGAAGAACTAAAAATATTGGTAGGCAGGGTGCCGGTAAATGATTTCCTAGAACGTTAAATTATCAAATGATGATCTTGTCAAAATTAAACAAATTCAGCCGGCAGCTAGAGCGTATTACACGAGAACAGCAGGCTACAGGGCAAGAGGCAGACCAAAAAAGAGATGGGTGGAGGAAATAATATGGACATTACAGAAACACAATTTTACGACATTAACACAAGCAACGCAGCTATCAAAAGACCAAACACAAATACTACAGGTCGACCCAGCCTTGAGTGGGTACAGGGTGCAGTCCCGGGAAGTAAAGGCGACTGGGGTGATGCTGACCACATCACCCATCTTGTGCCGATTGGTCTATAAAATATAAGTCTAGTCCTAAATGCCCTATAAGTATATAGGAAAAGGGCCCTTTACTTACTTACTAACTCATATCTAAAGATAAAGGTAACAGGAACGATTTCATTGCACTGGCTTTTATCCTATGTGGCTCAATTTCTCCGCAAAACATCTAGCTGCCTGCTGATAGCGTCGCACAGAGCACGGCCTTCGTAGCTCCGGTAACGATCTCCGGGGATCTCCGTAAAAATTGTACTCGTGAAATTAACTGCGACGTCGTGAAACGAATCTCGACCTTCAGAGTGCGAGGCAAACGGCTTGACCACTTCGCCTGCGACATTTTGCGACAGACGCAGTAGGGGAACAGAAGAAGAATCCGCACGATAGGAGGAAGGGGGGGGGGGTTGCAGTCAATATGATGCCGGTCGTCTTTACTTCCCATGAAATCACCTGGTACCCATTTAATGCTAGATCAATTTGGAACCAATGTAAATTTTGAAGAGGAAAAAAAACTTCGACTACCATTTTGAACCCAAAACTCTGGGCCGTCATGCCAGGGTCTACCCGCTAGGCCACCATGGCTCTCGAAACAGGAAGTTGCAATCCTGATATGAATAGTCTTTTGTGTATAAACAAATTTATGAATGATCGAAACTAAAATGAATCAACCCAGAAGAAAATTCAAACAGCTTTGACAAATATCACAATGAAATGCGGGTCAAGGGCACAATGGGTACTTGAAGAGACCCAGGATCTTAGTCACGGCTGAGTTAAGCATTTCCTTTCGTCTGTGGCTTAAGCGTTACGAACGCGATTTGTAATGCCGGGGTGCCGGGTTCGATCCCAGCTGCGGGCCTCGGGCCTTGCGTTAGTTTCGACAGTGGTATCGAAAAGCCGACCGTCCAGGAAGCAATGACAAACTACTAGACGTAAACTTGCCTAGGAAAACCACAGCAGCCCCCAAAAATGCTGGGGTTGGTTCTGCAACGTTCTGTAAGGGATACGCAACTAACATTCCCCCCCCCCCCCCCCCAATGGTTACAAATCAGTGCCCGTCTGATCAAGACTTCAGGTTACTTCGTAATCGCCGGGGACCCCCAGTATAACCTTTCGGTTGAACGGGGTTTTCTTGTTCATGTAGACTTTTCGTTCCTAAGGTGTTGATCCTACGGACAGCGGATGGGCGAAGAGGAGCGGATGGCTAGACAGTTAAGAACGCTTACCTCATGGGGGTGGGGGGGGGGGGGGGGGGCACGCTTAGGCACTTTGCTCATTTCTCCTCCCTAATTTGTATTCCTAGAAAGTGGGGAAAGTGTGGGGTGGGGTGGGGGGGGGGGGGGGAGGGCGAAGAACTCATGATACATGAGCCCCTGGGTGCTAACGCCACGCAGGGCTGCCAATGCTAGGTTTTTACCCCCAGATCTGGGTTTTTGTCTGACGCCTTGGGTTCAAATTTTTTAATCTGGGTAAAAAAAAATTATCTTCAGATAAAAGTGGGTGAAAGTTTTGTTTCATAACTATAAAATTTGTACTTTTTAACAATCTGGATTTTTTTGTTTTGTTTTATCTTCTTTGCCTATGTATTGCTTGGGTTTTTGTTCAGCTTAGCTGGGCTTTTCACCCATCGCCACTATTCCCTAATTTCCTGTTTCCTCGTTATGTGACTAAACAAAAACGGACCCTTTCTTATTCTAGCAGAAATGGTGGGATTTGAATGCAAGAAAGAATGAAAACAAGAATGAAGTTTCAACACTAAACAAGGAACGACATCAAAACAAAACCTGTGAAGCAGGAAGATCAAATAGAAATGTGTTCCTCAAAAAAAAAAAAAATGTTTATGAGACTGTATTGTCCGTGATAATGGCGACACAACTATAACACAGTTGGTAGCGTCGAAATGAAGAAAACACGTAAGGCAAGGGGAGCATGAAAGAGGCACAGCTCCCTTTTACATTTTCTAGGGGTTGAAGCCTCCTATGCCTTGTTTAAGTGCACAGTACTACAAATGATATGATTATCATTTTTTTGCTGATGATAAAAAAAATATAATAAATAACACGTATGAAGTAAGATAAAGTTAATAAACAACAATTATATTAGAAAACATTGGAGTCGCCGTGACGTAGTGCCTGCGGGTCGGATGGTCGTGGGTTCGAGTCCTGACGGAGCCAAATTATTTTTTTTTAAATAACCTTGATTCCCAAGTGGACAGAACCTTGAATGGGTACCAGGTGCATCCTGGAAAGCGAAGGCGGCCGGCGTGATGCTGACCACATCATTTACTGAAGTACCGATTGGTCTACAAAATATAGGTTTATATATGCCCAATACACCTAAAACTAGGCATAACGAGAACTGATGATGATGATGAATACACCTAAAGGCTTGGAAAAGGGTCCTTCACTTTTTTTTTTTTAACCTTACTTAAGAGAACTTATATATACGGTTAGCGGGGCCACTTTCAAATCTTCTAGGAGTAGGGGCTAAACGCCAAAATGGGGGAGGGGCCCATTAAGAAAGCGTGCTTTTTTTATGAGTTCGGTTGAGATAGGAGAACGATAGGATTAACACAACAATAACAGTTATTTGCAGATCCTCGACAGTATGTTGCAGAACCAACCCTCAGCATTTTGTTGACTTCTGCGGGGTTTTTTTTTTTTCTTTTTTCTAGGCAAATTCCCGTTCAGTAATTTTGCCACTGCTTACTGTACGGTCGGTTCTCAAAACCATTGTTGAAACCTAAGCAAGACGGTCTGCTGCCATATCGTCTGCAGCTGTAATCGAACCCGGTATTACGAATCTCGCTCGCAACGCCTAAGCCATTGAAGCCGACAAAGATATAAAACATCTGACTGACAGAACACACGGTGTTGAAATATCACAACATCAAACCAGACACAACATGACTTCAAAGGAAAAGAAATATGGTTACAGGAAGAAGAGTGATGGGAAATTCACAGCTGACCTGAAAGTCCATTATTTCAAGGGGTGCAAGTGTGCTGTTGTGTGATGTTGTTTTTGAGTGTTCATCTACTGTCTTCTAACCCTAACCCTAAAAACGTGGCTGTAGAGAAACCGCGAGACACTACAACCTGAACACCCTAGAATTTATTGGGAATGTCTCCCGTGACGTTGTCGTGACGTCAGGGTTAAGTTATAAATTAAGTACCAATTATTGCAAAAAAGGATGAGAGCTGAGCGTCTGAGAAGAAAAAGACTCAACAAAAACGTTGACAACAATGGCCCTGAAATCCCATGCTACAACTGTGGAATTAAAAGTAAAAGGAAAGATAGAGAGAAAGAGAAGAAGATGAAGATCAGAAGGGAGGGTTAGAGACAATGCAGGAGACGGGAAGGAAGGAGCAATAGGTAGAAGAGTGAAAGAGGGAGGGGAGAGAGAGAGAGAGAGAGAGAGAGAGAGAGAGAGAGAGAGAGAGAGAGAGAGAGAGAGAGAGAGAGAGAGAGGTGAGACAACAGAAGAGGGGATCTCGGGGAATTACAATACTGATCGCCAAACACACTGTAAAGATAAATCCAGGCCAAAAAATAGAACTGGGAAATCTGGGACTCACGACCAGCAGCTGCCATCAAGTTTAGGGGGATACTCTCGGGCTTTCTTTTCTGTTTGAAACTTTCTGTCATCTCTAATCTGCAAAGACTCGTCAAAGAACAATCCTCCCACAGGTAAGACTTTTCTTAACAGGGGCGGGTCTTGCTAGTCACACTCGCCATCGCCATGGGCTGTTAGTCCCATGCCTCCTCGGAGCGCAATGTAACACTATCGTCTGGAAAGACGGAAAGGTGACAATCAATTTATTCAGCACGGGGCTTTAAGTTGTGGCACATCAAGTGGATTGTTTTATTCAGTTTAAACAAACTACAGGTTATAATAAAATAAAAGCTTCTATCTATTTTCTATTGTCTTCTTCACTTTTACCGGGTTGCAGCCCAGTGTCATGGTTTAAAATATTTGTTTTGTGCCTCTCGCGTGATTTGAGTGACAGTTTTCTGGATCTTCTGGCCGTTTTCAGCTACTCCATCTATCCATTTTTTCCTGGGTCTTCCTCTGGCCTTTCTTCCCGATGTTCTACTGTAAAAGGCCTTATAGGCAATCTGATCCGGTTGCATTCTTAATAAATGGCCAAACCACTTCATTCTCTGTCTTTCAATATGTTCCATGCATGCTCTTGTTCCAACTTTGTCTCTAATGCTGACGTTTGTGACTCTGTCTCTTCGAATAAAAAAAAAGCTTCATACTACAAAAATAATATTTTGAACAATGAAAAATGATAAAAATATCTGGGGGGTTTAAGGGTTTGGAGGAAAGGGGGGGGGGGGGTATATTAAAAGAAAATTCGGCGGCGTCCGTAGCTTAGGCGTTGCGAGTCCGATTCGTAATTCCAAAGTACCGCGATCGAAACTCACTGATTTTTATCATGGTATGGGGCGTCGCAGGGGACCCAGCCTAATTCAGGTACCAGGATGTATGTCCAGGAAGTAAAGACGGCCGGCGTAATGCTGACCACATTATCCGCCGAGTGCCGATTGGTCTGTAAAAATATGGGTGCAGTTCCCATATGCCCGATGCGCCTAAAAGGCGTGAAAAGGGATCTTTACTTACTTTAATTAACAAAAAAGTATGTTTGTGACAGAAATAAGAATTTTCTGTAGGCGCCAGCAGAAAGTGAGACCTCTTAGACAGACAGACAGACAGACAGACAGACAGACAGACAGACAGACAGACAGACAGACAGACAGACAGACAGACAGACAGACAGACAGACAGACAGACAGACAGACAGACAGACAGACAGACAGACAGACAGACAGACAGACAGACAGACAGACAGACAGACAGACAGACAGACAGACAGACAGACAGACAGACAGACAGACAGACAGACAGACAGACAGACAGACAGACAGACAGACAGACAGACAGACAGGCAGGCAGGCAGGCAGGCAGGCAGGCAGGCAGGCAGGCAGGCAGGCAGGCAGACAGACAGACAGACAGACAGACAGACAGACAGACAGACAGACAGACAGACAGACAGACAGACAGACAGACAGACAGACAGACAGACAGACAGACAGACAGACAGACAGACAAAATACTATTGATAACAATAAAGGATACATAGATAGAATCCTTGTTGTAGCGGACTTTGAGGTTGGTGTTGATACCGTTCTCATCTATATCACTGATGAGAATCATGTCACGTACTCCATCGGTGGGCCTCACACCTGTGCAGACACAAACGGTAAAGTTCAATTACTCATCTGAGTCAGTCAGTCAGTGAGTCAGTCAGTCAGTTAGTTAGTTAGTTAGTTAGTTAGTTAGTTAGTTAGTTAGTTAGTAAGTTAGTTAGTTAGTTAAATAGTTAGTTAGTTAATTAGTTAGTTAGTCAGTCAGTCAGTTGGTTGGTTAATTAGTTAGTTAGTTAATTAGTAAGTAAGTTAGTTAGTTAATTAGTTAGTTAGTTAGTTAATTAATTAATTAATTAATTTGGTAATTAGCTATTTAGTTAGTTAATTAGTTAGTTGGTTAGTTAGTCAGTTTGTTAGTTAGTTAGGTAATTAGTTAGTTAGTTAGTTAGTTAGTTGGTTAGTTAGTTAGTTTGTTAGTTAGTTAGGTAATTAGTTAGTTAGTTAGTTAGTTAATTAGTTAGTTAGGTAATTAGTAAGTTAATTAGTTAGTTAGGTAATTAGTCAGTTAATTAGTTAGTTAATTAGTTAGTTCGTTGTTAGTTAATGGATATATTATCCTCACTGCATACCAGACAAGTCCATAAACGCTCGGATCCCATATTCAGCGTGTGGCGTCTAATAACACTAACTCTAGGTTGATTTACTATCTATCCTTCTTGTGGCTACCCGTATAGTGTTCATGTTTGGCGACACCTTTTTTGACCTGAAGTTCTTGTAGTCTGTTGAGTGTTGCTGACTCTCCTGGATAATCTTGTCCTCCTTCATCTTTTAAAGCAATGAAAAAAATGTTGGCTCGGTCCATTACTTCTCCTGCATCTACCGTTGCTCTGCCAGCAAGCTGATCCGCTCTTTCATTCCCCCAAATCACATTCATTTAGTATTGTCAGGTAATCGGGCAATCACAGTTTCATTTTCACAACAAAACGGGTCACCCCACTATTTCTCCGTTCCTATGCCAATGAAAATCAAATAGGATATCAGTCAAAATCTTCAGTTAAAACATGACACAGACTGCAGTCTCAGCAAATCCAAAAGCATACACGAGCAAAAAATGCATAAGGCTGCTGTCAGAATGCCAACACAAACAGTTCGACACTAGAAATGCAGTTCATCGTCGATGGGAGCAGTAGTTGCAACAGATCAGTAGTTGCACATGCGACTAATCCCACAAGGCAACCACCAGTTCCGTAGCAACAAGCCACTCACCAATTTTCTGAATCTTCAGTTCACAACACAAACCATGTTGCACACAGTCAAAAAGGCATTCAGTGTCGCGCCATGTTCTTAGCTCGGAAGCTGGGCGACGAGATTGTATCGTTTCAGTCTATGTATGGCGGAAAATGCAACTAATGCCAGTAGCAAAAACTTGCCACGAATAAAGACAGTAACCCAGCATATCCTCCATACTGACCGGAAGAATGTCAATCAATATTGGTGCACCAAAGCTCATACAGATTAAGACCATTATACCCAAACAGGATCCCAACTGGAGGTCTGAGCAACGTAGATGATTTCGATGCTTCCTTCGAAGTCGGAACGCCGTATACGCAAAGAACACAAATAAGGGAGATCTGTAAAACGGATGTGTTCATAAAACTCAGATCCTTAAAAAAGGCCAGTCCAGAAGTGGGCGAACAACCAGAAATCCGATGGAGTTTACAGCCGGTGACCTCGCCGCAGAGAGGCTAGTTGACCTTTTCATATGACCGGAAAAGTTTGCATCTAATACCAGAGAACATTCTAGAAAGGGTGAGAATCTTGGGAAGGATGGTGATTAGGAGGTGACAGGGGAGTAACGGTTGACTCTGTAGCAGCTGCAATAAGGTGCTTATATGGTTCAGCATACAACAACACACATGATCAATTGAAATGTAACAGAGTGCTGAAGGTGGGTACCCAGACAATTGTATTTTTCTTCTTCTTTTCTCTACTCCTGGAATGCCTCGCGGCGTCAGGATAGGAAGAGATCTCCAGAACGGGCTCTTTTGTTCACTTCGTATATAGTACTCCCCAGTGTCTCTGATATTTCTGTGGTCCATCATCTGCATGGTCGACCTCTAGGTCTGTTATCACTGTATATGTACAACAATGTTCTCTATGGTGCCCTGTTGGATGCCAATCTTATTACATGACCAAACCTTTTGACTTTTTGTCTACCTTTAAAGTTCAGTACATATTCTGTACCTGATATCATCGTTCCTGAGTGAATATTTCCTCGTTTCACCTAGCATTTTATTTCTTATGAGGGAAAATTGTGTTTTATTGCAACGTAAGCTCATTAAAGCCATTATAATAAATCATAAACTATTACGTAATGTTTCAAGATATCTTTATTGTAGCAATTTCGCTCAGCGTTGCTGGTAACTCTAACTGGCTGGTAATCTGGTAATCTGGTAATCCTAGTTTCAGCATCATAGCAAACGGGTCACCCCATTGTTGCTCCGCTCCTGTGCCAACGAAAAACACTCGTAGCTCACAGTGTCACACCATGCACTCAACTCAGAAGCTGGGTGACGAAACCATATCCTCCCAGTCTACAAATGGAGCAAAAATGCAACGGCCACCGCCTGGCAGAACTGCCACGGCTAAAAAAAAAAAAGTGGCCGTGCCTAGCGTCCACTGTGACTTGAAGCATTATGTGAGGGGTTAACAAATGGTCACCCCAGCAGTACCCTCACTATTAGCTGGGAAAGGGACTTAGGACATTACATCCACCAGCAGGCGTCGCCCCTACAACGACCTGACTGCCTTCGTTAACGACTGTTCACCCAACAGCCATGCAGTTCTTTGGCACGAAGGAGACACCTTGAACTTGGGTTTCGGAATGCCGACTTCCTACAAAATGTTATTTTGTGTTTTGTTATCACAATCGACGTCACTGCACATTGAGCATACCCATGCGTGCGCAGTCCTCCGAAGCAGCAGCCACTCCAAAGTACTTATACTAATTGTCCCCATGAGAAGCTGGTTATATTGTCTCCTTTCTCGGCCTCGCAGACGGCAAAGACGTGCTTCACCATGCTTAACTCCCATGTCACGCAATCGTGTTAGTGTCAGGGATTCGATATTATCCACTAGCCCAGTACGTCTAACTGGCTATCCGCTCGAGGGCGAAAGGTTTTCTTGTATGATCGATGGAAGAATACCAGAGAAGTATAGACCAAACCAAACCAAACTGTTTCCACGCCATACTGGCATACGGGGAACGTGAGGCTAGGTCCGTTGTCGTGACAACACGGCTCTAAATGATAGATGATGTCAAGGTCACATCGACAGTCTCTTCTATGAGGTTTATTTTCCGAGGCTGGGTTTAGTCTGTAGACGTGGGGTCATGAAACAGGATCCTACCAGGAACCCGGTATTAATCGAACAGCATTAAGTGTTCTACTAAAGGAAGCTACCAGTTTGAGAGGGGAGGAACTGTAGAAGTGAGAATGATAGGAATGTAGGGAAAAATAAAAGTTATCAAAAATTGCATACACACGAGAGACACAGACAGAAAGAGAGAGAGAGAGAGAGAGAGAGAGAGAGAGAGAGAGAGAGAGAGAGAGAGAGAGAGAGAGAGAGAGGGGGGGGGGGGGGGGGTAGGGGGAGAAAGAGAGCTTGGAGAAAATGCGTGGGTTCTTTTCTTTTATTTCACCCGATAACGGGGATTTCGAGATTTTATGGGGAGTTTCCGGAAAGGTCCAATAGTGTAGGAGTGTTGTGGTGTGAAATGAAGACCGATTGACACTAATACCCCCCCCCCCCTCCCCACTCAAAATATTGGACTTTTCCGGGAACTCCCCACGAAATTTCGGAATCCCTGAGATGGGGTGAGAGAGAAAAGAGATGAATGAAAATGGGGAGAGGCACATTAAAAGGCACATACACACAGAGAAAGAGGAGAGGGCTGAGGATCGGGAGAATGGTGACAATCTAGAATGCCAGAGAACATTCTGGAAATGGTTACAATCTAGAATGTCAGAGAACATTCTGGAAATGGTGAGGATTTAGAATGCCAGAGAACATTCTGGAAATGGTGGGAATTATGTGAAGGATGGTGAGACAGATCAATGGCCAAGTGTTGGCATGAGACCAGTTCATGGAGATAACTGAGGACAAGAGAATCGACGTCGAGAAGTCACGACTTGTGGCTAGCTGGGGTGACTCGGCCACACCGCGACGGCCAGAATGAGTGTATTAGGGGTAACAGAAAGAGAAGACAGCGACACAGAGAGAGAAAGAGAGAGAGAAAGAGAGAGAGAGAGAGAGAGAGAGAGAGAGAGAGAGAGAGAGAGAGAGGCAGTGGCGTAGCAAAGTCAGATGGTACTTGGTGCGGCAAATTTTCAGTCACCCCCAAATATACGAGATGAAGTCAATAAGTAAGTCACAAATGGTTATGCGATGGCAGGAAAATGTAGTTGGTGGTTTGTGTCATTAGGTGACAGCAACATCGAACTTTATGTCTTCGTCCGTTAGGTGGCGCTAGGTGTTGCATGCGCATCCGCAACACAGAAACAAAATGACAACTGTACTTAAGGAGTGTACCCTCAAAGAACAACGTGCTGTTGTGCGCGGTTTTTTTTTTTTTTTTTTTTTTTTTTTTTAATAAAGGGCTGCCTACAAAGAACATTCATAATTAAATGCTTCATGTTTATGCTGACAAATGTTTATCCCGAAAAATGGCGCACAGCTGTTTTTTAAATTTTTAAAAAAATTATAACACAAAAAATTATAACGAAGCTCTAAAATATTTTATGAAGTCCGATACGATCGTCTTATTGCAAGAGACGCATACATGCAGTGGGTGAAAGAGATTATTAGAGGTGACAAGGGAGTAACGGTTGAATCTGTAGCAGATGCAATAGGGTCCTTATATGATTCAGCATACAACATAATGCATGATCGATTGAAATTTAACTGTGATCTCAAGGTGAGTACTCAGACAATTGATAGACGAACATAAAATGAACCGATCAGATCTGTCCTTGCAGCATCTATGTCGATAAAGAGCTGAAGGAGAAGATATGCTGAACATGATTATTACTGTAAATGAATCATGGATGCTGTAACGTGCAGATCATGCATTAAACACACCAATATTGACTAAGAAAAAAAAAAGACGTCATAAGGGTTACTTGTGTATGTTAGGTAACCGAATCTAGAAGGGATTCGCGGTGAAGAAGTCAAAAGAGGTGGACGTTTATGTCCTAGTGCGGCTCAACCTGCGGGGGTGTAACTGCCCCCTCTGCATGATGCAGGATTATTATATATGGATGCTACCGCTCAGGTGACTGCTGGATAATTTTGAAATAACGACGTAGTCATGTTTATTAATCAGTATTTTGCCGCATACTGACATGTTGCAGAAACCGTTAATGTTTCAAGGTCGAGCTGCTGACCTAGAGTGATTGATAGTTAATGTTATACTTGAATTCAGCTCCTAGCGATTTCCACCTGTTTGGTCTGGCGAAAACCCACCTTAGAGTGAAGCATTTCATGAATGATGCAGAAGTTGAATGTGAAGTGAAAATGTTGTTTGGAAAACACAGTTCTATGCAGCAAGTTTAGGAAGACTGATACAACGATGAGACAAGTGCATCAATGTTGGTGGAAATTATGGTAAAAAAAGGGACAGTGTTATCGTCTTTAGCTTTTACCATTTGTGACGTACTTATTGATTTCCCCTCGTACTTAACATCCTCCCAATTATTTCTTGTTCACAATGTGAAAAAGACATGAGCCGTCTTAACAGCATTATGGGCCCCCGAGCAAAACAGTGAGCTGAGGCCCATACGACAACCACTCGCTTGACATACACATTATCATGGGGCCCCCTACGACAACCACTTGCTTGACATACACATTATCATGGGGTCCCCTACGACAACCACTCGCTTGACATACACAGAATATCATGGGGCCCCTTACGACAACCACTCGTTTGATATACACAGATTATCATGGGGCCCCCTACGACAACCACTGACTTGATATACACATTACCATGAGGCCCCCTACGACAACCACTCGCTTGACATACACAGATTATCATGGGGGCCAATACGACAACCACTTTCTTGACATACAAATTACCATGGGACCCCCTATGACAACCACTCGCTTGACAAATTATCATGAGGCCCCCTACGACAACCACTCACTTGACAAACAAATTACCATAGGGCCCCCTACGACAACCACTCACTTGACAAACAAATTACCATAGGGCCCCCTACGACAACCACTCACTTGACAAACAAATTACCATAGGGCCCCCTACGACAACCACTCGCCTGACATACAAATTACCATGAGGCCCCCTAAGACAACCACTCACTTGACAAACAAATTATCATGAGGCCCCCTACGACAACCACTCGCTTGACATACAAATTACCATGAGGCCCCCTACGACAACCACTCGCTTGACATACAAATTACCATAGGGCCCCTATGCCCAGCCGGCCATGAAACTAACACTCGCAGCTCTCGACAGCACAATCTGTATTTGATTTTTCTGGCCATTATATTCTCAACATTCTTTCCCCAAAACCCTATCTCTGTTGCCTCAAGTTTCCTCGTCACTTCATTACTCATCATCCAGTAGTCGGTATTCTAAACCCCCAACAGAAAACAATAAACCACCTCATTTATCTGGTGCTAACAGCCAACAACAACGACCGATGCTTAAATATAAATGTATTTTCTGGCGATTTTTATTTGATATTACCCGGCGCTAAATAAATACAGAGAGGAAAATATATACATGTCTTTTAAACGACTTTATTGTACTGAAAGACTTGAAAGTTAACATCTCCCCCCCGCAGCGAACATTGAAACCACCTCATTCTCCAGTCCCACCCGCTCTCTCCCTCTTACATTTTATTCAAAGGCCTAATTGGCTTGTAAATTATATCCAACATGTTACCGGTTCTAAAAAATTTTCTGTATCTTTTACAAACGTGTGGCTGATCTCTGATTTCGGCATTTCAAAGACTCGGTTCAACGAAGAAAGAAATGTCAGGACTAGGGGAAAAAAAGTATCGCCTCAGAAATGCTCGGGTACTTTGTCCGAAGCGATAACACAGCAGACGGTTGCTCGTGACCCCAAACCCGGGTCATAACAGCGGCTGGGGCCAGCGCCTTAATTTACATAACATTAAGTTTTCATATCTAATTGTATGTACTTATTCGCTTACCTTGAGAAGCTAAATCGTGGTTCCCGTAAACGGAAGACATTTTGATTCTGTAATGAAGAATTAATCCTAGAAAATATTTCACAGTATCACACGCAATCCATGTTCCTTTTACCCGGCACGGCTGACTCACTCAGAGAACCCAAACACCGCCGTTGTGTCCACGCTTAGGAAACTCACCAAGTATGGTGTCTTGTTTGGGCCAAGTTTTCAAATAAGCTGGCGAACAATCGGCTTTTTTGGGGAGCGCTTTGTTTGAAAAGGATGTTATTTAATGTCCTTCCTCTTTCTGAAATTAAAATTTCAAGGCCGCTTTACCTTTACAAATACTAGAGCATTTATCACAGAAAGACACATAAAACTAACGAGCATTACACCCACCCACTTTTCGTCGTAAATGAACAAAGAAACTATTTTCATATAAAAGGAGACACCGATGTTAATTAGCTGGATCTTTATAGACCCAGAGGGCTCCCCGTTGGGAGGGGTGTTAATTGACCCCCCCCCCCTTTTTTTCCCCTCTCCCAAACACACAAGAATGTCGTAAAATACGATTTATTAGTTTAATAGCGAGGTTGCTGAAATCGGATTTCTTGAAATGAAAAGTGCAGATATCCCAGCCTTGCTGGAAACCACAACACAACGTGTCGACCGCCCCTTTAAGAGCTGGTGCAAAAAAAAAAAAAAAACACTATCTGAAGCGCAATATATATATATATATATATATGGTTAAACAACACGAGAGCAGGGAAATTACACTCGCCTGTTGGTCGAAAGGTCGTGGGTTCGAGACCTGACTGAGCCAGACTTTTTTTTTTTTTAAATGACATTGACTCCCAGGTCAACCCATCATTGAGAGGGTACCAGGTACAATCCTGGGAAGTAAGGGTGGCCGGCGTGATGTCGGCCAAATCATCCACCAAGTGCCGATCGGTCTACAAAATATAGGTCTGGCCCCATATGCGCAATACGCCTCAAAGCGGGGAAAAGCATTTGTTAATTTAATTTTTAAGAAATGTGGACGTTGAAGCAGGACCATCGTAACTTGGGGGTTCAGACGTTTTGAGAACCCCATATCTTTAAGGTGAGCTGACATATCTCTCTTCTTCTTCTCCTTCTCCTCAAAATCCATGCCGTGTGGCGTTGATAGTCATGTCTATCCACAACCTTCTGTCTCGTGTACTTTCAATCAACTCTGACACAGACGATCTTCCATGCCATGATGTCAAACCGTCCAGCATCTGTTCTCTCGGTCTCCATCTGCCTCTCCTCCAACTTTTCTACCGTCACGATGTACTCCAGTTTTCTCCTTCTCATCACATGACCCAAAAAAATGCAGAGTGTCTCTTTCTGATGTGAGCAATCAGTTTTCTTCGTGAGTCAGTTTCTTTCAAGACATCCTCATTATTCTTTGTATCTGTCCAGGGTATTCTCATCATTCGTCTATAAAACCACATCTGCGCAGCTTCCAAAAAAGTTTTCACTAATTTATCAACTGTCCATGGTTCACATCCGTATATCAATACAGGATTTATATAACTTTTAAGAATTATCTTTCTCCGCTCAACTGTCAAAGAAAGGTTGCCTAAAATAATCTTCATTTTGCAAAATGCTGCATTTACTTGAGCTACTCGACATTTAACTTCCCTAATACATCTTCCATTTGATGTTGTCAGGGTACTCAAGTACTTCAACATATCAACTTGCTTGAGGTTTCTCCCATTTACTTTGATGTTGCATTTTGGAGGGTCGGTTTTCTTTGTAATCCCTCTCCCAAGTTTGACTAATTTTTTTTTTGAAAAGGGGGGGGGGGGGGGGGGGGAGGGGGGGGGGAAGTTGGGGGGTAGGTAAACCTCAACCCGTTCTCCCTCAAATCCCCTCTCGAAAATTCGCAAAGGGGAACTTTAAATATCCAGAAACCATAAGTTGTTAACCCTTTGGATCTGTAGAATGGATATCGCAACCCTTCGGCCTTGATTCCATGATAGATACCGTATGTCTGGGAGAAACGTGGCTTTTTCTGCCTACCCCTGGGCGTGAACCCGGACAACAAGGAGTTCGTAACCCGGTCGCCACGCAATCAGGTATTAACTAACTGAGCTAGCGATTTGGCAACAGAACGGCTTGCGTTACTTTCGACACTGGTATCGAGAGCCGACCGTTTAGTAGCAGGGGCAAACTACTGAACGTCAAACTTGCCTACAACAACCACAAACTGCCAAACAAGGCTGGGATTGGTTGTGGAAACGAACTGTAAAGGATACGCAGCTAACTATAATACATTTAATGTCAGCATATTATTACTGTTATTATTGTGCACTTAAATAAGGCAGAGGACCTAAGAATATTTATGAGAGGCTGAGGCACCCCACACCCCCATGTTTTATTTTTGTCAACGCGCATATTTCTGATGACGTCACCAAGTGACTAAATAAGAAACTGAAATGCGCCTGTCGCAGTATAAAATACTAGTGTGTTGCCGATAGATGTGGCTAGAGATGGTATAGGGAAGGGGAGTTGCCGATAGATGTGGCTAGAGAGGGTATAGGGAAGGGAAGATACCGATAAATGAGGCTAGAGGGGTATAGGGAAGGGAAGTTACCGATAGATGTGGCTAGAGAGGGTATAGGGAAGGGGAGTTGCCGATAGATGTGGCTAGAGAGGGTATAGGGAAGGGGAGTTGCCGATAGATGTGGCTAGAGAGGGTATAGGGAAGGGGAGTTACCGATAGATGGGGCTAGAGAGGGTATAGGGAAGGGGAGTTGCCGATAGATGTGGCTAGAGGGGTGTAGGGAAGGGAAGTTACCGATAGATGTGGCTAGAGGGTATAGGGAAGGGGAGTTACCGATAGATGTGGCTAGAGGGGTATAGGGAAGGGAAGTTACCGATAGATGAGGCTAGAGAGGTAGAGGGAAGGGGAGTTGCCGATAGATGTGGCTAGAGGGGTGTAGGGAAGGGAAGTTAGCGATAGATGAGGCTAGAGGGGTAAACGGAAGGGGAGTTATTAATAGATGTAGCTAGAGGGGTAGAGGGAAGGGGAGTTACCGATAGATGTGGCTAGAGGGTATAGGGAAGGGAAGTTACCTATAGATGAGGCTAGAGGGGTAGAGGGAAGGGGAGTTACCGATAGATGTATAGGGAAGGGGGAGTTGCCGATAGATATGGCTAGAGGGGTATAGGGAAGGGGATTTAGTGATCGATGTGGCTGAAGGGGTATAGGGAAGGGGAGTGGTGGCGCAGTATAAGAGTTTATTATATTGAGTAATGGAAAAAATAAGATGAGACCAACGTTCGCTCCTCATCCTTGTGATGACAGTGTTGTGCATTGCATGAGTCTTGCTCTTGGGACTAAGAAGAAGATGTAGAAGAAGAATAAGGAGGAGAAGAAGACGGCGATGAGGATAAATCTGACGTAGAATAAGAAGAGGAGGAGCACTTTAGGATGTTAGTACTTCTGTTGGCTACAGTGTGCTTTTAATGCGTGTGTATGCTAGTGCATTTGCTGAGACAGCAGTCTGTCAATCTTTCCGCAAGGGACTGTGATGAACATTATGTGTTTTTTTTCCGTTGGAACAAGAGCGGAGCAACTATGGGGTGACCAGTTTGCGATGAAGCTGAAACTAAGATTACCAAGATGAAGAGAAGGATGTAAAGGCGGAGAAGTTTGCTAAGAATAATGAGGAGGAGGAGGAGAAAGAGTAGGAAAGGGAGAAGAAAAGAGAAAGCCGACCACGTAGAAGACAACAATTATTCACAAATATGCACAGGGAAGGCTAGAGAAATCCACCACTTCCCAATGAAACATTTGCAGGAACTCAAAATGCCAGATCTGCGCTAAACCAGTCCTTGGACTAAACAACCTGCTGTACGCTACAACGTTAAACACACAAATATACAAACTACTTAGACATCGTCACAGCGCCTCTCATTAGTACGTCGTTCAAGTGGGCGGCAATCTTAGACGTTCTATACGATATCCGGTTAAGAGTTTGTCAGACGTTCACGGTAAAAACAAAGTGACTGCAGTCCAGATTTAGGAAAAAAAAAAATGACTTACTATTACCACCATCATCATCATCAGGTGTTTTGTCGACTGGCGTGGGCGATCATGCCTCTCCATAATCTGCGGTCTCCTGCAGCATGTATCAGTTCGTGTGCCGACACACCTCCATGTCATGCAGCAAGACTGTCAAGCATCTTCTCTCGTTGTCTTCCTCTATCCCTCCTTCCACAGATCTTTCCAGTGGTCACAACATGTTCTATTTTCCCTCTTCTCATAACATGGCCGAAAAATGATGACTGTCTCCTTCTCATGTCTGTGATAAGTTGTCTTCAGGCTCCCGCCTCTTTCAAAACCTCTTGGTTGCTCTTTTAGGCTGTCCAATGTATTCTAAGCATTTTTCTATTACCACCATCATTTAAAAAAAAAATGTTTCTCATATTTAGTTTTATAAAGTAAAGATCTCTTTTTATGTCTTAGGCGTATCAGGCATATGGGATGAGCACCCATATTTTTACAGACCAATCAGCACTAGGTGGGTAATGTGGTCAGCATTACGCCGGTTGTCTTTACTTCCCCAGAACATCTATCCTGGTACCCATTTTAGGCTGGGTCGACCTGCGACGCCCCATTCCATGATAAAAATCAACGCAGCCAGCAGTGGGTTTCGATCGCGGTAAGTTGGAATTACGAGTCGGATTCGCAACGCCTAAGCCACGGACGCAACTGCTTAGTTTCATAAGCTGGTATATGTAATAAAGTTCTATTATTATTATTATTATTATTATTATTATTATAATTGGGAGTCGCCGTGGTCTAGCGGCTAGACGTTCGCCTGCGGATCGGAAGGTCGTGGGTCGGTACCTGACTTTTTTCAGAAATGACCTTGGCTCCCAGGTCGACCCAGCCGTGGGTACCAGGTGCAGTCCTGTACCATTCTCTCCAGACCATAATGATCTATTCGTGCCTTCGCATTGTTCATTTTTAACCAAAGGGCATTGACCACATTTGGCTTGTCATGCATACATAGACCACCTACTGTTGCAGAACCAGCCACATGAACGTTTGTTGAGTCTGTACTTTGCAGTGATAGCAAAAGATGGTGACTTGGTTTGTTTAAGTCAGTTCTATGATGAAATATTTCTTATTTTTTTATAACCAGTGTTCGTTTTCTAATCTGTCTCTGATATTCTCTTATTTTTCTTCTTGACTGTTTTAGTCAAAATACTTCTTTGACAAAAATGTTGCGGCTGATTTGATTTCAAAGAAAACAACAGGGTTGCCATATTGGCATTTTTTATGCCAGATTCCACAAATCTGGCATATTTGAAATTGAACTGGCATAAGATAAGGAACTGGCATATTCTGGCATATTTGGGTTTTTCCTGGCTTTTCTTATCAAGGTGTGCTCACATTTTCTTCATGGTTCCTCTGTTATAAACACGCACATTTATTAAAAGCAAAGTAGACCTACAGTTAAAATCTTTATTTCAGTTAGACTTTGTTGTGATGTCCTGGTACAGACTAAAGGAGATTCGCGCCATTTCTTATTGTTTTGTTGTCTTCCTAAACGGATCGTGACTGCTATAAACCTCTGTAATTTATGTTAATTTACTAGAATAAATGCGAGACATAAAAGGAAACCCACCACTGATACCAAGTGATTCAGGATGTTCAGAAACTACTTGAGGACATAAAATAGATAGGATTTAGACCTAATTCTATCTGTGATAGATTTTATTACTTTTACCAATGGCCACGTCACCCAAAAAATGGAAAGCATCATATGACAGCAATCGCAATAATAATAGTAATTGGGAGAAAACATACTCATGGCTCAAAAGATCTTCAGATGGATCAGAGGCAGCATATTGTAAACTGTGTCAGTGCACTGCTGCACCAAGAATTACTAGCATTTCACATCATGAAAAATAAAAAAAACACAGGATGAAAACTTTGTCAGAAAGCTAGTCACAGCTTATTACAACAATAACTCCTAGGCAAAGTAATGATAAAGTTAAAGGCAGCAGAGTTGCAACTTGCTGTAAGCACGACCTGCCATTGTGCAATACGCACAAATGATCATTTAAGTGAAATCATGAGAGCGCATGGTCAGGGAACATTGGTACATTGGAACACATACAGTTGCATAGAACTAAATGTTTATGCGTAATAAAAAATATTATATCGCCGAGAGGAAGCTCTCAATCAAATTACATGTAGACTTCCCACCGAGAATATATTTCAAAATCTGGTCAAAATTGAGCCCTTTGGCAGTTTTAAATCAAATATCAAGGACACAGTTTTCAGAGCTACCATTTTTACACCTGGCAGAAAACAACATCAGTATTATAGAAGAACAGTACAGAAAACTGATTGTTGTCAACTGGAAAGAAAAAAAACTACATTAAAAAAGGATGGACTACCTACACACATGGACGATTTCTGGATAGGCGTACTTCGACACCTGGCATTTAAATAGTTGGCCACTTTTGCCCTTACTTGCTTAATAATGCCCGTTAGCAATTCTGTAGTTGAGAACTAAATCACAAGCAAGTAACAAAATACAACTGGATTTTCTTGATGCAGTTGTCAGAATTTGAGCAGAACTATTGATATCAAAGAAATGTTGCACAGACTTCATTCCATCTGAAAAAATGCTTAAAGATTTTACATTCGAAAAGGTTTATGCTGCATCTTCCACTGGTTCCAGCAAGGATGACAGTGAAGAATTCAATCTAGAGCTTTTGATGTGAGGTCAGTACAATGTTACACTTTATTTGGCAATTTTCTGGCATATTTTGGGTGATAGTTTGGCATAAAATGAAGTTTTTTATCTGGCAACCCTGGCAAAACAACATCCGGTTTTCTCCAAGATGGACGTGCTAAAGGCAGAGATTGAGAGAAAGAAACGTCAGTTACAGGAGAATAATTTGATTAACGTACGTTTTAATTTTATAATTATATAAAATACAAGTTGCAGCCTGTTTGATCTTCTTGGGTTAATAATATAATGGCGCCGTTTAATCATTTCTATACTGAGTGATAATAAATTTGAATTCGTACGTTTAAAGTAAAAAAAGTAAGTTTACTATACAATAACAATTTTAGGTACTTTAGTCAAATTTTTAAAATGCCCTCAACACCAATAAAACCAGCACAGTTAGATAGCTGTAAACAATCTCTTTCCAACGGTACCTCATTTAGGCTTGTATGTCATTTCTGAGCTGAGATATGTAGGTTTTTGTGGAAATTAGATGTAAAAAAAACAGCTGCTAAAACTTGTCTGAAAAACAAGAAGTTTTCTCTGCGCAACCAAACTGCGCAACTTTCGTTTTTGCTTTGTTTTCATTGGACAAGATGGCAGACAATTTTTCTCAGACACAACCACATATTAGCGATTGCCTGAAAAATTGTCACTGTACATCTAAACAGCCACAGGACAAGAAAGAAATTGTATACACAAATGTAAAATTGGACGGAGAATTCAATTATAACTAGCATTACCATGTCTGGCAACATTTAAAGCCTAAAGCCAACTTTGAACACTTATCGCTATTTTCACTCAAACTGATGTAACAGAAAAACAGAGGACGTCCGGCTGTCGTAGACATGCGCTGTTAATCAGGTTGGTTCCCGCCGTTTTCAGCCATTTATAGCTGGTGAAAATCACACCAATTGCAAAATTTCATGAGAGATTAGGACCCCAGCCGACATTTCCCAAACAAGTTTCAAACGGTTTCCATGGTAACAGAAATTGCCAAAAAGACCTCAAATTGCCGAAACTGTAGTCGCTAATAACATAACAATAAAAAGTATTTTATTTTTAAATGTATAATTTAAAATAATTTAAAACAAATAATAATAAATGATGAAGTTAAAAATGTCACAGACTTTTAATATCTTGGCTCCATAATCAGCAGCAGTGTAGACTAAGTCTAACTTTAATAGACGTTCAAAATACGATATCAACATTTTAAAAAGCATTGCATCTGTCCTGTTGTTGTAGCAACATGACATACAATGCAAACCTGAGAGTCGTGAACTGAGATAGTATCTTTGATGGTCTTGCAGTCGTTAAAGTCAGTAAATAAAATAGAGATGGTAACTCTATAGAAAGACTCTAAATGGAATCAGTCGAGAAAGAAGATTATTATGGCCTGGAGAAAATGAGGCACCTGGGTGTAACCAGAGGGTCAGGCCGGCTGACTACCCTCAGAGAAAAGGCAAGACGGACTTGTAGCCAGCTTGTGACCGGTACCAGCAGTATTGGAACTCTGCACTGGCTGCTGAAGATGAGGATGGAGCAAGCATGGGAATGCCCTGAGTGCTGTGATTTCAATTCTTGATTCAACTCAACTCAAAGATTCTTAGAACTCCATAGACCAAGAAGAAAAGAAACATTATGTTGACAATCTTATACAAAAGATCTGAACGTCACAAAAGCTTGGCTTATAGATAAAGCGGTAAACGATATACACTTTTGGGCTCTACTCCGAATAATGGTCCCAAATTATCTACGCAGTAAGTAAACCCTAACAGAGCCTCATTACATCCAGCCCTACAAACAATTAAAAGTTCTAGCTCGGAAAAAATCAGGAACGAAAAGTATGAGGAAAAGGGCGAAGTCTACTACTTACCGACAGTTAAATCCTTTATATGTGAAAATTGCGGCACAGAAGTTGCAAACAGTGCGCGAATATCTATTCTCTCTGGCTGTCCACCATTCTAACTCAACCAAATAAGATGGGAACAGGACGCGGCTTGTCGCGATTCTCGTTCCGGGCAATACATAATCAGTAATGCGTGTTTTAATGTACGCGCATGTTGCCTCGGGACAACTTCAAACCAGCATCTGCCACTATGACGCTTCACTATCCCAATCACCCCTTGAACGTGGCGAATGCGACCATGCTGCCAGTTACGACGGAAGAAATAGCTCATGACTTTTTTCCGGCGACTATAGTGCCACCTTCGAGTGTATCCCCCGCGCCGCTACGCGCGGCGCGGAAGGGGCTAAACTAGATGGCTAGGACTCACGAGCAAATACAGTGGAGGAAGCTGTAGGAGACGTGGTAGCTGCTGCTCGTGAGTCTCAGCCATCTAGTTTAGTCCCTTCGGATACTCTCGGAGGTGGCACTATAGTCGGCAAAAAAGTGGTCTGCAACTTACATATAACTGAGGCCGTGCCGTAGGATAGCGCTTTTGGGAGTATTCTTGCGTGTCGCTATTTTTTTGTCCGTAGTTAATCCTAGTTTTGCCGCCGTTTAATCATCATAAAAAATCTGTTTCGTTTCACGAAAATGTAGTGCGTAATTAATCCTACTTTTGACGGGTTGATTCGCCGCAAAAAATATGCGAATTTTGGATATCAGTGAGGCTCTGTTAGGGTTCACTTTTTGTGTAGATAATTTGGGACCGTTATTTGGAGTAGAGCCCACTTTTGGAAACTGAAATGCTATGGCCACATCAAGCACGATGGAGGATTAGCAGAGGTCATGGGACTAGGTAAAAGGGCTGTGAGCCCATTGTGACATATAACAGCACCAAAGGATGATGATGACCTTGGAGCTGTGATGCACAATTGTATTTTTATGTGCAGTGCTTGTCATCCAGTTTACAGCCAGTGAAGTGAAGTAGAAAAAGAAACATGGGCCGTTCCTACAACTAAATGAGTATAGACTATGTCAACTAATACAGTACAAACAACACTATATGGACTAGGCTGATGGATATGTATATCTCTTATGCTAACATAGTTGCCTGATCTTGAAGTGAAGCATGTCTGTGCCATCTTCGAGTTTAGAATAGAAGACATCTTCTTGATCTTTGTGTTCACCGGTGGTCACAGAAAGTTCTAGTTGTTCATCCACTTCTGTACTTTAGTCTTGTTCCAGAGCAGATCTGACTTATTTGTTTGCAGACTGTTGGTTCCCCACCTCTCAGGCAGATGCACTTTGATTTCGAAAGGAACACTCCTAGCTGATTGAATTGACTCTGACATGCTTGTTTGGGGAGCAATGTATCGATTATTTTTTTCTTACAGTGCTGTCCTGGAACTGACACAGGGATGATAAAGTTAGTTGCGTGTCCTTTACAGGACGTTGCAGAACCATCCCCAGCCTTTGTGGGGGCTATTGTGGTTTTTCTAGGCAAATTTCTGCTCAATAGTTTGCCGTTGTTGCTTTCTGTATGGTCCGCTGTCAAAACCACTGTCGAATCCAACACAAGGGGAATCTGCTGCCAAATCACCTGTGGCTGTGATAGAACTCTGCACCTTGAGATTACCAAACGCATTCGCAATGCCTAAGCCACTGATGCTGACCATGAAAAAGATAGGAGGCATTATAACCAACTTCTTAAAGGAACAGTCAGTAAAGTTACTTGGAATAGCTGCTGCATTGATAGGAATGCCCAGTATGCATTAACCTTGATTGTGACAGCATGACTAACAAGTACAAAATTGTAGCAACATGTCTTAGAAGAGCTGCCGGAGTAACAATTAGTTTAGTAGAAATATGATTAAAAATGGAGTTAGAAGTCGAGAGGATTGACTTCATTGCACTGGGTTTTATCCCATATGGCTTGGTCTCTCTCCACAAAGCGGGTAGCCACCTGCAGAGAGCATTGCACAAAACATGAACTCAGTAGACGATCCCCAGGGATCTCCGTAGAAATTGCACTTGTGAACTGAAGGGCACAGCGAACCCATGACCCTCAGAGTGTGAGGCAAACAACTTGAAAATTCTCCACAGAGACCCAATGAAAGCATTAGATCAGTGGTCGACCCTAGGAGAGGGAGGGGATCGAGCAATTTTTAAATTGAGTGCATTTGTGATAATCCATTATATTGTTTTAAAAAAAAATTAATTATACATTTTAAAAATAAAATATTTTTGTTAAAACTATTTATGAAACAAAAATCCAAGGACATTTTTCATTTTCCTAAGTATTTGGTAAATCTACAGTTAAAAATCTAATTATTAAAACACAGGCATGTTAAAAATTGAGAATATATTCTGACCAAATCGTATCTCCATACTGTCTGTTTCCTTGTTGCTGAACTTGTTGTCCTCCTCTTTTTAATTAATAACATTTTGTTATGTTGGATTAAAGTCGGCAGGTTTCGACTTCATTCCACCGTGTTTTATCCCATATGGCTCGGTCTCTCTCCACAGAATGGGTAGCCGCATGCACAGAGCATGAACTTTGCAATTCCGGTGACGTTCTTCTTAAAAATTGCCCTTGTGAAAAGAACGGTGCAGCCGTGAATTAAACCACAGACCTTCAGAGGCAAATGGCTTGACCACTTGGCCATGAAGACCCCCGTTATGTTGGAGGAGGGAGCTAGTGTAGGAGTCTTGCCATATACTCTATGGGGGCGTGGAGGTCTTGCCATATACTCATTGGGGGGGTGGGGGTCTTGCCATATACTCATTGGGGGGGTCTTGCGGTATTCTCAATGGAGCTCAGAGGTCTTGTTGTATACTCAGAGTGGGGGGGGGGGGGCTGAAAAGGGTTGGAGACCATTGCATTAGATGAAGGTAAGGACTTTAATCAGCCATACATTAATTAAAGAGCAACAGACGAAATGGTTTGGTCATCTAATGAGAATGTCCTCATGTTAGCTGCCACAGAGAGCCATGCCGAAAAAATAATTCCCCATGTGGGTTCTGGAGCCCTGTTTTGGAAAAACACGAGAATAGACCCACATTTGGCAAGGATGCTACAAAAGGCGACTAATTAGGAGTTTGCTAAAAATCTGATGGGAGTGTGCTGAAAGGCACAGATATTGCAACCTAGTTGTAAATCACAACATGTCAACTTACCTTTTAACTATGAATGAAGAAAAAGAAGAAGAAATAATTGGCATGGAGCAAGGGAAGACCACATGAGAATGGTGGACAGTGGCATCAAGAACTGCCAATGAAAACAACACTGCATCTTAGAGCATAGAGAAGATACTGACATCCTCCCCCCTCCCCGCACACACACACACACACACACACTATGTCGAGATGACTGATGTGATATTGTCTCCTCTGTGTCTTAGCTGGTTCCTAGGGGTTTGTTCTTATTGAAGACATGACTGACACTCTAAGTAGACACAGGTGGGACGAGAAGACATTATATCAATAAACTTACTTTATTACAATTTCACATACCATTTTGTCCAGTCAGTGTCCACTACAAACTAGCAAGTCCTGCATTATAATATGTCATTGTTCAGACATCAACTTGGAGTATTCTCTCATTCGCACTCATTACATCTCAGTCCTTCTTCCTCACATTCAGAATACACGCCATGGTTGCTCCGGCAGTTCTAAGCATGATGGTTCAACTTCTTGAGCAATCGGAAACTGGTTGGATGCCACTTCGGATCAGATCGTCGTCAGGCCGTCATCTTGTTGTCTTCTCTCAGAACAGAACTCATCATGTCGCCAAATACACTTTTACATTCCCGCTGAGTCTCAGATATACCCTTTCGCTCTGGCTGGCAAACACATACTGTCTGATTAGACCTTTTTCTAATCCTATAAGCTTGTGCTGGGTTCCCTATAGAGTACCTTGTGTTTTTACGAGTATTTGTGTTATCCCATTTTTCTGTCGTATCTCGGGGTTTCCCCCTCACATTATTCCCCAGGGAATCCCCGTGTGAAAATAAGAACATTACAACTGGTAGAAAAGAAGGAGAAGAAGAAAATACATTTAATGGTTACTTTGTTTGTCTTAGGACCCCAAACGAAAATATTTCAAGAGAGCAGATCTCGAAGCCAAACAGGCGCAGGAATATTGGAAGAAACATAGTAACACAGCACGATCTGAAAACTCTTCACAGGTAGGAAGGACATTAGTTTTTATCTCTTTGGGTCATCTTGTTTTCTTCTGTTCATCTTATGTCAGTTATTTTTTTTCCCTGTGAATATTTGAAGATGAATGGGAAAGAAGGAAATCAAAGTTACAGACTATGGTGCTAGACCTATATTTGATCGACCAGTCGGCACTGTGGGTGATGTGGTCAACACTGCGCTGGCCGCCTTCATTTCCCAGGACTTTACCCGCTACCCATTTCAGGCTGGGTCAACCTGGAAGTCAATGTCATTTTTAAAAGAAAGTCATGCTCTGTTCAGATTTGAACCTACAACCTTTGGATCTGCATGCAAGCATCCAGCCGCTCCACCTCGGTGGGACCAATTGACTGGAGTGTGAGGACAGAAATGCGCAGAGGAGAAGTTTCACAAGGCATGCTGTAAACTCAAAGGAAACTCTAATCAAATGGGTCTAAATGATTCCAGAAAATCTCTTACCAGATTGCCCAGATTTTGTTCAGTAAATCTGGTTCACGGGAGCTAACTTTCCAGAAAAGCAATGGGGGTACTGTATTATCCCCTTGTGGGTTCAAGAGCCCGATAACAGTAAAAACAAGAATAGAGCCACTGCCTCCTCAGCAAGCATTTCTGAGAGTCTACTTCTTCTTCACGTTAAACCACCTTTACACTCTGGCGTAGGTTCTGGTTGTTTTTCCACTTCTGAAGTTCAGTACTGCTCCAGAACCTGAGTGTGCGTGTGCATCAGTTTTACAGTCCTGATTCACATGAATGCAGACTATTGGTTCCTTGTCTCTCAGGCAGATGCACTCTGACTTCAAAAGAAGCTCCCCAATTAGTCATGCTTTTGGGTAGGCAGTGGTGTTCTTTTTCCTCACAATCGAGGCCCCAGAACCCACACGGGGAGAGAGTTTACTAACTTTAGGCTTTCATTTGAAATTGGAGTGCATCTGCCCTAGATTCAGGTAACTAGTATCTGCGTGAGAGACAAGTAACCAACAGCTGCCAGATCTGTAAAACGGATGTGCAGGTTCTGGAACAAAAGCGATGGACAAACAACCAGAACTTTTCGTCCGAGTTTACAGCCGGTTAACGCGAAGAAGACAAGAAGTTTAAAATAAAGTATTATACATTTTGTGTGAGATAAGTAGATAATATACCTTTTAGAGAATCAAATAGCTCACATTTTATGAGAGATTGTCTTTTGCGTGTCCCATTCCTACTGGGTTGTCTGTTCTTAGCACCCAGAGCTATTCTTATGAGGGTGCAAGTTCTTTGAGAGTACCTGAAGTATACCTTGAGAACTCTCAAGATGTGCTGGAGTTGTCTTTCCTTGACATTTTAAAGTACTTGGAACTTACAGAAAGTGTGATAGTTTGTTTTGTCTAATAAAGATGAGTGAATTTGTTTATATTTTGTGAAAAGCTTTAAAAATAAAAATATTGATTTTGTTGTTGTTGTAGGCAGATGAAGGTCATGAATCGGCAACATCAGGCGAGGGTAAGACTTCAGACAGGTTGACTCAGTTGCCAAGGAAAGAGGTAAGTTTTTGTTTTTTTTAAATTTATCTTTTTTAAGTCACAAACAGTGCACCGTGTGTGACTGGATATTACTTATGGTTACCAGTGGGCATGTTATGTTTATATGTCTTACATTTAGTTAGAGCATGCACTTCTGTCTCCTACAGTTTGCTGCATATTTGGTCCCTGTGAATGTTGTATACTTATGGTTTAGTTGCCATTGTAATTGCCCCAACCGGATATCGACTGTATTATTTTGGGAGCAGAGAGTCCACATCGGTGCTATGAATGCAAGAATCGGGAGTAAAGATCATTGCAGCCAAGTACGAGAGGCACACAGGACATAAGAGTCGTCTTTATCAAGCAGTATAAGAATAGCACTTTTAACCGTAGGACTCTGAAGGGGAAGTCTGAGCTCCTATGGATGTGTCCAGAGTGCCGTAAAGATAACTCACTTTATAACTGTCTCTCCTACAAGCCCATGCTGTATGGCATTAATAATCATGTAAGGCCACAGCCTAACTCTACTTCATTTAGTACTGTCAGTTTCTGATTTAAGAAAAAATTTCATGCCATGATTCAAAACTCCAAAATCTTATCTCCTTATTTTTAATATATCAATTTCCCTGTGTAGGTTCTGGGGTCCCATTGTGAGAGGGGGGGGGGGAACAAGAATAGACTTGCTGCCTCCCCAAGCATGTCGTAGAAGTCGACTTATTGGGGACATCCTTCGAAGTCGGAGCACCTGAGAGGCAAGAAACCAAAAGTTTGCTTACAAATAAGGCAACGGATGTGCATGAGTGCATGCACCACTCAGATTATGGAACAAGACCAAAGTCGGGAGGTGACAAACGCCCGGAACTTTCCGCTGAGTTTACAGCCAGTGAGCTTGAAGAAGAAGAGTAATATAACAATTAACATTTATTTTAATTTTGTCAGAATCTCTGGCTTAGGCATTGCAAACGCACTTTGTTATTTCAAGCTACCCGGGTCAATTCCAGCTGTAGGCGATTCGGTAGCAGACCACCTTGCTTTGATTTTGACAGGGCTATTTGGAGCCCCGACCATTCAGTAGGAGCCCTGACAGTTCAGTAGCACTAGCAAACTAGGGAATGTAAAATTGCCTAGTAAAACCAAAATAGCCAATAGATGCTAAGGTGGGTTCTGCAGTAAAGGACTTTAAAAAGTTTGCTATAACCTAGATATGACTGTCCTGTACGTTTAGTCTGCTTCTGCACATTCTCTCTCAAAATTGAGTCTGTTTGTATTCCTTTAAAACAGTGGCTCTCTACCTTCCTGATGCCGCGATCATTTAATCCAATTCCTTCGTTTTGTCCCCCCCCCCCCCCCCCCCCCCCCCCCCCCCCCCCCCCCCCAACAGTTATTTTCTTTCAAAACTTTAACGAATATGTGTTTTCCAATGGTCTTTGGCGACCTCTGTGAAAGGGTCATTCGACCTAAAAAAAATGGCCTCGATCGGCAGGTAAGAACCGCTGCCTCAAAATGTAAACTGTTTTTACGCTCCACTGTTTCATCACCTGTGACTCGGTACTTGTGATTTCGGTAAGCATTTTTGTCAGGTTTTCTTTCTGTTGCCTTTGGCAGCTCCCCAGCCTAGCTCAAGGCATCAGGTTTCTGTCTCATTTTGTTTGGTCTCTATCATTTGAGTTATCCAACATGGAAGATCCGTCAGTGGCATAATTCTGAGCTCATTGAAACAAACAGCAAGATGGAGACACATCAGAACGACTCTGGCAAAATTACCCACAACTGTTTTTCATTTCAAATTTCAGTATTATCGTTCTTTATTTGACTTTTAAGTGGTCAGGTTTTCAAATGTCAGATTTAATTACCAAAGCGATGTCCAAACATAGGGACATGATTTGCAATGACCAAATGAGCATTAAGCACCTTGTATGTGACAGACTTTTAATTATCAAAAAAGGTGACCACATTTTTTGATGACCCAAAAAAAAAAAAGATACATTTTTCTATCACAGCTTGTAAATGTCCAGAATTCTGTCATACACAGGTGATAAGAAGACTTCGAGAACGGGGGGAACCTATCAAACTCTTTGGAGAAGATGACATTGATGCCTACAGGCGGCTGAAGAAGCTGGAGACAACAGAGCCGGATGTACAGGTTAGTGTCGAGAAAAATGAGGGAGTGAGGGATTTATTGAAGGGATCTGTAGGTTGTCTGTCTTTTATAATTAGGAGGTAAAGATCAAGGGGTGACATGTCACTGACCTACGTGAAGGTACTGTTGACTCGATGGAAACTTTAGTGCATTTAGCTTTAAAGTTTTAGTAGCACTGAGTGTAGCTTCATTAGAGTTGCATCACCTGGGCTCAGTCTTTACCTTGAATGTATAAATGAATCAGTAATTGAATCGCTGCACTCGGAACATTCCCACACATTCTCCGTCTCCTTCCTCTGTAGCAAACTAAGAATGGACATGCTAATAGTACCATTTGCAACCTGATTAAAAGTCCGTCTATGTGTCTTGCTTAGTTTTGAAATCATCCTAAACAAGCTGGATGAAAGTTGTGAGAGCCCTCTATGAGCCAGTGAACAGAGCTGAAGCACAAATAGATCATTACGGTCTGAGGAGTATGGCGCTGCAAGGAGATGCCAGTGGATCTGGCTGATGCTCAAGGCAAAGGCAAGACAGATATGATTAGACAGTTACTGGTGCCATCGGAATTGGTACTCTTTGTTTGCTGTTGAATATGGGGATGGAGCGCTTATGCGAGTGTCCCGAGTGCTATGATGTTGATTCTTAATTCAAAATTCAGCATCTTCAAGAACCTCTGTTCACCTCCCGTTGAATTAGTCTTTCAATGTATGGATTCTCTGTCAGTTCTGTTGCACTGTCCATTTGATCGCAATGAGCCTCCACTTTTGTCTGTATCTGTCTGGTCATAAATAATAGAAACAGGTTCCCCAGTATGGGCCTGGCCAACGTAGTTAGGATCTATGTTTATTTTGAGGTTGGAGGTTCTTAAGAAGCAAGGAGCAAGTGTGTATACAGTTGACCTGGAGCTGTAAGGTGTGAAACAAGACAAAGTCCACAGACAGATAACTGTGACTTTCTGCTGGAAATCACAGCCAGCGATTCCAGAAGAAGAAGAAAGTATCTCTTATTTCCTTGCAGTCTACTTGCTTCTTTTTATTTCACATATTTGTACAATATTGTAATAATGAAGTTAAACAGCATGAAGAACTTATGGCACAGCACTTGCATGCAAGTGGAGATAAACATTTTGAGATCATGTATCTTATCATTGAGGAGAATTGGCTCACAGACAATATCCTGTCCTGAAAGCTGAGGTGTTTTGGTCATGTTAAACATCATGGTTGCCTGAAGAGAGTGATAATGGAAGCAAGGCAGAGGCAGACCTCAGCAAATATGAAAACAGGACATTGAAAATGCTTTAGCCATAAAAGCATGTATGGCTTGAGAATAGGCTAGAGAGAGAGGGGTGTTCTATAAAGGACCTGCTCAATTGTTGTTTGTTGATGAAGTCTTGCAACCACAACATTGTTCATTGTTTGAAATTTGGTAAAACTGACCTGTACTTTGTGTTTTCCATTTGTTTACATTTTCATAGCTGAGCTGCAGTTAAACCCTTTCCATTTATGTAATAATAATAGATTTAATAGCCCGGCTTTGCCTAGGATAGTTAAAGTGGAATTTCCCATCCCCTTCTTCACCTTCACAGCTCATTAAATATCAAGGAAGATAACAGAGAAATAAAAAAAACTTTACAATTCAATGTAATGAATGTAGAAGAAAAGAAATATTCAAAGGATTTTAACTCCAGCAAAAGTTTACTTTCACTGATTGTTGTGATAAATAAAAGAAATGCACATAAACCTGGTCACCAATGTGACTGTTAAATTAAACATTGTAGCTATAATAATGGCAGCTGAAAATCTAACCCATGTAGTGGTCAGAGTTTGGGAGTTAACAGTTGATTTAAAATGAACACAAAATACAGGAAGGTGTTTGTGCTTTATAGTATAGATTTTAGGGTGCTTCTATTACCATAAAATTTAATACCTAGCTGGCTCTGCCATACTTGCAGGCTCAAACTGAAATTGGTAATGCCCTTAGTGAAAGAGGATGACTGGAGGATTGTGGGTGTGTCGTGTTCACATCGCGGTTAAAAATTTTGATAATTTTGAGTAAATATTGGCACAGCAGGCATGAGAGACACCTCAGACCTATGAGATGTCCTGTCGACCAGGAGTCGCACCATTAACCACAGGATGCTGACATCTATGCCGAGGGAGAATCTCATCACCCGAGTAAATGTCCAGAATGCTGTAAGGATAACCCATGTCCAGAATGCTGAAAGGATAACCCGTGTCCAGAATGCTGTCAGGATAACCCATGTCCAGAATGCTGGAAGGATAACCCATGTCCAGAATGCTGTAAGGATAACCCATGTCCAGAATGCTGGAAGGATAACCCATGTCCAGAATGCTGAAAGGATAACCCATGTCCATAATGCTGGAAGGATAACCCATGTCCAGAATGCTGTAAAGATAACCCATATGTACAGGGTCATCGAGAATGATTGACAGTGTTTTAAACTGTTGGTATAAGAAAAGCATTCTTATTCTTCTTTGCATTCACTGGCTGTGAATTCCAGTGGAAAGTCCTAGTTGTTCTTCCATTTGGACTTAAGGCTCTAAAAGAGAAGTATTAATGGATATACTTGTGTGGTGTCTTAAAATGTTCAAAAAAGGGTTGCAGTTTTAGACTTATTTTAGTACAATTCAGTGTGGGCGCAGTTTGATGGTATTCAGTCTCCCACCATGTGTTTTTAATCAAGTCCAGAGTTACAGTGGCATCTGCTGCAGCAAACCTGTCTTTACGGGGTGGATGTTCATTATTTTATCAACCCTGTTTTAAGCCTCACGATCACACAAGGTCACACGAAACTTTAAAAATTTTTAAATATTGAAGATGCCACAGGTATTCATGCATTAATTACTTCTTTGGTACTAGCAGTTCAAAATCCTGGCAATCATTCTCTATGACCCTATTATGCTATCTTATCACAATCAATGTCACTGCGCATTTTGCATTCTCATGCATGCTCAGTCCTGCAATGCAGCAGCCGCTCAATGGTACTTCTGCTAATTCTTGATGATCCTGTATATGTACATATTTCTGTGTGTGTATAATAATATATGTATTAAATAACATAATGCTGAATATTGATCAATGCTGAGCTGAGAATGCCTAACCATTTACCACTGTATGCTGATAAACAGGGGGAAGGATTTGAAAATGACTTTCAAGCTGCCATGGAGAAGGTGGACCAGGACTATCTCAATGAGATCATCAAGTCAACAGGTGGGGATGAGGCTAAACAGTCCATCGATGTCTCTGTCAAAGATGATGGCACCACGCTGGAAGATCTGGCTGTAAGTCTGACACAGCCATGTCTGAATGTCTACTACCTGTTCTTTCATCATCATTGTATATGTATTGGTGAAGGCTTTCTAGTACGTCCAATATAAGCAAGACTTTAAATGGCTGCCTCTTATGTCATGGTTGTTAGTAGTCTGTGGGTTTTGTTCCTTTTTCCCTTAACTGGGGCCCCCAAAACCCATACGGTGGATGTAATAAGTTAGAATTCCTTTTTTTTTAAAACAGTGAACTAGGCTTTTAGCTTAACATGGGTCTCACAGTTCATCTTTCCTGGCATAAACAACTTTCTTACTCCGGACAAAGAGTCATATTTCTAGGGCACATTTTCTCCTCGTTATGCTTGCTTATTTCTCCTTCGCTGTCCAGTTATTCCTCTACACCATTTTCTCTTATTGAAGCTAACCATGTCCTTACAGCAACCATCTGGTGGTGAGTGTTCTTAAAAAAAAAAATACCCTGTATACCCTAAGACAGAGCTATTCAACTGAGTTTACTCAGGGGCCAAAATGTTGGAAAACGTTGATAGTCGCTGGCCAGAAGCCAAAGTCCTAGCATAGAAAGTACATTAATACAATACAACTGGCAATGATGTGCGGGCCACTTGCTAGGCCTTCGCAGGCCAGATTTGGCCCGCGGGCCGCCAGTTGAATAGCCCTGCCCTAAGACATGCAATAGATCCCTACATAACAATGAAATTATTTGGAGAGAAAAAAATCTTTATTTTGGTTTTGTTGTTGTTGTTGCTGAGTCGCCATGTAAGTTGTTGTTATTTTTTTTATACAGCGCATGCGACAAGAACTTGGACAAGGAGATAAAGACAAAAATCATGAGGTCGTGCTGCGCTATTTTAAAGTAAGTGTCTGCCAGATTGTACTGCATTTTCATAAAGTGTCTGCTAGATTGTACTGCATTTTCATAAGTGTCTGCCAGATTGTAATGCATTGATTGTACTGCATTTTCATAAAGTGTCTGCCAGATTGTACTGCATTTTCATAAAGTGTATGCCAGATTGTACTGCATTTTCATAAAGTGTCTGCCAGATTGTACTGCATTTTCATAAAGTATCTGCCAGAGTTTACTGCAGTTTAAAAAAAAAACATCACCATATTGTACTGCATTTGTATAAAATGTCACCATAGTGTACGGCATTATCAATTTATATCTGCCAGATTGTGGTACACAGTCTTAAAGAATCAGTAACCCTTTTGCCTTGTAAACACTTTAACAGAAATTTGTTCAGAGAAAATCATCCTTATAACTCACTGAAATTCTGTCCCAAGAAACTAAAGAAAGGGAAGAAGATGTGGAAGACATTTGAAGTTTTGGGCAGTTTTCATAAACATCCAGAAAAGTTGGGGAGAGGGGGGGATTAAGCCCTAGACCACCGAGCAGACTGGCAAGTGTGAAATCCACAGCTACATCAGGGCCGGCAGATCAACAGAATAACTAATCATAATTTTCATTGTTATTTCTATGCGGCAGAACATTTTTAAATAAAGAAATTAATCACTAAATGCAAATCCGTGTGTGGGTTTTGAGGCCCCATTGTAGGTAAAACAAGTAGAGGCCCACTGCCAACAAGCATGTCGCTAGAGTCGACTAATTGGGAGCTTCCTCGAAAGTCACAGTAGATCTACCTGAAAGGCAAGGAACCAACAGTCTGCATGCAAATGAGTCGGACATGTGAAACAGAAGTGCATGCAATATTTAGTTTCTGAAACAGGTCTATAGTCCAGAAGTGGATGAATAACCAGAACTTTCCGCCAGAGTTTACAGCTGGTGAACGTGAAGAAGAAGAAGAAGAAGAAGACTAAATGCAAACAGAGCAAAATTTTTTATTACTTTCCTTCTCCATTGATCATTATTAATGTGGTTATGTTAACTTAACCATAGGAAGCATCATTTGATATTGTTATGATGTAACAGTGATGTCAGTTAACTCATTTGAGATTGGTATGATGTAACAGTGATGTCAGTTACATCATTTGTGATTGGTATGATGTAACAGTGGCCTCACAGTTTGTGATGGATTTTTTAAACCCCTACTAACATCTTAAAATTGGTTGGGGTGTATTTAGTCATATCAACCATGCCTGCAGACTGCAGTTACAGCCAGCGCATAAGCTGTTGGCCTACTGTCCTAAGACTTCATGTCATCAAAAACCTGTAAATGTTGGGGAAATGGCTTTCTCGGGGTGGGCAGGTTATGATTGTAGTGTGGATTCTTGATATGTTTGTGTGTGGTTCACCCCTAAACCCTTTTTTTTAAGAAAAAATACTTTTTGATTAATTTTATGATTCGTGACTATGGGATATCAAAAGCAGTAGCCCGGAAAAGTTTGGAATCATTCATTGATACTTGTGTGTTTCTCTGTAGAATGTTTTTTTCTGCAAATATTTTGCCTCTTTTGTTGCCAGTTTGTCTTAAAGAAATGGGGAGAGAAGCTAAACCAGCGATCAGAGGAAGAAAAGCGGACAATTAAAGGGAAAATGGCCAGTGCAACACACTCACAAACTGTCGCATATCTCAAGCCATTGTTCCGGAAATTGAAAAATAAAGTAAGAGTTTGGTTTCTTTAATAAGTGATAATTATCTTCTTCTCTTGCAATGTTGTTCTTCCTCTCTTCTATTTCTTAGCTTCCATCTGCTGTAAACTCTGGCAGAAAGTTCTGGCTGTTGGTCCATCCTTAGGGTTTTGCTCTTGATCCTGAACTTTGATTTTGCATTCACGTTCTGGTTTTACATATCTGGTTTATTTGTATGCAGACTGTTGGTTCCTCACCTCTCAGGCAGATGTACTCTGACTTTGAAGGAAACACCCCTGATTGGTCGCCTCCTACGACTGCTTATTAGAGAGCTGTGGGTCTATTCTTTATTCTCCAAAATGGAGCCCTGAAACCTACTCGTGGGACGGTGTTGTTCTAGTGGTGTCTGTGTTTTGATGTGTTTATGTGTAGGCTCCAGTGCCCCATTTTTTGGAGGGGGGGGGGGGGGGGGGTAAATTGACACGCTGCATCTCTAACAAACTTGTAATAAATTATGGCTGAATGGGAGTTTGCTGAAATCAAATGTGCTGGGCCAAAAGACAGGGTTATCACAGCCTTGCTGTAAACAACAATACAATATGCTAACCACCCTTTCAAAGATGAACACAGAAATTGCATATTTAAAAGTTTTGTTTTTTTATTAAGACTCTTAAATAGCTTTCTGTTGGTACCCTAGTAACTGAGGTGCAAAAAGCTTGTCTTTTAGCTTTTAACCAAAACCAGTGATGAGTTAACTCTTTCTGTGCCAGAGGACTTGGCTGCAAATCCTCAAGTGGGACACAACTAATGAATTCTAGACTAAGGCTAAACAGCAAAGTGGCCACTTTCGTAGCCAGTTTCCGGAGTACGGTATGACCTTATGTAAAATGTAAACAACATATTATTTGTTGGCTATGACTCACAAGGATAATCCTATAACAAACTATGTTCTTTTTGGAACTAAAGAGTTAAAGAAGATTGAGATTATCATACAACCAACAGGCGTGTTTGAAACTGGCAGGTGCATTTGTTTACATGTGGTCAGTTTTGTATGATGTTCGTCCATCACAATGTCTGTCTGTAAAGGGCCTGTAAATGAGTCTTTCTAGCCTGTCTTAGCTGTTCAGCTGCCCTTTTTTCTAGATGCCTTACAAGTCTACAGATATATGTTCATTTTTATAATACAAAGGAACGTGTGGTTAGTCTTAAGATTTACATAGGAAAAACACATGAGTAGAACTAATGATCTGTGTATTTCTTCTTCCTCTTGGTATTCACCAGCTGTAAACTCAGGCAGAAAGTTTTGGTTGTTCATCCACTTCTGGACTTTGGTCTTGTTCCAGGACTTGAACTTTGCGTGCACGTCTGTGTTAAGATTTTTTGTGTGCTCGTAGGCAAACTGTTGGTTCCTTGCCGCTTATGCAGATGCACTCCAACTTTGGAGGGGAAATCCCTAATCACTTGCTTTTTACAATGTCCTTCTTTTTCTCCTTTTTCTTTTTTTTTTCACCAGCTGTTAACTCCGGTGAAAAGTAGTGGTTGTTCTTTAGTTTGGACTTTTGTTTTGTGCTAGAGCCTGAGTTGTGCCTGTACATCTGTTTTACTTTTTTTTCTTGTTGGGGAAACAAGAATAGACCCACTGCCTCCCCAACAAGCATGTCGTAGAAGTCGACTAGTTTGAAGCTTCCTTTGAAATCAGAGTGCATCTGTCTGAGCAGTAAGGAACAATCAACTGCACACAAATAAGCCAGTAAAATGGATGCGCATGCAAAACTCAGGCCCTGGGACAAAGCCAAAGTCTAAATGGATGAACAACCAGGACTTTCCGCCAGAGCTTACAGCTGGTGAACAAAGAAGGCGAAAAAACTACAGCAATAGCAATAAAATAGTTGCTTTCTTTTTTTTTCCCCTGTATTTCTGGTGCTAGGACGTGGATGAGGGACTGTTGGGAAGCATTGTCGAGATTGTCCTGTTTATGATGGATAGAAATTACATACGGGTGAGTACAACAGTGTCATGTATGTGAGATTGTCCTGTTTATGATGGATAGAAATTACATACGGTTGAGTACAACAGTGTCATGTATGTGAGATTGTCCTGTTCATGATGGATAGAAATTACATACGGGTGAGTACAACAGTGTCATGTATGTGAGATTGTCCTGTTCATGATGGATAGAAATTATATACGGTCATGTATGCACGTCTGCCTTATCTTGAAAATGACGATAATTAATAATGTTCTAATTGGAAGAGACTTTATGGCATTATCAGATGAAACATCGATAACTATAGGTCCCTATAAGTGCCAGTAGTGCATCTGGTGTATGAGGGTAGACTAATCAACCCTCGATGGGTAATGTGGACAGCATCACACCGGCCGCCTTTATTTCCCAGGACTTTATCTGGCACCCATTTACCGCTGGATTGACCTGGGCGCCAAAGTCATATTTGAAACAATCCGGCTTCGAGCAGATTTGAAACCCATTACCTTTGAATTCGCAAGCGAGTGCCTAGCTGCTACACCACGACCGCTCCCCACATCCTAACTAGAAGATACTTTTTTTGGGGTGTCACTGAAATTGGAACTCTTTATTGGCTGCTGAAGGTGAGCACAGAATAGGTATGGGAATGTGCCAAATTATGTGGTGTTGGTTCTACAAGATCCACAGGATAAACTTAGCTTGTATGATAAAGTTGAAGCTTCAGATCCAAAATGACTCTGGTATGCTTTAGCTGTTCCAATTTCTTTTAATACCCAATCAGGGAGCTGATAAGTTGAACAGCCTTTTCCTTCTCTTATCAGGCAAAATTTTATTGTCAAGATAGCATTTAAGAGGTCAAATTTTATCCAGTTTCTTAGGTTGAATTTGATAAATTTACTCCAAATGAAAAGCATCTAGAAAAACTTCTACCATCTGAACATCAAAAACGCCATCTAAATGCAAGGGGAAAACATCTAAATTTGGATGTAAAACATCCAAAGTGGCAACACTGGTGTTTAATATGAAATGAATGTAATGAGCTTGGGGTGTGAGGAAAAATGTAGTAGGTTGTAGTGCCCTGAATTGCAGGGACATAATCACTCTGGTCCTTTCCTTACTTTTACCAGGCTAACGATGCTTATCTAGAAATGGCCATTGGAAATGCCCCCTGGCCAATCGGTGTCACCATGGTGGGCATCCATGCTCGTACCGGTCGAGAGAAGATTTCCTCCCGTTACGTGGCCCATGTGCTGAACGATGAAACACAGAGAAAGTACATTCAGGTCAGTATTCAAATTAAACTGTCCTAACCTGTTTTTTTCTTTTCTAATAAGGATTGTCATTGGTTTGGTTTTGATTAGATATTTTAATGTTAAAATTACATTAATTATGAATGCTGAATATTATGTATTTTAAGTTTTGTCTGAGGAACTAAAGAAATCTGGCCAGATATTTAAACATGTAGCACAGTTAATACCAGAAATAAATACTAGCGAGAAAAAGATATGGAAAGTAGAGACCATGACTCAGAATATATTAGATAAAGATGTGTTGAACATTAAATCCTTTAGGTTAGCTGGATCCCATTAGTTAGATTAGGCAGTTTTCAAGAGACTTACAGACTGTGTCATTGGTGTCTAGACTTGATGGCCTTAGTCTTCATGTTTAAGACACCTTAGTGACTCTGAGAATTGAAATGTGCGGTTTGAGGGCACTGAAGTCAGAAGTGCCACTAGAATTGTAGTTTAGATTGGCAGTTGCATGGGAGTATCCCACAAGGCATCACCAGTTCAGTGTCAGCAGGCCACTCGCCATTTTTTGAATCTGCAGTTCAAATCACAAACCACCTTGTGAGCTGTTGAAAGGCTTTCCAACTGAAATCTGCCGATCACAGTATTGCATAATACATTCAGCTGAGTATCAGGGCGACAAAACTGTACTTCTAGTCAACATATGAGGGAAAATGCAACAGCCACTCATATCTAGACGTAAATAACTGGTCAGAAGTTTAAAAAAGAAAAAGTCAGCATGACTACACCTTCAGGCAAATAACGAGCCACTACGCTAGGGCTATTCAACTGGCAGCCCGCTGGCCCGCGAAGGACTAGCAAGTGGCCCGCGGATCACTGCCAGCTATATTGTATTCATGATCTTTCTGTGCTGGAGCTGGGACCTCTGACCCATGACCAACCCAATTTTCAGCATTTTAGCCCCAGAGTAAACTTAGTTGAATAGCCCTTGACTACACTATTTATATGAACAGCGAAATTTTGTTATGACAACCCATGCCAGATTTTCTTCATATAACAGTTCATCATCATCAGGTGCCTTGCCGACTGGCGTGGGCAATCGTGCCTCTCCACAGTCTACGATCTCCTGCAGCATGTATCAGTTTGTGTGCAGACACACCTCCATGCCATGCAACAAGACTGTCAAGTATCTTCTCTCATTGTCTTCCTCTATTTCTCCTTCCACAGATCTTTCCAGTGGTCACAACATGTTCTGTTTTCCCTCTTCTCATAACATGGTCGAAAAATTATGACTGTCTCCTTCTGATGTCTGATAAGTTGTTTTTGGGCTCCCGCCTATTTCAAAACCTCTTGGTTGCTCTTTTTGGCTGTCCAAGGTATTCTAAGCATTCTTCTGTAAAACCACATCTCTGAGACCTCAAGAAATTGTTTGTCCTGCCTACCAATTGTCCAGGATTCACAGCCAAATGTTAAAACTGGATGTATGTAGCAAGTAAGAATTCTTTTTCTAACTCTTAATGACAAGGATGTATTATATAACAGTTACATAATTTTAACAATCAACTATTTTTTTCTTGTACAGGCAGTGAAGCGACTAATGACCCAGTGCCAGATACTCTTCCCGACAGACCCATCCCGCAGCTACAACTTTCTTCGACCAGCAAATTCATCCTAGATGGTCATCGGCACTTCAGACTATTTGTACAGAGCAGAACTGGTGGTTCAGTTAATTGGTAGTGACTGGCACTCTTAGCAGGACAGATGATGGAAAGAAGGCTATGAGAGGTCCAGCTGATCAGTGAAATTTCAGACTGTTTGGTTTCATTGCACCTCATTTATTTTGTATCCCCTCACAGTCTCTGTCAGCTAAGGAATGAGGTTTTTATTATTATGAATATTATTTGTCTACTTTTAACCCTTTTGTCCCTTAAAAATACTTACAAATTACTATTTTCAAAACTTCCTTGAAAAGAATCATATCTTTGTAATTCTGTGAAGCTCTGCCTTAAGAAACAAGAAGAAGAGCAGAAGAAATTTTCAGTCTTGGTCAGTTCTTATAAAAATCCAGGGCTGTTGAAACCTGTGATAACCAAATATTTTCACTGACACAGGAACGGAGCAAGAATGGGTGACCTGTCTGCATCGAAGTTGATAGCTTGACTACAATGAAGCTGCCAGTTGTTGCATCATTTTGGCCATAAATCATTAAAGTTGGTTTTGTCATGCTTGGTGTTAATTTTTATTTTTTAATGAAGGGAGGTGGTCACAAAATGCAAAAATCACTGATTTCATTCCCTTTGACCAGGAAATTATAGGCTTTGTTGACACAGCCACAAGAGAGCAAAGTGGCGTCGTCATAAGTTTATTATGATGTCACAGTGACAAAACAAATCAGTTTTTGTATCTTAAAAATTGTTTGTGGAAAATACAATACCTACCACCTCTGCACACTATAGAGTTGTAATCAGTACCAAAGCTTTTGTTTAGGTAAATTGGCCACTGCCCAGATGTTTTGTTGTTAAAACCCCTAAAAAGTCAGAAAACCTACTTTTTCAGAGCATCATCATCAGGTGCCTTGCCGACTGGCGTGGGCGATCATGCCTCTCCATAATCCGCGATCTCCTGCAGCATGTATCAGTTCGTGTGCCGACACACCTCCATGCCATGCAACAAAACTGTCAAGCATCTTCTCTCATTGTCTTCCTCTATCCCTCCTTCCACAGATCTTTCCAGTGGTCACAACATGTTCTATTTTCCCTCTTCTCATAACATGGCCGAAAAATGATGACTGTCTCCTTCTGATGTCAGTGATAAGTTGTCTTCGGGCTCCCGCCTCTTTTAAAACCTCTTGGTTGCTCTTTTTGGCTCTTTTTTTTTTCAGAACAACAGGGTTAAAAAAAGGCTGACTTTCATCACTTACATGTACCACTTTTTCAGATAGTGTAGGCTATGGTTGCCATTTTTAGCTGAAAGATATTTTGCCACTAACTAATGCAAGGTGTTTGTAAAGTCTCACTTCGATTTGTATGATGAATAGAAATGAAAAATGAAGTATATGACGTCATCAGCAAATGTGCTGCTGAGTCAGTCGTGAAGCAAAATGCAGTGAATAGCTGTCATCTGTTGGACTCATTCTTTGCACTCTCATAACTTAGTTACTTAAATCTCCTTGCTTGAGTCACTTAGTTACTTAAATCTCCTTGCTTGAGTCACTTAGTTACTTAAATCTCCTTGCTTGAGTCACTTAGTTACTTAAATCTCCTTGCTTGAGTATTGCAGATGCATGACTGTGAGGGAGTGGTGCCTTGCCCCCAGCGATTGTAAACCTGGAATTCATGTAAATAAACATATAGTAAAAAAAATATGTGTGAGTTATGTCTTCTGTTTTATGTATGTAAATTATACTAACCATCTAAGAACGCTTGAAAAAGGATGCTGTCAGACAGATTGTGGGAACCACAACTTGTACTAGATTCACTGTAAAACATCAGATCAAGTGGTTTGGCCATCTCGTTAGAATACAGCAATATCAAATACTATCACAGGCACTACATCTTACATGATCCGCTACAAGAGCAAGAGGCCAAAATCGGATCGACAACATTAAGGACATTACAGCTTTATAGCATGACGATAGCCAGTGCCAACCATCATGTACTGGATCACAAATTATTCCTCCCCACGATGTCAAACGACAGAAGTGGCCGATAATGATGAATTTAAAGGTGTTTAAAGATAACAGGATCTTCTTCTTCATGTTCATCGGCTGTGAACTCCGTAGGAAAGTTCTGGTTGTTCGCCCACCTCTGCAAATTAGTCTTGTTCCAGAACCTGAGTGTTGTTTGCACATCCATTTTACAGATCTCACATGTATGCATATTGTTGGTTCTTTGAAGGTATAACAGGATCGCCTTAATTGCACTGGTAATTATGCCATATCTGTGCATAGACGCCCACAAATCATGAACGATCTGCAAAAAAATTTAACATAAGTAAAAGGAAAGATACTTTTTTACGCCTTAGGCACATAGGGCATATAGAAAGAGCATTCATATTTTTACAGACCAATTGGCACTAGGTGGAAAATGTGGTCAGCATTAGTTTGACCGTCTTTACTTCCCCAGGACAGCCATCCTTGTACTCACTTTAAGCTGGGTCGAACTGCAATTCTCCGTACCATGATAAAAACCCACGCAGCCAGCAGTGGGTTTCGATCACGGGACGTTGGAATTACGAGTCGGACTTGCAAGGCCTATTTTTGTGCAAATTTGTCCCATTCCCTCTATTGAGCTTTGTACTCAAATGTTATTTTATTTAGCATTATAGAAAAATATATAAAGTTTTATTGAAACAAAAACAGTCAAATACAGATGTTCTGAAGAATTTAGAAAGGAAAAGAGAGTTGCTGACCAAATATAAAAATAAAGAGACAACTGAAATGTTTTGGCCATATTAAAAGATACTCTTTTAAAAATCATAGAGGACAGAAAAGTTGATAGCGAGAGGTAGACTACAATATAAGTAGGAAGACATTAAGAGTTGGTCATGCAACCAGACATGCTGCCACAAAGAAAAAATGGGGGTGGCTACCACCCTCTCAACCACATGTTCATCACTACCGAGGGGGAACAAAATAAAACATTAAGGAGCCGCATAGTATACCTTACTATCAGACTGTGATGGATTGTGGTTGCTCAATGTCTTGAAGATTCAGCTAGAAAAACTGGAGCACATACAGAATGAAGCTATGCAGGTGATCCTGGGATGTACAAAAGACATCCTTATTTTGTGCATGTGATACATCCTTGCATTGCCGACTATTGCAGATAGACTAAAGGTGCTGCAGGCTAAGTCATACCTCAGAGTAGCTGTAGACAGGGAACACACCCTTTGTATGAAGCTTTGGCTGCATGTAAGGGTCAAAGGGTGAAAATGGGAAAATCGTGGATGGCTCAAGCCGAAGACAATTATGCATGCTGGAGAACATTAGGCGAGGGGAGGAGTGGGTCAGAGTATCAGCGGAAAAGTTTAACTTGTGTAGGGTTATGATCACATTGGGCCGGATGTGCAGAGAGTGCCCACAGGGTGCTGCAGAGATGGAAGTCCAACAGTTGATTCACGACAATTCACGCCCAGGGGATCTGATTTTCTATACAGAAAGTTCAGTGTTGAGAGGAAAGAGACGTGCCTGGGATTTCGTAGCGAAAGCCAATGGAAAATCTTTAGTGCAAGACAGCTTAGTATACGACACCACAAGATCTAGCATGAGAATGGAGGTGGACGCGGTAACTGCAGATTTCCGGTGGCTTGAGAACAAAATGCACACACATGTCTTAATTATAACAGACTCTGAAAGCATGCTGAGAAAGGTAAAGACGGGGATGCTTCAAGTAGAGTAGCAGGCTTCACTGGAAAGGTCACAGGTTGTGAGCATACTTTGGATCTTTTCTCCAGTCTACGCCGGCGTGGTGGGTAATAAACAGGTAGACAGATTGGCTGGATCTGCACCACTGGGTAGTGAATTGATACATGACAAGGCAGATATGGTCAAGGCCCCTTTGGGAACAAGCAACGGAATTAGTAGAGATAGAAGATTTTTATGGCCTGGAGAGAATGAGGCACCTGGGTGTAACCAGAGGGTCTGGCCAGCTCACTACACTCAGAAGAAAGGCAAGATGGACATATAACCAGATTGTGATCGGTACCATCAGTACTGGAACTCTACGCTGGCTGCTGAAGATGAGGATGGGGCATCCATGGGAATGCCCTGAGTGCTGTGATGTCAATTCTTGACTCATCTCAACTTCCAGATTGTATTTCTTCTCTTAGTATGTTGGAGCAGTCAAAGTTTGAACGCGAGTACTTGTTCATAATCACTTTAAATTCTAATATACCTCTGTGCAAACGTAAAAGTTTTGTCCAATCTGGCACAACACCGCTGGCTTATAAGTGTGTGGCTGGCAGGACAAGCTCGGCAATGGTTTCATGTGGACAAGTTTCAGTCAAATCAATCGGGGTTGGACTTGTTAAGGGGCGGTCGCAGAAGTAAGTAAATTTTACACCACCAGGACATCACACAGAGCGATAAACACCCGGTGACACAAAGTGCCACCATACTGATGAGGATCACCCATGGAGAGGTCTCAGAAACCGCGTACATCCTTTAGGCTAAATTGCGGCTCCTGGCAAAAGCCGGGGTGGGGCTTCAAAATAGCGAACAATTGCGTCCCACATGGGGACGACCTTGTGTGATTAGCAGCAATTCAAGGTCGCAGAATTAGAGATTCAACAACTGATTCATGTCAATTTGTGTCCAGTTGATATCACTATCTTTACATATAGTTCTGCTCTGCGAGAATTATCGCATACTATATAGAGCCAATTTTAACATACGGCTGTGAATCCAGGACAATTAATAAACAAGCCGAACAATAATTTGAGGCCTTGGAGATTTGATTTTTACCGAAGAATACATAAGAGTTCATTGGGCAGTTAAAAAAGATCAACCCAGATGTTTCGGAGGGCTCGAAGACAACTCATTACAAACATCAGAAAGTGACAGTCATCATTTTTGGGTCATGTTTTGAGAAGAGGGAAACTGGAACATGGTGTGACTACTGGAAAGATCTGTGGAAAGAGAGACAGAGGAAGACAGTGTTAGGAAATGTTTATTCATCTATGGAAGGAGAGACAGAGCAAGACAACATTAGGAAATTCTTGACAGCTTTTTGTCATGGCATGGAGGGTATCAACACACGAACTGATGCACGCAGTTGCAGTTTGTGGATAGGCATGATCGCATTCACCAGTCGGCAAGGCACTTGATGATGTTGCTGGGGGCAAAATAATTTCATAGAGGTTCATTGCATAATCGAATGTATCATCCTTAGAGCAGCATAGTCTGGCCCATGACACTACAACATCTAGTTTGAGAATAGACATGGAAACGGCCACTGCGGCTTTGCATTGGTTTGAAAATCACCTGCAAACATAGAAGTTAGTTGCGCATCATTTACAGGACGTTGCAGAACTAACCCCAGCTTTTTTTTTTTTTTTTTTTTTTTTTTTTTGGGCTGTTGTAATTTTTATAGGCAAGTTTACGTCCAGTAGTTTGCTATTACTTTTGGACGGTCGGCTTCTCAATACTGCTGTCGAAACCAACGCAAGGTGCGAGGCCCGCAGCTAGGATCGAACCTGGCACCCCAGCATTACGAAGCGCGTTCGCAAAGCTTAAGGCACAGACGCTGACATGGAGGATGACAATGCACACATAAAGCCTGATTGTAACAGACTCACAAAGCACGTTGAGAGGGGTAGAGGGAGGCACGCTCCTCGCAGTTACAAGACTTCTTCAGGGGTCCTCAGTAGTTAGCGTCGTTTGGATGTTTTCACCTAAGGATGCAAGTGTGCTAGGAAACAAACAGCCAGACAGATCGGCTGGTTCTGTTCCATATGGTGTCAGCTGATGTCTGCCAGGCTAGATATTGTCTTTTTGCAGCGAGTTAACAGTGCGGAGGCACAAATAGATCATCAAGCCTGGAAAGAATGGTTGAGAGGGGCAAAAGAACCCATCGGACACTCAAAATTCAGAGGAAAGGCAAGTTATACAAAAGGCTAGACTGTTACTGGCGCCATCGAAACTGGAACTCTACGTTGGCTGCTGAAGATGGAGACTGGGCGCTTATGGATATGCCCTAATTGCTATTATGTCAGTTCTTAAATCTATGTTATCCGCTATATTCTCTTTTCTGGCAATGTCCATTCACCTTGGCGATGAAACCAATTTTCCCCGCTCATTACATATCAGTGGGAGTCGCCGTGGTGTAGTGGCTAGACGCTCGCCTGGGATCGGAAGGCCGTGGGTTCGGGTTAAAAAATGACTGGATCCCCGGTCGACCCAGCATTGAGTGGGTACAAGATGTAGTCCTGGGAAGCAAAGGTGACGGGAGTGGTGCTTACCACATTACCAACCAGGTTTCGATTGGTCTATAAAATAAAGGTCTAGCCCTACATACCCAATAACGCCTGAAGGTGCGATAAAGGGTACTTTACTTTTATTCATTCCCGACCCCTCGATCCACGCAAGTTTGGCTTTCTTTGCCGTTATTTTCCAAACGTGGCTACCGGAAACGTCTTCCCGGACGCCATTAATTCCCAGTAAATCTGCATAATGTAAGCGAAAGAAAATTTGTTCGTAGGCAAGATGAGAAACTGAATTAATAATTGTTGTTATTTGCGCACATTTGACAAGACTAACTTGTCTTTTTAATTAAGTTATCCTGTGTGGCGGACATAGCTAAAGCAGACAGTAGATGGCGTATCCCGGGTCGGGTCCTCCGACGGATGGCCGTTATCCTGGTTTCAGTTCGTCCCAGCCACAAGGATATCCAGCATATGGACCAGGGTATGGTCAGTACTACACTGGACCACAGGGCTACCAAGGTGTACCTCAGCCAGGCTTCCAGACTGCAGGTGGTCAGCCGCCGTATGGGGCAATTCGGCAACCACAAGGTGTACCCCCACCCCAGCCAACATATACAGTAAGTAATTAGTTTATATAAATTTAATGTATGTTATTTACAAAAATAATTATATTTATTATTATTTAAATATTTAGAGTATGCACCTACCAAATGTTTACCTGCATTTTATTTTTTGAAATATATGTTGTGTTTGCATGTATAATACACTTTTTTCCATAGCAGAAGCATCGAGGTACACCTGTTGTTTTGAGGTGACAGTAGTTCTCATATACGTTTCAGGTAGGTTTGATTACTGAGACAAGGTAACTTTGTAGCTTTCTATTTTTATGCATGTTCTTTATCTTGAGTGTGTCCTTGATTAGTCTGTCTTTCTACTTCTTTGTATGATAGAGTGCCGATCAATACATTGTTTGTTAATTTGTATTATGTTAGTGTGTGTAGTGACATATACATATGATATTGCGCTGGATAGATAGTTATGAATATGAGTTTAATCTTCAGTCTTATGTTTTAGTTTACCTAACCTAATGCATGTGTTTCTGAGGTTCATTGCTTAAGCTACGGTTTCATGACTTAAGCTACGGTTTCATGACTTTATATAATATCGTTATGCTCTAGGATGCAAGCAGACGCTGTGAATAGTGTGAAGAGAGACTTTACTACGGTAGAGAGACATGAATAGCCACACAACCCAAGGCCTATGATGATTTTTCATTTTCTAAAGTTATTTTAAATAAATTAAAAAAAAAAAAATTCAACTTTTAGTCTGGCTGAATGGTTAAGAACATGGGGCTTATGCAAAAGACCCAGATTTCTAAATCCTCAATAAGATGCGGATATTTTCCTGTCTGGGGTGGAAAGGACCCTAGTCTTCACATCCCTGGTGACAGCACTGGCCATGTCGCTCGAAAAAACTCCCTGTCTACATTGCTGAAGTAGTCAATACAAGGAGCAATGTTATTTAAAAAAAATTCTGAATTGAGCTTAAAAGCTCAAAGTAGAGATACTGTTTGACCAAAGTGAATACTAATTCAGGAACAAGGGGTTAATATATCATCTGTCTGTGATAGAAATCAGCATAAATTTGTGTTGGGGAGGGAGGGGGGTTACCATAATAAATGAAGTGAGTTGATGGGTACTGAAAGAATTAAGAAGAAAGCTGCACGGTTAAAGACCTGGCCACCAGATTCATCTGAACGCCATTATGGGCCCCTGGGCTAACCAGTATACCTAGCTGCCTTCTACAAGAACTCACAGAAATTAATTTTGTGTTTATGGCAAATTGCATAATGTGAGCAGATTAGAGGGGGCACCCAGGGCAACAGGCCCAGTGTATGGGCCCATGCCTTAAGACAGCTGGCCACCTCAGTTTGCGCAGTCTTGTCACCACATCCATATCTGGCAAGAAATGACAGTTTTTTTGGCTACTCAAAGGCAAGCAGCAGTTTATGTGAGTTTTGTCTGTATACCTCTGTCAGGTGAGTATTTTATTTAATAAAAGATAGCAATAGCTTGTACTTTATTGTTTACTTTGAATAAATATATATTTGTATTTTAAAGCTAGGAAATCTTTTATTTTAAAGCTAAGAAGGGTGTTGTTTTAAAGTTAAGGTCTTATTTTAAAGCTAAGAAGTGTCTTATTTTAAGGCTAAGAAGGGTCTTTTTTTTAAAGCTATAAAGTCTCTTTTGATCAGCATAGTGCCTTGTCTCAATAGGTCATCCTCTACGGATCAAGCTATTTTTTTCAATACGTGTTCAGATGTCTTCACTATGTTGTGACTGATGACACCAGTTCTGAGCTCGATTACTCTTCTTCTGTAGCCTACAATGTTGTCTAGGTTTCATCCCCATTTGGCTAAATGTAGTTTAGTCAAGGTTGCCGGTTCACAGTCATCACTGGATTCATTTGGATGCCACGGTAGTGTAGGGGCTAAATGCTTGCCTACCAACCTAAAGGTTTTGGGTTCAAATTACAAACCCAAAGGTCATTGGTTCGAAAAACAAGAATACACAGAATCACATGTCTGACTGAGGTCTCTGCAGAAACTGACAGGTCTGGACTGCAGAAATTATACATAAACAGGTCTGGACTGCAGAAATTATACATAAACAGGTCTGGACTGCAGAAACTAAATATAAAAAGTATGGACTGCAGAAATTATACATAACAAGTCTGGACTGCAGAAACTCTTAAGACACATATGATACTAGCCAGAAAAAGAGTTGTCAACCAAGGGCCGTAACTTAGTATTAGACAAACATGTTCTGTATGTTGAGTCTACAGTGGCCTGTCCACCATTCTGGTAAATTTAGGACTTCATTTTCAAAGTGGCGACAAGTGTGATTTTGTTGTTGTTGATTGCTGTGATTTCACTCGGATAATTCTATTCCCTCATGGACTGCTATTTTGTGCACATTTACAATGCAGGATATTGTGTGTTTTCTGTGGAGGCAGCTGTATTTTAGTTTTGCTTCGTCGGAGCGGGATAACGGACAATAGATTTAGCCTGGCTTAGTTCCATCTTGCTGGCATAGTTCCATCTTGCTGGCATAGTTCCATCTTGCTGGCTTAGTTCCATCTTGCTGGCATAGTTCCATCTTGCTGGCTTAGTTCCATCTTGCTGGCATAGTTCCATCTTGCTGGCTTAGTTCCATCTTGCTGGCTTAGTTCCATCTTGCTGGCATAGTTCCATCTTGCTGGCTTAGTTCCATCTTGCTGGCATAGTTCCATCTTGCTGGCATAGTTTCATCTTGCTGGCTTAATTCCGTCTTGCTGGCATAGTTCCATCTTGCTGGCATAGTTCCATCTTGCTGGCATAGTTCCGTCTTGCTGGCTTAGTTCCGTCTTGCTGGCTTAGTTCTGTCTTGCTGGCTTAGTTCCATCTTGCTGGCTTAGTTCCATCTTGCTGGCATAGTTCTATCTTGCTGGCATAGTTCCACCTTGCTGGCTTAGTTCTGTCTTGCTCACAACATAGTTTTTTTTATTTCTGGCATAGTTCTATGAAACAATATGTTTTCATTAGCCAATTATTTGCTTAGCATTATTAATGTTATGGTATATTGCTAGCTTTGAATTTCATTCAAAATGTTATTTTGCTTTTATGAAATAATCACTTTTTATTTCATTGCTTTTATTATCTTTTTTTTTTTAAAACAAAAAAATTTAAAGTAGCGCACGTCTTAAGTGTGAGTTGTGTTGTTACGAGAAGAAACCCACTGAATGTGTTGTTTAATCGGCATTGATTGTTGTTTCAGGCACCTAGCAGTGCATCAGTGGAGCAATGGGGCCTGCCCCCTGTAGCTCAGAGAGGGCCTTATGGTGGAGACCCGCATGGACGAGCAGGTGTTGACAGCTCCTCCTCCAGTTCCCATCCTAGAGAAGGTGAGAAGTCCCAGGCTGCCGATGATGGAGATCGCAAGCACACAAGTGTAATCAGTAAAAGAAGTGATAAACAACGCAGCAGTGGTTCCCGCGGCGATCGGACCAGTTCCAGAGATGCACCGCGGCCAAGTTCCCGTGATGATCGGAACAGTTCCCGTGATGATCGGACCAGTTCCCGTGACAGAGATGGGAAGAAAAGTGCTAGGCAGAAAAGTGATGTTGGCCGAGAGGCTGACAACCTTTCAAAACTAGATATTGATGCTTTGTTGCAAGATGAAAGGTTGAAAAATGTCCTGTTTGCTGGCATTTCCAAGGCAACAGCAAAGCTAGAGCAGTCTTTGGCCACTGCAGACAAGAAATTAGACAGTTCTGCATCAACTGACTTATCCAGCAGACATAAACCGCAGCAGTCTGCGCAGACATCGTCTGCTAATGCACCCCAACAGCCGAAATCAATCTTGAAACGAAAAACCGGGGAAGAAAGAACCGAGGTGGAGACCAAGGCCAGCACTGATTCTTTCAGTCATTTGAGCGCATTAGAGAGGTCTTTAAATGTTCTGCGTGGCAAAATACGGAGTTGTCCCATGTGAACCTGACAGAACGCAGTCAATCCCCCTTTTTCTAAAGGACAAAGCAGACGAGGGCTTAGATGTTCAGAATATTCTGCAGTCAATTGGCTTCAACTTTGATTATCAGCAAGAATGGCTCGTCAGACAAGAAAAGGCTCAACTCGATAGTCTGATTATGGAGGCAAGGGCAGGCATGCTAAGGAGATCTGGTCGTGAAAGTCCTGCAAGTCCAGATGAATTTAGTGCTGATGCTCCCAGAGTTAAACAAGGCTACAGTCGTAAAGAGGAAGGTCAGGAGGTTGGTGGAGGCAAAAACAGGATGGGTTTTGAGAGACCGGCAAGTCAAGATGAATTCAATGCGGAGGCTTACCGGGGTAAAAAAGTTTACAGTCATAAAGAGGAGAGTACAGAGCTTGACAGAGGCAAAAACAGGATGGGCTTTGACAGACCGGAAAGTCAAGATGAATTCAATGCGGAGGCTTACCGGGGTAAAAAAGTTTACAGTCATAAAGAGGGGAGGACAGAGCTTGACGGAGGCAAAAACAGGATGGGTTTTGAGAGACCGGCAAGTCAAGATGAATTCAATGCGGAGGCTTACCGGGGTAAAAAAGTTTACAGTTATAAAGAGGGAAGGACAGAGCTTGACGGAGGCAAAAACAGGATGGGTTTTGAGAGACCGGCAAGTCAAGATGAATTCAATGCGGAGGCTTACCGGGGTAAAAAAGTTTACAGTCATAAAGAGGGGAGTACAGAGCTTGACAGAGGCAAAAACAGGATGGGTTTTGAATCTCGTGAAGTTAGAAGTGAGCGACCTTTGCAGAATTTAAAAAATCGGGACTGGGAGGAATTGAGCTCAGACGAAGATAATTTAGGCGAGATAGAGCCACAAACAATGATTAAAAAATCAAACAGACTGTCATATGAGAAGAACACTGAAACAAGGCAGGCGTCGTTCTCAAGAGAAAGAGACGTTTCACCCCCTCACAACAAGATTCTGCCTCATGAGGCTCGGAAGTCCAAACCTATGCCGCATGCCAGCCGTGACAAAACTATGCAGCCTTCAGAGAGATTCCGGGATGAACCAAAAGATGAATATTTTTACCCATATGATATCGAGTCCACAAAGGCTGCTGCACTTTTTTCGGCACTAACTTCAAAACGGAAGGCGACCACCAGTGGTGCTTCCAAGACGTTAGAGCTACCTCTTCGCTCAGGGTCAACTCGTGTTGAGAATCTTAGGGTAACTTCTAGAACAGCTCCTGATGATGATGAGGATGGCGAACATTTTAATGAAACCAGGAGAGTGATTCTGTCCTCAAAATCAGATGCTAGGAAACTTTCTCCTGGTTTGAGAAAGTCGGGGTCACCAGAAATAAAAGTTGCCAGGAAAAGACAGGCATCACCATCGCTGTTTCCGATGCCGAAAGAGCGTAGAGTCAGTGACAAGGGAAGCTGTTCAGACCTTCAAGCTTTCCTCTTGCGGTCCCTTGAGCAGAATGCTCCCGACATTTGCCAGATGCTAGGCCTAGATGTGAATGCGTATTATAAATCGCCCCTGGTTCAGAATGTGCTCGGTAGGTTGAATCTTGGTGGGCTGCCGGCAGCCAAGTCACCCCTAGCGAGTGACATCTTGAGGAGGGACTGTGTGAGAAAGTCACCAGATAGACTGACGTCGAGGTCACCAGATAGGCAGATATCCAGGTCACCTGGCAGACGGTTGTCTCGGTCTCCAGAGAGACGAAAGCCTGTGTTGACTGAAAGACGGATATCTCTCTCCCCAAACAGACGGACATCTAGATCGCCTGGCAGGCGGTTGTCTCGGTCTCCGGAGAAACGAAAGCCTGTGTTGACTGACAGAAAGATCTCTCTCTCCCCAAACAGACGGACATCTAGATCGCCTGGCAGACGGGTGTCTCGGTCTCCAGAGAGACGAAAGCCTGGGTTGCCTCTCACTCCAGACAGATCAAAGTTTCGGTCACCTGACAGACGAAGATCCAGGTCACCGGACAGAAGGAAGTCCCGATCACCCAACAGACCCTTTGATAGGATTATGTCCAGATCACCAGAGAGGCGCAAATCTGTTTCACCTGGCAAACTTAGGTCTAGGTCACTAGACAAACGGAGGTCTAAGTCGCCAGGCAGCCGAAGGTCGAGGTCGCCAGGCAGCCGAAGGTCGAGGTCACCAGGCAGCCGAAGGTCGAGGTCGCCAGGCAGCCGCAGGTCGAGGTCGCCAGGCAGCCGAAGGTCTAGGACACCAGACAGGCGAAGGTCAAAGTCGCCGAGCAAACGCAGGTCTAGATCAATAGAACCTCATCGACCTAGATCTCTGTCCCGTCTCAGAGGCAGATCTCCTCTCAAGGCCAGGTCACGATCCCCTACTTGGCGTAAATCGTCTCCAAGTAGACGTGGATCTGCATCTCCTAGCAGGCGCAGGTCACCATTAAGAGCCAGAACACCTGAGAGACGCAGATCGAAATCTCCTCGTGAGCTGCCACTACGAGCAAAATCGCCTGAAAGACGCAGGTCAAGATCCCCTCGGCTACTACCATTAAGAGCTAGATCCCCTGACAGACGCAGGTCAAAATCTCCTGCCCGGCGCAGGTCACGATCTCCTAGCAGACGCCGGTCAAAATCCCCGCGGGGGCCGCTGTTTCGAGCTAGATCACCCGACCGACACATCAATTTGCCCCCAAGACCGTGGCCCCCACACCAGGAAAGGCCAAGAGTCCCACCAATCATGACCTCTGAATACAAAGTTCAGAATCCACCGTACGAGAGACAAAGTACTACCAGCAGATCTAGAACAGCCACCAGGTTCAGTAGAGCGAAACCCCCAGCCAAAGCCGAAACGTCTCAGAAAGACAATAAAACCTACGCTAATAAAAAACTTCCTAATGTTAGATCTGCACATAGTAAACCACTGTCAGACGTAGCAAAGAAAGAAGGGCTAAAGGAGCAGTTGAAAGAAGTGCCGGGAGAGCAGGAAAAAGACCCGACGAAGGAGCAAGTAAAAGATGTGACAAAGGGACCAGAAAAAGATCCTAAGAAAGAACCATCAGGACAAGATGCAGATGCGGATAAAATGAAGCTAAAAAATGACATCAAAGCAGCAGTGGAACAACTTGGGGAGTTTCCTGTTGATGAGAGGAAGATCCTCCTGATAAAGGTAGGACATTGAGTTCATGCTTGGCTATTTGTCATTGTTGTGGAACTTTATTCTGTGTAGATTTTTGCTGGCGTAAATACTGTGTGATTTACACAGATTTGTCTATGTTCTTTTTATTTTTTACTATTTTATATTTTGTTTAAATGGGAAATTTCTAGTGCCAGTTATCGCATAGCAGAGAATAGACCATTGACTATATTGTCAGACCTGTTATACTTTGCTTACTGGTCATGTTTATGTTGTTTTATGTGTATGAGTGTGGCTCCATTGCACTTAAAAACCACATGTATCAGAAATTATTAGGAGTACTTGAGCCAGAAGGCTGTGATGATGACCATACTGTTGCGGTTCCATTGTCTCGGAAGAATCGGAAGATGATTTTCACACCATCGTGAATGATTGCTGGGGAGGCAAAGGTGCCGAACCACACATAATGGTGCACCAATCTCATTCTAGAAACAGGTTCTGAACCGGGAGCCTGGCCTCTGTTGATGTGCCATATCTGTCAAACAGATGTGAACGCAGCACTCAAGTTCTGGAGCAAGATGAGAATCCATATAACTTTCTGCTTGAGTTTACAGCCTGTGAAAATAAGAAAAAATTATTGTTTGATGGGCTCCAGTATGATAGTCTAGGAGAAATAATGGAGATCTATGGAAGCGAAAGACAATTTAGGATCTGTTTTTGAAACCCAAAAATGGATGATAGTTGCTGTTGTATGCTCTTTAACAAGAAGAAATTACTTTATTGCCAGGTATTACTAAACAAGCCAAAAAAAAATGTTAAAGCCTCAGAGATGAGCTACTGAAAAATGCTTAGAAATTCCTTGGACAGCCGAGAGAAACTCAGATGTTTTGAAAGAGGTGATTACTCAGAGGCAGACATCAGAAACGGGCAGTTTGGCCATGTAATGAAAAGAAAGAAACCGGAATATGTTGTGTCAGGTGGAAAGATTTGTTTAAAGACGAATAAAGGAAGATTGCCCGAGAAGATTCTTCTCAGACAGCATAGTCTGAGTGGTTCAGCATGTGAACTGATGTGGGCATTTGCAGATCACACACAGTTTATGACTTAGCATCATAATGATAATGATAGTCTGTAAACGTTATAAATTCCGCCCAGTGATCATTTCGGCTTCAATATATTCCCTCCTCAGTTCAGTAACAATGTAGGTATTTTTGCAGGTTTCGTGAAAACAGATTTTTTTAATTCACTCATTTTTTTTCGATAGATGACACAGATGAGTGCTCCAGAGCGACAGAAGTTGCTGAGTGAGATTTCACAGAAACAGTCCAAGCTTGCATCAATGAGAGCCTCAAGAGTACTATTACTAAATGAGCAGAATGACATGGTGAGGCAGAGCGGCGGCAACGGCAACGTCAGCATACCCCGATTGGCCGGTAATAGAAAGGCTCTGGCAAGGCTGGATCAAGAAATGCAGGATCTTTTGAAGGCATCCTCTTACATCCCACTGCTTGAAAAGGTGGATGTTGTAGAAAATGTGGATGTTGTCGAAAAAGCTCCAGGCAAGAAAGTACCAGTCAGGAAAGATAAGAAAGTGAAAGGAAAACGGGAAGGGCAAGAGCGTGCGGTGCCTGGGGTAGGTGCTGCTAGCGACTCAATGAATCCTCCCTGTGCAGGTGTGAACCCTGAAGACAGCCTGTCAACAGTGGGTGGTTCAGCAAAGGCACTTGACGCAGCGGGCAGAAGCAGCATGGTCAAACCTGGTAGTGCCAAGACAGCTGATCTGTATGGAGACATGCTGCCTGCTGCAGATGGTGCAGGGGCACCACGGGATCAAGCTGGTGGAATCATTGATGCAGACAAGAGTAAAGATGTGGTAAGGGAAATAGTTGTTTTGCTTGTTGTATTGTTAGCTGTGGTGGCATAAAGTTTAATGGTTCAAGTTCAGACCCCAACCGTGGTAGGGTGTTGTCTTCTGATCAGTATAGCTTTTAACTAGAAAGTCTTTGCACTGGAACCCACAGGGACATATAAATAAAGGCAGATCAAAAAAGCTAGAGTGTAGTTAAATAGATAGTAAGGTCATGGGTGTGCTGCATAAAGAGAGTAAGGTCATGTGTGTTTTGCATATAGAACAACATATATAAGTATAGAACAACATATATAAGTATAGAACAGCTTGGCATGAGGACCAGCTCTATACTGGGGGACAGGAGAAGAATACAACAGATAACTTTGGGACCAGTGCAGAATAAGAATGAAATTGTAGGAAAGAGTCACTAATGTAGAGTGTTGGAAGAGAACTGAACCAATAGTACAGGATAAGAATGAAATTGTAGGAAAGAGTCACTAATGTAGAGTGTTGGAAGAGAACTGAACCAATAGTACAGGATAAGAATGAAATTGTAGGAAAGAGTCACTAATGTAGAGTGTTGGAAGAGAACTGAACCAATAGTACAGGATAAGAATGAAATTGTAGGAAAGAGTCACTAATGTAGAGTGTTGGAAGAGAACTGAACCAATAGTACAGGATAAGAATGAAATTGTAGGAAAGAGTCACTAATGTAGAGTGTTGGAAGAGAACTGAACCAATAGTACAGGATAAGAATGAAATTGTAGGAAAGAGTCACTAATGTAGAGTGTTGGAAGAGAACTGAACCAATAGTACAGGATCAACAGGCGAGGAAAATGTCCTGACACTGGATAGGACACTGAATAATTGTGTATCTAGAAGGTTATTACCCACTTGGCCTAAGAAATTTAAGAGACGGAACATTTCTCAGGGAAATTAGAGACTGAAGTGATTCTGCTATAGACGACAGGAGATGAATTACCGGAGCTGGCAAAGGATAAGATGTGGCAAAGGATAAGATCTCAACATGGTGTGAGTTGGTTGAGGGCCAGTGTGACAAAGGATAAGATCTCAACATGGTGTGAGTTGGTTGAGGGCCAGTGTGACAAAGGATAAGATCTCAACATGGTGTGAGTTGGTTGAGGGCCAGTGTGGCAAAGGATAAGATCTCTCAACATGGTGTGAGTTGTTTGAGGGCCAGTGTGGCAAAGGATAAGATCTCTCAACATGGTGTGAGTTGGTTGAGGGCCAGTGTGGCAAAGGATAAGATCTCTCAACATGGTGTGAGTTGTTTGAGGGCCAGTGTGGCAAAGGACAAGATCTCAACATGGTGTGAGTTGGTTGAGGGCCAGTGTGGCAAAGGATAAGATCTCTCAACATGGTGTAAGTTGGTTGAGGGGCCAGTGTGACAAAGGATAAGATCTCAACATTGTGTAAGTTGGTTGAGGGGCCAGTGTGACAAAGGATAAGATCTCAACATTGTGTAAGTTGGTTGAGGGGCCAGGGTGACGAAGGACAAGATCTCAACGTTGTGTGAGTTGGTTAAGGGGTCAGTGTGACAAAGGACAAGATCTCAGCGCTGTGTGAGTTGGTTGAGGGGCCAGGGTGACAAAGGATAAGATCTCAATGTGGTGTGAGTTGGTTGAGAGCCAGTGTAACAAAGGATAAGATCTCAACATGGTGTGAGTTGGTTGAGGGCCAGTGCATTGTTGGTGGGCAGAAGAATAGATCTGAGGTTAACTGAGTATAGACCTGGCTCAGATAAGTAAAAGATCCCCTTTTATGGCTATGTGCTGCACAGGATTTCGGTGACAGCTCCTCATTGGTCAGACCGGTCAATACGTGAAGAGTGTTATGGGCACTTGGTTGCCAGCCGCCTTTACTTCCCAAATAATTTCCTGGTACCCATTTTAGCTGGGTTAATGTGAGGGGAGGACCATGCTTTAAAGAGGGTTATATCACAGGACCTTAACTGACAGACATGCAGTTGAGTCATGGTACCTGAGCTCGGTGTAACTAGAATGTCATTGTACTGGAACCCACAGGGGCATAGAAATAAAGGCAGGCCAAAATAAAATAAAAAAGAACCATGGAAAAGAGAGCTACAGCATGAGGTTAAAAAGATAGACAGGACATGAGGTTGAGTGCAGAGAATCAGATGACTAGGCATCAGTTGGTTGAGTGCCTAAGCTCCATTGGGGAAATAATGGGAAAGAGAATACTGTCATGGTTTTCCGAAACTGCCGAATAAGGTTCTCAGTTGCTAGGGAGTTGTTATGTACGAAGAATAAGACTGGTCACTGCTTCTGAATATTTATATATTTCTTCCTGTTAATAGGATAACAGCGAAACTTTCGTCTGCATAAATTTAAAAAAAGTGGTTAGCATGTTGTGGTTTACAGCTAGGCTGTGATTCTGCACCTTTCAGACCAGCACATCTGATTTCAGCAAACACCTAACTAGTTGTTATTTTATGACATGCTTGGGGGGGGGGGGGGGGGGGTGTCTCGGCTAATTGTTTTTCTCCCCAAAGTGGGGCAGTAGAGTACACATGGGGAACTAACCAAAATAATAACGTTCAGTATTTTTTCATTAAATTGTGATATTGATCTGTTTCAGAACCGAGACTCCCAGGCATCCAGCGCACCTCGTTTTCCAGCCAATCGGGAGAAAGTCTACTATGAATACTACGATAGCGGGAACCATTGGTGCAGACATTGTTCGATTAGCTTCGGCAATGTGAACCGGATGCTACAGCACAGCCACACTAAGCCACACCTAGCCGTACGTCTTTGACTGTTGAATATATCTGCCTGTTTCTCCCGCTGTGTTTATCTCTTTGTTGTCTATTATGTTTCATTTTTAGTCCCTGACTTCTATGTTACAAGATGGTTCTATGAGTAAAGCGAACATATTGACATTATTTATTTACATTCTGAATATTCAGGGGCCTGGCTCAGAAACAGTATATTGTTTTTCATAAACTGAAATATATTTGTCATAATAAGCTTTTCACCCTGGTACCCTAGGGACAGAAAATAAAATAAAAAATCAAGCCAGACTTCCTCACTTTCTTTATTTAGGAAATTCTCTAAATCAGAAATCCTTAGAAATACAACCATTTTGCATGTAATAAAATCAAGTTGTTACCCAGAACACAAATAAATACTGTGCAGAATTAGGGGAGTAATCTGTGAGAGCGAAAGCAGAATCAGCTGTCTTACATCTCTTGGGACCTATAAACTAATAGCATGACACTTGCCCTTGTTACTTGGATGACCTGTAACCAATGTGGCCAGCGAGGAAAACCAGACCATTTTTAAAAGGAAACCCCACTAAATTCTGTTTTGTTTGTAAATGTAGTCATCTGCTGTCATGCTGAACATTTGCACAGATGCAAAGAATTCTGTCAGCTAGACATCTCATAAACATGTCTCTGCAATGAGTGGGGGGAAACGGCTCTCGGGGAAATAATACCACCACCTGGAAGTGTTTTGTGGCTTCTCAGGACAAAAGGGTTATAAAAGCCATTATTATTGGGATAACAGTAATGGAAGGAATTGTCCCTGGAAGAGACAGGGGTCGACTAGCACAATGGTTGACACAGGATAGCAAGGTCATCTTGAGCTAAAATTGTATGTTCTTCAAAGGATCTGCTATATGCTGTTGATGAGTTTATCTTTCTCACTGCGGGTATCAGCAGTAATTGTTACAGTAATGCTGAAAAAAAATGGGGCCAAACTACGTATTGACAGATCCAAAAATAACTCCAGAGACATGGATCATTTCATTTACACAAGAGAAGGAAAGCAAGGCATTTGGACTTGAATGAGATTATAAAATTATTCTGAGAACACTTCGTATCAAGAAGGAAAATGCTGGCATTCTGCAGTATCTAAACTTATGAAAGAACTGGCTCTATATTGTAGCTCATAAACGGAAATGGTCACACTGAACATCACAGTGGTTTAAACACGCTAATGGAAACTTCTTGGAAGAAACGGGGAGGCAAGAATGGACCAGATTAATGGTGGACACAAGATGTTAAAGATACCTTGGGCAAGGGGCCAGAAACTTGAGAGGGATCTGCACGGGAACTCAATAGGAAAGGATGTAAGCTATGATAAAAGCAGCCTTGTGCAAACGGTTTTTGAGAGGTTGATATTTCAATGGTTTGGCTGCAGAGGCTGTACAATTAGTTACAAACTTCAGTGCAGTTAAATTTTAAAAACAACCCTGATACACATTTAAAAATAAATACACTGGTTATGTAATTAAAATAACTATGGATACGTAATAAACCGAGGAAATATAATGAAATATAAACTGTTTAAAGGTAATGCAAATAAATAAACTGTGTACGTTATAAATCATAAACTGGATACACAATAAAAACTCAACCGTAGCACATTCACATTTGAGAACAAGTATGCCAGATTGGAAGTGGCTGATTAATTCTGTAATAGGTATATTCCTGGCTGAAAAATGTAAACTTCTAGCCCTTGTTTTTTTTAATACCTTGTGATTTAACAGACAGATTAGATAAATGCCGCGTCGTGTGTGCTTTAAAATGAGGAAAGATTGGGAAATTAGAAATAGAACGGAGTCGTGTAAAGTCAGATATGTCCCACCCATTTCTGACAAGAGAATGTAAAAACTCTGGACTCGTTTCTTGACTTTCAACACCTAATCTCTGGTTTGTTTCCCTCCATCCCAGACAATTGAAACGCACAAAAAGCCATGGAAGGGTACAGAAGGGAAGCAGACGAAACGCAAAGTGGGGATATCTCGGAGCCGACAGATCAAAGGTAGAGAATGGTTGCCTAGATATCTCTGGTTGACAGCAGTAAAAGTTAGCTATCCGTCAAGCCAGCCCTTCTACAAGCAGGTCCTGAAGAACACGCTGTGGCAAGGGACAGGCTCCAGTTTGCTAATGGGTATCATTTCACTAGGATTCAAGTTAAAATATTATTATAGTGTGTGTGCTTTGTCTGAATATCCCAGGAATAAACAGCCCAGCCTTGTTTTGCCTGTTGATAATTTGTATGCCATTCATTGCCGGGTTAATTTCATACATTTACATATTCTTGCTCAGCCTTCAGATCATATAAAGTGATGATAATGCTTGTTGTATTTAATTAATAGATACACTTTTGATACTTTGATGTGTTATCTGCATGTAATTTGTACTGTATTATTTACGGCAAATTTGACTTTTTTTTAAAACTTTAAATTATATTATTTAAATAATAGGTATAGTTTTGTGATGTGCCTGATGTTAAACTCTTGGTACATTGCTACAGGAAGTGCCTGTAATTACTTGAATTTCACCTTTGACCCAGGCGACTGTTACTTTAATACAAGCTATCGTGTGACTTGCAGAAACACTTGCTATTTAAAGTAACAATTGTCTGTAACAAAACAAGGTTGAACAACGTTTAGTTTGATATGATGCAGAGTTGTATGTATAATATAATTGTTAGATGTAGCTGTGTTATTTGTGTGTGTGTGTGTGTGTGGTGATGACTAGACGGTTGTAGTATTTGTTTGTTGCCCTAGAGGACAGTCAGTTGACTGAGTTACTTGTCTCTACAAGAAATCACGGCTCCTTAGAGGTTTGAATGGAAGTGAGGGGCCTCACTATAGGTCACACCTTGAGCCTGGACCAGATCCCTCTCAGGATGTGAAATCTCCTGTGTAGGATCTCTGCCTGTCATCCTAGAAGTATCAGTCCCTGCCCATCCCAGACTAGGCTACTTTGTAACCATCAGGGTTCCCCGTATAACTTTATAGTCGAACAGGGTGTACCAGGATTTGTACATGTAGGATTCTCATTCTTGAGGTGGTAATCCTAAGGATTGCAGTCATCCAGGGATGGACTACAAACAAAAATAATTATAGCAACATGTTTCATCCTTGTGACTGAAGCCATGTTCTGATTTGGAATGTTGTTGCTGGCAACACATTCATCATTTAGTATGGAGCACCCAACAACAACAAAACACCCAACAAATAAAACTAGATGATATGAAATATTGCACCCACACAAGTAAAAGTTTGCTTGTTGTTTGTGTATCTGCCTGATCATGACTGTTTCATTTGAAAAAATATTTTTGTTTTGTGTGTATGCGTGCTGATAAATGAAATTACCACTTTTTCGATTTCACCCGTGTGTGCCGACTGATGATGGCGATAATTTATTCACACCAACTAGTCGGCTGATCAAGTCTCTCCGTTCCAAGAAACATGATAATGTGACTCATTCTTCCATGTGGATCACATGCTTTCTCAAAACAGCTTACAATATTTGTGTGGCTAAGGCAAGCTGAAGAAATCTGGTATCCCCAGCAACCGCTTCTGTGTTTAGATAGTTTGATAGTCGTACACTCCAGTTTTTCATGAAGGATGTTACACCCTATATGCTTCGCTGTAAAACTTTAAGAGGCTGGGTAAATTAAGATGTGGGGGTGTGTCACAAGCCCATACTAAGAGGCTGAATAATTTAAAGTGTTGGGATGTGTCACAAGCCCATACTAAGAGGCTGAATAAATTAAGGTGTGGGGGTGTGTCACAAGCCCATACTAAGAGGCTGAGTAAATTAAGATGTGGGGGTGTGTCACAAGCCCATACTAAGAGGCTGAATAAATTAAAGTGTTGGGATGTGTCACAAGCCCATACTAAGAGGCTGAATAAATTAAAGTGTTGGGATGTGTCACAAGCCCATACTAAGAGGCTGAATAAATTAAAGTGTTGGGATGTGTTGAACTAGCTGCCTATGTTAGTGCCCATTTTATGCTGTTTTAGTCAGTGAAATAAATTCCATGAAATCAATGGTGCCCAATTTTGGAAGGAATAAGGAATAGTCCCTTGGCCAGCTAATTGGCATATTGTAAAAGGCAACTAATTGGGGATGTTTTCCTTGAAGCCAGATTGCATCTGACTAAGAGGTGAGGAACCAACAATCTGCATACAAATTAGCCAGATCTGTAAAATGGATGTGCACCTAAACCTCAAGTTCTTGAAGTGGTCTAACAACCTGAACTTTCCGCTAGAGTTTACAACCAGTGAATGCTAAGAAGAAGAAGAAGAATATGCGGATTCAAATGTATAATCACCATATCGGCACGCAGCCGGTGCAAGTTACGTGGCTCCGGATCTTGCCAGCTTGCAAGCAGATAAATCTGCATTGAGACAGACAAAGTCGAGCCGTCTTGTTTTTATCTTTGTCACTCCAAAAACTATCTATGTTACTTAGTATTTATTAGTTTCTAAGTAAATGTAATTTATACATACATAACAAAAAAATTTAAAAAACTTTATTTATACTGACACAATAAACCTCAATGCTTCCGGAGAAAAATTCACTTGATAAAAACAAGAAGTTGAATGTATACCGAAACAAATTAACAGGGTTTGTTCTAATGTATGAAACATTTTGGTTTCTCTCTGTAAAGCATTGAGGTTTTCACAAATAAAAGATTTGTGCGGGTGAATGAATTTATCTGTAAAATTCTGTTACAAGATTATTGAATATATCTGTGGTGGAATTGCATGGTGAATGAATGGACCTGTTTGAAGTATTGTTGATATAGGCTTGATTGGGGGCAGGGGGGTTTGCTGTAAGGTGATGGCTGACTTTCTTCTGGATGTCCACAGGTACAGATATGATGTTCCCTGTGCAAGGATTCTACTGCAGCTTGTGCCAGGAGTTCTGCGGGGACTATGAAGATGCTGCCGATCATTTGAAGAGTGACAGTCACTATGACTATTACATGGTGAGCCATCCTTGTGTGCTGTGTGTGTCCCTTCTTTCTTCTGCATCCCCCCCCCCCCCCCTCCTGCATTTTTCCTTTGCCTGCCCACTTTTTTCCTTTCTTCTTCTGCCTTCCATACTTTCTGCTTTCTTCTTTTGCCTTTCCTCTTTTTCCTCTCTTCAACATTATTTCCCCCCCCCCCCCCAATTCTTCTTTTGCCTCCCCTCTTTTTTCCTTTCTTCTGCCTTCCCTATTTTCTCCTTTCTTCTTTTGCCTTTCCTCTTTTCTCCTTTCTTCTTTTTCTTTCGCTTTTTTCTCCTATCTGCTGCCTTCCCTTTTTTCCTTTCTTCTTGTGTGCCCCCCTTCCCCCCAATTTGTCTTCTTCTCCATTCCCTCTCAACTCTTACAGTTCTTAACAACGCACCAAGCGTACTGGATATTACTCATGGGCACCAGTTACCATGTTGTAATGTGTGTTTGTACATCTTCAGTTTAGTCAGCCCAGCAACACAACTCACCCATGTTGTAATGTGTGTTTGTACATCTTCAGTTTAGTCAGCCCAGCAACACAAGTCACCCATGTTGTAATGTGTATTTGGACCTTGTGGATGTAGTATACCCATGGTTCTATCATCATCATTCTTGCTTCAGTCAGGCATTAGCTGTGGTATTCAGGAACTGAAAGGGGAGGATGGAACAATGTGTTGTGGTTTACAGCTAGGCTTGCAGTATCAGCACTCTTTAACCCACCACCTCCAGTTACAGCGTAGTCATCCTTTATGCCATGCGTCTTAGGGACATGTTACATTTTTTCACAAATTGTACCCCGAACCCACTTGAATTTCTTGCCCACTTTGTGTCGAACATTCTATTATTGGCAGTGCACTTGTGTGCCAGTTCTGTGGGCGCATGTTTGAATCCTCATTAAGGGTGTTTTTATAAGCTCTTATAAACTTTTTTGTTTGTTTGTTTGTCTGCTAATACTTTTGCGTGAAAAAAAATATATATTTGACTTATGCTGTCAAATTAGCCAAGCTTATAAATTGGTGGTAAAAATGTTCTGAAAAGTAAAGGCAGCCGTGTTTGATATGGACTACGTGACCTAATGTGTCGATTGTTCCATAAAGTTACGATGCTAGACCTTGTGGCTGGTACATCTGCAGGAGTGGAAACGAGGTATTTTTTTGGGGGGTCACAATTCTGTTTCCAGAAATATTAAACAGTTTAGGACCCAAGGCAGACAAAATATGTAAATGCATTGTTAAAAAGCATTGCTTGAGTGGTGGTTTAGCTAACAAAAAGGAGCCTACTCCGTCTCAGAAGTATAGACTTAGAAATATTGTGTGGTGCTGCAATTTCTTCTTCTTTCTCTTCTTTATTCACTGGCTGTAAGTTCTGGCAGAAAGTCCTAGTTCGTGCATTTGTACTCTAGCTTTGTGCCAGGACCTGAGTTTACACGTACATCTGTTTTGCTGGCTTATTTGTGTAGTTGCTTGTTTCTTGCTGCTTGTACAAATGCACTCCGATTTTGAAGGAAGCCCCCAGTTAATCGACTCCTACGATATGCTTCTTGGGAGGCAGTGGGTCTGTTCTTGTCTTTCCCCACCCCCTCATAATAGGGCTCCGGAACCCATGCAGGAAACTGCAATTCTATTGAGGGAGTAAGCGTTCAAGAGGACAACAAGCGAAGGCAGTAGCATATCAAGGTAAGGTGAGGGGAAAAAACAAACCTTTTTTTTGCAGGACAATTCCCAAATAATTGGTACCCATATTATGCAACTGATGAGATGGTTTGGCCATAGGACCAGAATGCCCTGGTACCAGAATGCCCTGGTACCAGTTTCCACAGAGGGCCACGCTGATGAAAAATAAAGAGCTCAAAGCAAGGAGAAGACCACACGGATGGAGAAATGAGGGCATACAAAACAGCCGTATAGAAATGTGAAATGATGACCACCAAAGAACACATATGACGATCCTTACATCTCTTTCCGTCAGCTTTCACCATTTGGATTCCAGTACAGGCTATTCTCAGTTTGTCAACAGGCTTTCTCAGTGTTAAACTTGTCCAGATCTGTCTTTTTTACTTTTGTTCACTCACTGCAATTTGTTTGAATTGTCTGCCAGAAGTTCTACATCTGTGATTCTGTCATACACCTCATGTGTTCCGGGGCATACCTCTCATGGGTTCCGGGCAGACCCTTCATGGGTTCCGGGGCATATCTCATGGGTTTCGGCGGGACATACTCCTCATTTGTTTCTGGGACCCCACTTTAGAGGAAAAAATAGATCAGCTGTCAGAGTGCACCTGTCTAAACGGTCAGGAACAAACAGTCTGCACACAAATAAGCCAGATGTGTAAAATGAATGTTAGCGCAGAACTCAAGTTCTGGAACAAGACCAGAACTGGACAAAGAACAGCCATAAAGAAATGATGACCAACTTGTACAACGCATTGAAAAGAACACATAAGACGATCCTTGAGTTTACAGCCGGTGACCGCTAAGAAGAAGATTATGTTAAACCATTTTTGTTCTGTTTGGTGAAAGTTTTGTGTAGTGATTGAAGTAACTGTAAACAAAATATATACGTGTGCACTTTTGTTTCACAGGAGTTTGTCAAGAAGAACCCACTGTATGAGAAAACTCTGCTCCTAGAGAAGTCAGGTGTGCATCTGAAGAACAAACCACCTGTTGAGTTTACTTTCCCTCAGAGAAAGTCGAAACCTCCTCTGACACACCCACAACCTATACAGACAATACCCCCACAACCTATACAGACTCACCCACAACCAGTACAGACCCAACCACAACCTATAGACACACATCCACAGCCCATACAGACCCACCCACAACCCATACAGACATATCCACCATCTGTACAGACACATCCAGAGCCTATACAGACATATCCATCACCTGTACAGACACATCCACAGCCTGTACAGACATATCCACCGCCTGTACAGACATATCCACAGCCTATACAGACATATCCACCACCTTCACAGCAAACGTATCCACAACCTACTCTGCAAACATATCCACAGCCTACACAGCAGATGTTTCCCCAGCCTCCACAGGAGACATATCCACAACCTCCGCAGCAGACATATCCACAACCTCCACAGCAGACGTATACACAACCTTCGCAGCAGACGTATCCACAACCTTCGCAGCAGACATATCCTCAACCTCCGCAACAGATGTATCCACAACCTCCCCAGACCGCTGAGATGAATGAATCCAGTGATCTTCAGGTCAGAAACACTCAGCAGCTGCGGGTGAAGGTCTCTAGAAGGAACCTGCGAGTCAAGGGTACGGATTCAGATTCTGAAACCACTGCCGAAGATAACAATGAAATCATTGACATGGATCTTGAAAACGAAGAAGCAGCAAAGGAGAATGTTGTTAAAGTACTGAAACTGACAAAACCCGCCGGGGTGTTACCTTCACGAGCACCTCATATGCCTGAGATGCCCTGGCCAGAAGTAGAGATGAAGAAGACAAAGGAAGATGGTAATAAACCTCTTGGCCAGTTTCTGACCATTGAACGGGAGAGCTCTAAGGTGGAACCAGTGGAACTTCCACTTGTGGTGGATGCAGAGGGTGAGTTCCTGGACATTCCAATGCCAGAAAGTCCACTGCTGGATATTCCGATGCCGGAGGAGGAAGAGGAGGAAGAGGGCTGTGGTGCTTCCACAGAAGCCGAAGAACCCCCTGTCTTGTACACTGTGAAATCTCTCAAGGAAGTTAGGGAGGAAGAGAAGCAGAGTGTCGATGAGGAGAAGAAACTGATGGGGATAGATGTTGATTCTGATGTTGAGAAGCCGATGTCGGCAGTTGTCATCGCACCCAGTTCAGCCGCTCCTCGAATCAAGAAGGGCAAGGATTCCAGACTGACAAATAAAACGGTGCAGGCTGTTAGCAAATGGGACCAGAAACCGGAGGTGAACAATTCTGCTCCGGCAGACAGCAAGAAAATTGTGACAGCAGGCGTAGAGAAACAGGAAGTTGACAGAGTTGTTGTGCAGGAGGTGACTGCTGATGCTAGACCAGCTGCAGCAGAGCCAGCAGTAGCTGAACCAAGCCTGGTGAAACATGACATTAAAGATGGTGGAGGGGAGGCAGTTGGCGGGAAATCCAGTGATATATTAGATAAGGAGGAGCCTGTTGCAGCAGTTAGTGATCAGAATAACAAGAATGTTACCGATCTGGTTGACAGTGGAGTAGGTGTACTGGTTGAGAGTGGAGTAGATGTACTGGTTGAGAGTGGAGTAGGTGTACTGGCTGACAGTGGAGTAGGTGTAAAAGTTGCTGATCAGAAAGATGATAGCGAAAAAGATGAGAATGCTGCTGGCCAATTTGACATAGAAAGTCTACTGTTGGATGAAATTCCAATGCCGGAGGATGATGATGACCTGGACGCTCCCATAGACATAGAAGAACCCCCACTCTTAAACAGTGTGAAATCTCTGCAGGAGGTTAGCGATGAGGAGAGGAAACTGTTGGGAATAGATTCTGAGGAAGAGAGGACGATGTCGACAGTTTTGATCACATCTTCAGCAGTGGAAGCTTTGTTGTTGTCTCCTGAAGCAGGTAGTAATTGTAGGGATAAGAGCATTGCTGGTCAGTCAGACAGTGAAATAAATGTAAGTGCTATAGGTCAAGCAGTGGATCGTCATGAGAGCAAGACTACTAGTGGTCAACCAAACACTCAGGTGGATGATAGTGGTGTTGGTAAAAAAGAAGATGGGGAAAGGGGCCACATTTCTAGTGGTCAAGCAGATGGTCAAAGGAGTCCTTTTGGTCAAGCTGTTCATAATGACATGAGTAGCACTGATCAGGTAGTTGATAGTGAAAAGGAGAAGACTGCTCTGGCTCAGATTTGTGATATTTCCCAAGCAAACACTCAAGCGGACATCACTGGTCAAGCAAACACTCAAGCGGACACCACTGGTCAAACAAACACTCAAGCGGACACCACTGGTCAAGCGGACACCACTGGTCAAGCAAACACTCAAGCGGACACCACTGGTCAAGCAAACACTCAAGCGGACACCACTGGTCAAGCGGACACCACTGGTCAAGCAAATACTCAAACGGACACCACTGGTCAAGCAGTTGATAGTGAAAAAGACAAGGGTATTACCGGTCAAGCAGTAGATATAGAAAAGGATAAGAGTGTTATGGCTCAGGGGGTGGATAAAGATAAAGGTATCATTTGTCAAGCAGCGGATGCAGAAAAGAACAAGAATGTTACCGGTCAAGCAGATACTGATATGGATGTCATTGTGCAAGCAGTTAATAATGAAAAAAAACCCAGTTTTAATGGTCAAGCAGACAACCACATGGATGTTAGTGGACAAGCATTTGACAACAAGAACATTACTGGTCAGTCAGTCAGAGAAATGGGCACAGTAGTTACCAGTTCACAAGATGGTAAAAGTGTAATTGGTCAAGCAGATGTCCAAATGGACTTCACTGGTCAAGCAGATGTTCAGGTGGACATCACTGGTCAAGCAGATGTTCAGGTGGACATCACTGGTCAAGCAGATGTTCAGGTGGACATCACTGGTCAAGCAGATGTTCAGGTGGACATCACTGGTCAAGCAGTTGATAATGAAAAAGACACGAGTGTTATTGGTCAAGCAGATACTCAGATGGACATCAGTGGTCAAGCAGTCAGTAAAGAAAAGGACAAGAGTGTTGCTGGTCAGGAAGTTGATCAAGAAGAGAACAAGAGTATTGCTGGTCAAGCAGATACTCAGATGGACATCACCGGTCAAGCAGCTGATAATGAAAAGGACAAGAGTGTTGCTGGTCAGGAAGTTGATCAAGAAAAGGACAACAGTGTTGCGGGTCAAGAAGTTGATCAAGAAAAGAACAAGAGTGTTGCTGGTCAGGAAGTTGATCAAGAAAAGAACAAGAGTAATGCTGGTCAAGCAGATACTCAGATGGACATCACCGGTCAAGCAGCTGATAATGAAAAGGACAAGAGTGCTACCGGTCAAGTTGTCAGTCAGAAAGATATTGTCACTGCTCCGGTTGTAGAAAGTCAAGCTGACACTGCTGCTTGCTCAGCAACTGATAGCCAGAAAGGCAAAAGTATTACTTCTTCATTCTCTGGTTTTGAAAAGCACACAGAAATTACTGATTTAACGAACGACAGCCAGAATGTCACAGGTCCCTCTGGCCAAGCAACAGGCTTTCAGAAAGGTGCCAGTGTTGTTACACCGACAGCTGGTAGTCAGAAAAAAACTGTCAGTGGTCAGGCTGTAAAACGTCAGAAAGAAGATGCCAGCGATGTTATTGTGATTGACAGCTCTGACGATGAAGATGTTATCGTAGAGACCAAACCAACTCCAGCAAAACGCGCCAAGTTGTCTGCTTCGGCGGCAGCTAGCCCAGGTCAGGCAAAAATTGCCACAAAAGCTTCTGTAGCTGCGCCAACAGTTTCTACTCCAGCAGTTACAAAAGTTTCCATTCCAACAACTGTAGCAAAAGATTCTGCTTCAACGGCTGCAGCAGAAGTTGCCACTTCAACAGCTGTAGCAAAAGTTTCTACTCCAACAACCGCAACAGATTCTACCCCAACAGCTGCGACAAAAGTTTCTACTTCAACAGCTGCGACAAAAGTTTTTACTCCAACAGCTGCAGCAAAAGTTTCTACTCCAACACCTGCAGGAAAAGATTCTACTCCAACAGCTACAAAAGTTTCTGCTTCAACGGCTGCAGCAAAAACTGCTACTGCAGCAGCTTCAAAAGTTTCCACCTCCAAAACAGCTGCACAGCCTACTTCAACAGCTGCAAAGGTTTCTACTCCTACAGTTGCAAAAGTTTCTACACCCACAGCTGCAAAAGTTTCTACACCCACAGCTGCAAAAGTTTCTACTCCCACAGCTGCAAAAGTTTCTACACCCACAGCTGCAAAAGTTTCTACACCCACAGCTGCAAAAGTTTCTACACCCACAGCTGCAAAAGTTTCTACACCCACAGCTGCAAAAGTTTCTACACCAGCACCTGGTACTCTGGCTAAAGCAAAATCTACAGCCTCCATAGCAACAAAAGCTAGTACTCCAACTACTACTAAAGATACTTCAAAAGTTTCTACAACTCCATCATCTGGTACTCAAGACAAAACAAAAGTTTCCACACCAACAGCTGGTGCTCTGGCCAAAGCAAAATCTACAACTTCCATAGCTACAAAAGTTGCTTCAACAACTGCCATAGTTACTCCACCAGCTACAAAAGTAACTACTCCAGCAACTACAAAATCTATTACTCCAGCAACTACAAAATCTACTACTCCATCAACTACAAAAGTTACTACTCCAGCAACTACAAAATCTACTACTACTACATCAACTACAAAAGTAACTACTCCAGCAACTACAAAATATATTATTCCATCAACTACGAAAGTAACTACTACAGCAACTACAAAAGTTACAACTTCAGCAACTACAAAATCTACTACTCCAGCAACAACAAAAGTAACAACTCCATCAACTGCAAAAGTCACCACACCATCAACTACAAAAGTCACTACTCTAGCAACTACAAAAGTTACTACTCCAGCAACAACAAAAGTAACAACTCCAGCAGCTACAAAGCCTGCGACTACAACGACTGTGAAAGCTACTACTCTAGCAACTACAAAAGTTACTACTACAACAACCAAAAAAGTTACTACTGCAGCTGTAAAAGTTACTGCTTCAAAGTCTACTGCCGCTCCAACAGCCACAAAGGTTACTGCAACTCCAACAGAAGTAACCTCTCTTACTACTCTGGCAGCTGCCAAAGTTTCTACTTCAGCAGCTGTAGGCGAGAATAAAGAAGTTTCTGCTTCAGCCTCTGCAACAAAAGTTTCCACCCCAGCAGCAGGAAAGGTTTCTACTGTAAAAGTTTCTGCTCCAGCAGTCGTGAGTAATAAAGATAAAGTTTTTACTGCAAGTCAGAATACAGAGTCTAGTCAGAAAGAAACATACTTAGCTAGCATCCAGAAAGAATCTGACGTGGCTTTTTTGTTAAGTGGTAGTCGAAAAGAATCCAGTGTGGCTGCTTTAGTAGCTAGTAGCCAGAAAAAGACGGACGAGGAGGCTTCTTTAGCTATTAGCCAGAAAGAGACAGACGAGGATGCTTCTGTAGCTATTAGCCCAAAAGAATCCAGTGTGGCGACTTTAGTAGCTAGTAGCCAGAAAGAGACGGATGAGGAGGCTTCTGTAGCTATTAGCCAGAAAGAGACAGACGAGGCTGCTTCTGAAGCTATTAGCCAGAAAGAGACAGGCGTGGCTGCTTCTGTAGCTATTAGCCATAAAGAGACACTTGAGGCTGCTTCTGTAGCTATTAGCCAGAAAGAGACGGACGAGGCTGCTTCTGTAGCTATTAGCCAGAAAGAGACGGACGAGGCTGCTTCTGTAGCTATTAGCCAGAAAGAGACAGACGAGGCTGCTTCTGTAGCTATTAGCCAGAAAGAGACAGACGAGGCTGCTTCTGTAGCTATTAGCCAGAAAGAGACGGGCGAGGCTGCTTCTGTGGCTATTAGCCATAAAGAGACAGTTGAGGCTGCTTCTGTAGCTATTAGCCAGAAAGAGACGGGCGAGGCTGCTTCTGTAGCTATTAGCCATAAAGAGACAGTTGAGGCTCCTTTTGTAGCTATTAGCCAGAAAGAGACAGTTGAGGCTGCTTCTGTAACTATTAGCCAGAAAGAGACAGTTGAGGCTGCTTCTGTAGCTATTAGCCAGAAAGAGACAGTTGAGGCTGCTTCTGTAACTATTAGCCAGAAAGAGACAGTTGAGGCTGCTTCTGTAACTATTAGCCAGAAAGAGACAGTTGAGGCTGCTTCTGTAGCTATTAGCCAGAAAGAAACAGTTGAGGCTGCTTCTGTAGCTATTAGCCAGAAAGAGACGGACAAGGCTGCTTCTGTAGCTATTAGCCATAAAGAGACAGTTGAGGCTGCTTCTGTAGCTATTAGCCAGAAAGAAACGGACGAGGCTGCTTCTGTGGCTATTAGCCATAAAGAGACAGTTGAGGCTGCTTCTGTAGCTCTTAGCCAGAAAGAGACGGGCGAGGCTGCTTCTTTAGCTATTAGCCAGAAAGAAACAAATGTGGCTGGTTTAGCAGGCAGTAGTCAAGAAAAAGCTGTCACAGTTAACGAAGTAGGACAAAATGATCTCATCAAGAATGTTGGAGCTGACAGTATGGAGGAGATGAAAACAGATGTTGGTCAACAAGTCACTGGTAGAAATGAAGAGCAAGGTGGCACTGTTTGCTCTGCAGAGAGTGGTAGGGTAGATGCAAGTACTACTGATGTTGCCGGACAAAAAGAAGTAAGTCCTGATGTTTTAAAGTTTGCTTCTGCGGTCATCACTGGAAGGGAGGTACTAGATCCAGTAGCAGCTATGTGTACAACTGAAGAAAAAGATGCAGCAACCGTCAGTGGTACAGAGGAAGAAAAAGACAGACCAGTAGTCAGTGGTACAAAGGAAGACATTGGTAATTCTGCTGTGAGCAGTAGTCATGGTAAAGAACTAAGCACCACTGCTACAGTAACAGACAACAAAGAAGATAAAGATGGTGTTGATAAGAATGTTCAGGAACCTAGCCAGGCTGATAATAGCATAGAGGAGACCAGACCAGATGTTTCTAATGATAGTGTACAAGCAAAGACACAGGTGAAGGATGTTGCCTCAACGACAGGCAAAGAACACACGCCTGTGAAAGAGGCAGAAGTGACGGATTTTGATATTGCTGATGCTTTTGTTGAAGATTCACAGGAAGTAGGTTATCGCACGGTCACGGAAAAGATTAGTTCGGATTCAGATGGTGAACCGGAAAGTGTTACTGTTAAACCTAGAGGTCGTGGGCGAGGGAGGATCTCGAAGAGTAGTCGGGGTAGAAAGCCATGTGCAAATGCAGAACTCAGGGTGGTTGTTGATTTAATAAAATTAAACCAAGAAATGTTGGAGATCAGTAGAACGGCTGAAAGTAAAAAGCCATCATCAGCATCAAAATCAGGTTCATCTAATTCAAGTCCTGTCAGACCAGTAAGAAAGACCAGGGCGCCTGCGCTACAAAAGGGGGAGCATCAGGGACGTGCGACCCGAAGCAGAACAAAAAAGGATCCTGAGATCAAGGATGATGTGACAGAGGAGGAAGAAAGTGAACTAGAACGGGACCATCCAAAGAGTGCCGCTGCTCCTGGACTTGTTGGTTCAGTCTTGATTCAGATGCCCGTTCTTAGGCTTCAGAAGCTGGACAGTGAACTGGCTGGTCATAGTGAACCAGTTACTGAAGTCACTGAGAAATCCCCTATGCATGAACTTCAACCCAGTGTCCCTAAACCTGATGAGAGTTCTGATAGCGATGCTACCATAACTGATGAGACAGAAGACTGTCCAGTCATGTTACAGCCTGCTGCTGGTGGGGATGCCCTCAGTGAAGCAAAGGGATCCACAGCAGGGGACAGTACCCAGCTGTCCACAGATCCTTCCAGGACGGGAGTAGCTGGTGATGGAGATGGTGTGGGTTCTTCCAAGATGGCAGCTGTTTCAGAAAAAGGTGGTGACTCGGGTAAGTTTGCTACTTAAAAAAAAATAGTTTGTAAAATCAGAGCCTTGTTTTGACTGCTGTTATACAGCACTGGCACATTTTTTAACACTACTATAATGTGTAACAAACACTTTAAAGGTGCATATCTGCGTCTTTTTTTTTTTCAAATTAAAAAACAAACACTTTGTAGGGAAAAAAGGCTGTATATTTAACATGACTATTGATGCCAAAGTTGTTTACTGCTGGCAGTCTGTCATTTTGCAGGTCTTCAGGACTGTTCTGGATTTTCTTGACCTTTTCAGCTCAAAAAGCCGCAGACATGGCACATCCATCAGTGGGTCAATCCTGTTAATGTCACTTACCCTGAATTTCTACAGCAATCTTTCTGAGATGCCTAGTTAATGCTGTTGAGTGTGTTTGCACTTGTGCATCATTTAGGAGGTTAGGGTATAAATATATTTACTGAAAATAGCATTGGGGGGGGGGGGGGGGGGGGGGGGGGGGGAACATCTTTCCTTGTGTACAAAATGGCTTGTTGAAAATCGTTTTGACGTTAAAATTTGCCCCAAACGTTATTGGTAGAATTCACATTCACGGTGTGTCATCCAGTGATTTTTTTTTTTTTTAAATAAGATGGTGAATTAAATCTGGTTAATTCTTCACAATGTTCATATTTATTCATTACTTAGTCAGATTTGCCACACAGATACATTTTAAGGGTGCAGGTAAACGTTGAAAGTGTTTTAAAGTAATGTATGTAAAAGGATTGTATATTTAAGGTTTTTTTTTGGGGGGGGGGGATTCTAGTTTCATTGCCCTTTCTTAAGTGTTTTCAAGGCAAAAGGATTTAATTGAGATTGTAACTGTTGGATGCAGTTGTAGCTTTCTAGGACGTTTTGAGGGTTGTCACAGAATTCTTATAGGAGACCTCTATGTCATTTATTTTAGTGCACTTGTTTCTCACATCATTAATTTCTGTTATTTCAACAACAACAAAAAAAAAAAAAAAAGATTATATTGTATCTCATGCCTTCTCATAGCACAATATGACACTTTGTCTGCAAAGATGGAAAGGTGCCATTCATCGCCACTGTTATGTCATCATCTCATAATTTGTTCCCAGTCCACTTGTTAGGCAAGTCACATAGACAGTGCTACTGATTTTAAATTAATGCTGCTAATTGCATTTCTTGAAGATGACAGTTTTAAATCTCTTGAAGCATAATGAAAATTTTGAGTTCAGCTTGAAGATACTGCATGTCCCTTCTGTGACGTCTAAACCTAACTCACCTGTGAGCTATAATGCTACCGGGCCAGCTCATGTATCTCACTACTGTGTGCGCTTGCTGCACATGTTCACTATGCTGGGATACTTATACACACAGTCCACCCAACTTGAGTCTCCTGTCCATATGGCTGCGGAGTCTGTTGTGTTCAGTTCACAGTTCATTTACAATATTCTGTTGCTTACGTATGAGGAGGTTGCTTAGGGCTTCATGAGATTACTTATGGGATTTGGTCGTAGTTAGTTTACATTTTAAAATATTAGGATTAGTGAAAAATGTTTTTTTAAAACAAAATCTGATATTAAAGCATAAACAAGTCAACTGACAAGTATTGATTGCTACATTGCAACATTAAAAAAAAAATATCTGAATTAGAGAACATGTTAAACAACATAAATATGTCTTGTTGGCCGTGTGTTTGAAATGTACATGTTTCTAGAAAATGTCTTTGTTGTCATATGCGTGTGTCTGGTTTGATCTTAATAGGCTCAGTCTTTCTCACTCTGTCTCTCCTCCTGTTTGTGTGTTTCTGCCTGTCTTTCTATCCCCCCCCCCCCTTTCTTTTCTTTTCCTTTGTCACTTTTTTTGCCCACTTGGCACCATCGCTTTTATTGTCCACTGACTTTGCCCAGTTCCAGTCTTTGTCTGCCCACACTTCATATCTGTTCCCTCTGTGTTTAACCATCTGCCAACTCTTCAACGTCAGGGGGCAGGCGGGTTCTCCAAAAGTATGTTATGTATTTTATCAGTTTCTATCCATCATTGGAAAGCCTGATAAGTAATCACTAGACTTTGAGGACTGGAAATATTTGAAATAAAGCAATCACAGTAATAAAACACCACAGTTCTCCTCCAGGATTGCTGTTGTTAATATTAACACTTCAAGGATGAGAATCAAACCAGAGCAAGTCCCAGAAACCTTGTAACCCAGTCATTTAGGGCACACTTCCAGTTATAAGCAACCTGCACACCTTTGTGGGATATAAGGCCCACATTCCTCGTGTCTCTAAGGTAAGTAAAGGACCTTTTTCCACGCTTTCAGGTGTATTGGGCATATAGGGCTAGGTTTGTATTTTATAGACCAATCAGCACTTGGTGGGTGATGTGGTCAACATTATGCTGGCCGTCTTTACTTCCCAGGACTTTACCTAGTACCAGTTTAAGGCTGGGCCCACCTGGAGCCAGGCTAATTTTTTTTTAAAGTCCGGCTTTGCTAGGGCTTGAACCCACATCCCTCTAATCCGCATCCGAGCGTCTAGCCGCTACACCACGGCAGCTCCCCCTTTTATAACAAACAAAAGATAAAAATGGCTGTTTCTTTTTGTGTGTGAATGTTTTGTGCTGTTGATTTCAGGAGCGTCTTCAGCATGATCTGGCTCACTCCTGGCAGCTACTTTGGCTGGAACCCAGCAGCAGCCTTCTACCACCATCTTTCGGCAAGCCACACAGATTCATCAGTACAGATTTCTATTTTCTGGAACATTGATTTGACCGACCAGAAACCAGATCGAGGAGGATAACTGATGACTTTCCACGCCGAGAAATGATTTCCTCTGGAAACTGATAAATTTTTGTGTGTAAAAACATTTTCCTTGAATATTGGGATTCAGAGTTGAAATATTGATGTTTCTGGCTCATTATCTTTACCCGCATGAGTATTTTTTTTAATTGAAGCAGAAATTTGAATGTATTTTTTGAAAGTAAGAATTTTGAAATAATAAATTGTAACTTTTGATAGTTTAGGGGAAAGGGGGGGGGGGGGGGGGGGGGGGGGTAATTAATGTATGATGAGCTGATATCAAGAAATAAATGAACACAGACTGCAACATCTCCTGAGGAAAAGGAAAAGAGAATAACCAGACAGGCATAGGAATAGGAAAGAAATGGATTGGCGAAACAAAGATTCCAAAGAAAATACTTGGAGATGAATAATGCTGAGACCAGAAGTCCTGGACTAGATTCTGTCCATTCTATCCTGTCTTCCTTTTCTCTTCTGGAAGCAATTTGTGTGATTCATTTCTTGAAATATAACCGATTCCATGGGTGGAAGATTGCTGATTGCTGTTCAGTATATCATAAGATTGAAAGAATGTAGCAGTGTTTTATGTAGCATTGAAGAAATCAGTGGTTGTGGATGATATCATGGAAGATGTTGTTTGTGAGTTCTTTTCAAACAAGGAATTTATTCTGTTGTGTTGTATCCCTCTACGGTGTACAGGTGCCTTCTTCCATAGAATCTTACCTACACAGGGCTGCGACACACACACACAGATTAGTATGTGATGTAGCGGTTGCATGTGCCCCTGTTATAACTTCTTTGGGGCTGAATGGGGCATCTGAGACTTACCTTCCAGGTTGACGTCCCTGGTGTTGCAGTTATGAGTGCCCCAGTTATAACTTCTTTGGGGCTGAATGGGGCATCTGAGACTTACCTTCCAGGTTGACTTCCCTGGTGTTGCAGTTATGAGTGCCCCAGTTATAACTTCTTTGGTGGTTGAATAGGGTGTCTCAGATTTGTCCTGTTGATTTGCCTTCCAGGTTGGGATTCTTCTAGTCTCAGGAATGATCACGTCAGCAGGTAGCAAACTGTTCCCCTTCAGCACTCTATCTAGTGCTTGTACACACTCCACCACAAAGAAGCTCATGGTTTTTATGACTGTAATTATAGAAACTGTACATCTGAATCTGTTTTGTGTTATGTGTTTATGAACATGAGTTTTTGTTGTTGTTTTTTTTGTTTGTTCTTACCAATACATAAATGGTTACGGCTCAGATTAATATTTTTATTACACCACTTTAATTTTTGTCATCGTCAGTTTTGTTTGAAGATGATGTTATGATGGTCAAGAAGTGTTTAACCTGTGAAAACATTCTTACTTGTTTGAAGATGATGTTATGATGGTCAAGAAGAAGGGTTTAACCTGTGAAAACATTCTTACTTGTTTGAAGATGATGTTATGATGGTCAAGAAGAAGTGTTTTACCTGTGAAAACATTCTTATTTGTTTGAAGATGATGTTATGATGGTCAAGAAGAAGGGTTTAACCTGTGAAAACATTCTTATTTGTTTGAAGATGATGTTATGATGGTCAAGAAGAAGGGTTTAACCTGTGAAAACATTCTTACTTGTTTGAAGATGATGTTATGATGGTCAAGAAGAAGGGTTTAACCTGTGAAAACATTCTTACTTGTTTGAAGATGATGTTATGATGGTCAAGAAGAAGTGTTTAACCTGTGAAAACATTCTTACTTGTTTGAAGATGATGTTATGATGGTCAAGAAGAAGGGTTTAACCTGTGAAAACATTCTTACTTGTTTGAAGATGATGTTATGATGGTCAAGAAGAAGGGTTTAACCTGTGAAAACATTCTTACTTGTTTGAAGATGATGTTATGATGGTCAAGAAGAAGGGTTTAACCTGTGAAAACATTCTTACTTGTTTGAAGATGATGTTATGATGGTCAAGAAGAAGTGTTTTACCTGTGAAAACATTCTTACTTGTTTGAAGATGATGTTATGATGGTCAAGAAGAAGTGTTTAACCTGTGAAAACATTCTTACTTGTTTGAAGATGATGTTATGATGGTCAAGAAGAAGGGTTTAACCTGTGAAAACATTCTTACTTGTTTGAAGATGATGTTATGATGGTCAAGAAGAAGTGTTTAACCTGTGAAAACATTCTTATTTGTTTGAAGATGATGTTATGATGGTCAAGAAGAAGTGTTTAACCTGTGAAAACATTCTTACTTGTTTGAAGATGATGTTATGATGGTCAAGAAGAAGTGTTTAACCTGTGAAAACATTCTTACTTGTTTGAAGATGATGTTATGATGGTCAAGAAGAAGGGTTTAACCTGTGAAAACATTCTTACTTGTTTGAAGATGATGTTATGATGGTCAAGAAGAAGTGTTTAACCTGTGAAAACATTCTTACTTGTTTGAAGATGATGTTATGATGGTCAAGAAGAAGTGTTTAACCTGTGAAAACATTCTTACTTGTTTGAAGATGATGTTATGATGGTCAAGAAGTGTTTAACCTGTGAAAACATTCTTACTTGTTTGAAGATGATGTTATGATGGTCAAGAAGAAGTGTTTAACCTGTGAAAACATTCTTACTTGTTTGAAGATGATGTTATGATGGTCAAGAAGAAGGGTTTAACCTGTGAAAACATTCTTACTTGTTTGAAGATGATGTTATGATGGTCAAGAAGTGTTTAACCTGTGAAAACATTCTTATTTGTTTGAAATTGTCAAGTAAAATTGTATTGTGCATGGCATGATAATAAATCGGTTAAAATAAATTTGTTATAAATGTGTTCAAGTGGTTTTTTTGTTTTAGTAAGATGTCTGAGCTCTGGCTGAACAAGAGTAGAAAAAAACTTATATCAGAAGGCCGGTAGACTTCATGAAAGCTATCGTGCAGTCCATATCCTCTCATGTACCATAGAGCTTTGTCTTCATTGTTGTTGGAACAGGCCAGATTGCATCTCGATTGCTCGCAGCATGCATTCTTCCAAACATTAGTGTTACTTTTCTATGAGAATTAATAAAGCAACCTGAGAGAGGGAGTACGGGCTGCACATGGTCTATACAATACTTTCCAGTCTTCTTGCTGTGAAAGGGAGGATTTTATCGTATATGATTCCCCTGCACTTTAATTTAATGATACAATGGAATCCTATGGTTTGGAAAAACGGAATAGTGCCAAATGCAAGGGTTGTTCCAAAACCAGTCTCCAATTATTCTTCTTCAGCATTCTGAGCCCTTGAGGTTCAGTGCTGCAGATTTCACCCGCCTCCATTCATCTCTCTGCATCACCTTCTCTTTCCAGTTGGTGATACCAAGTGTTTGCAGGTCTATCTGGACATAATCTCTCCATCTTCTTCTTGGTCTACGACCATTCATCTCTCTTGGGTATTCAGTTTTTGCTTCAGTCATCTGACATTCTTTCAATATGCCCCAACCGTTTGTCTATAAGCTCTCATGATGCCAGGGATCAGTGGTGAATTGAACAGCTTTTAACTGACTGGTACAATTAAACCGTTTACCATAGCGACGCCTTTCATTGATTGCATCATTTAGTAGCCTTATAGCTCAATTCAAGCCGACTAGTGTTTATATTTTTTTTAAGGACATGGGTTCGAAGCCTGGCTAGGTTGTGTGCTTATGCTCTGTGGCTGATAAAGAACAAAAGGAACTGACCAGGCAGAGAAACTTGGAAGTGAACTGATGCCAGGCAAGCCAGATATGGTCAAAGCCTTTTGGATCTGTGGAAGAACAAAAAGATCATCATGGTCCGAGGAGAACAGTGAAATGGGGGTACAAAGAATGGATCTGCGAGGCGTGACATTCAACACTGAGGAGAACAGTGAGATGGGGGTACAAAGAATGGATCTGCAAGGCGTGACATTCAACACTGAGGAGAACAGTGAGACATGGGTACAAAGAATGGATCTGCAAGGCGTGACATTCAACACTGAGGAGAACAGTGAGATGGGGGTACAAAGAATGGATCTGCGAGGTGTGACATTCAACACTGAGGAGAACAGTGAGACATGGGTACAAAGAATGGATCTGCAAGGCGTGACATTCAACACTGAGGAGAACAGTGAGATGGGGGTACAAAGAATGGATCTGCGAGGTGTGACATTCAACACTGAGGAGAACAGTGAGACGGGGGTACAAAGAATGGATCTGCCAGGTATGACACTCAACATAGAGGAGAACGGGGGTACAGTCAGTCGGTTACTGGCACCATCTCTACTAGAACTCTGCACTTGTTGCTGAAGAATTTTTCTTCACATTCACCGGCTGTAAACTCTTGTGGAAAGTTCTCATTGTTCATCACCTCTGGGACCTTGGACTTGTTCCAGTGCCTGAATACTGGATGCGCATCCATTTTACATATCTAAACTATTTGTCTGCAGACTGTTGGTTCCTTGCCTCTCTGATCGATGCACCCCGACTTCGAAGGAAACCCTCAATTTGTCGAATATTACGACATGCTTGTTGGGGAGGAGTGTCTATTTTTGTTTTTCCCCACAATGGTGCCCTGGAACCCACACAGGGAGCTGAAGACTGAGCTCTTATGGAAATGCCCCAAGTGTTGTGATATCAGTTTTAAACTCAGATCAATGGACCTGACCCCTCCCTCCTCTTTTTGGACACTCAGTGTACACTGGTATGTATGTTGGCGTTAACTCCTCCCATCACCCAGGTATACGGACTCAGTTTTCACTTCCCATCTGCGCGATGACGATATATAGGTTAGTACCTGCCCTGTTAATCGTCTTGAACGAAGTTTTTCGCCAGTGATACAGATGAGTATCATTTATTTAGTACATTATAGTCCTATGTAGTCACTTCATAGTTAGTGCATATTTATGTTCGTGTGCAGTGTTGTTCTTCATGTGCTGATGAAGGCTAATCGCCGCAACGTTCTTTGTTTATTGTATTTGATATTGTAAAGCTGACATAAACTATTTTTTTAATGATCTCTTCCCTATAATTTCCTACCCTTTTACAAACTTGCCCGCACAAAACTGCGGGTCACACCTGGCTTATGGAGGTCATATCTCGCTTATGGAGGTCACACCTGGCTTATGGAGGTCACACCTGGCTTATGGAGGTCATACCTGGCTTATGGAGGTCACACCTGGCTTATGGAGGTCATACCTGGTTTATGGAGGTCACACCTGGCTTATGGAGGTCATACCTGGCTTATGGAGGTCACACCTGGCTTATGGAGGTCACACTTGGTCACACCTGGCTTATGGAGGTCACACTTGGCTTATGGAGGTCACACTTGGCTTATGGAGGTCACACTTGGCTTATGGAGGTCACACCTGGCTAATGGAGGTCACACCTGGCTTATGGAGGTCACACCTGGTCACATCTGGCTTATGGAGGTCATACCTGGCTTATGGAGGTCACACCTAGTCATACCTGGCTTATGGAGGTCACACCTGGCTTATGGAGGTCACACCTGGTCACACCTGGCTTATGGAGGTCACACCTGGCTTATGGACGTCACACCTGGCTTATGGAGGTCACACCTGGCTTATGGAGGTCACACCTGGCTTATGGAGGTCACACCTGGTCACATCTGGCTTATGGAGGTCATACCTGGCTTATGGAGGTCACACCTGGCTTATGGAGATCACACCTGGCTTATGGAGGTCACACCTGGCTTATAGAGGTCACACCTGGCTTATGGAGGTCACACCTGGTCATGCCTGGCTTATGGAGGTCACACCTGGTCACATGTGACTTATGGAGGGCTTACCTGGCTTATGGAGGTCACACCTGGCTTATGGAAGTCACACATGGTCACATCTGGCTTATGGAGGTCATACCTGGCTTATGGAGGTCACACCTGGCTTATGGAGGTCACACCTGGCTTATGGAGGTCACATCTGGCTTATGGAGGTCACACCTGGCTTATGGAGGTCACACCTGGCTTATGGAGGTCACACCAGGCTTATGGAGGTCACACCTGGTCACATCTGGCTTATGGAGGTCACACCTGGTCACATCTGGCTTATGGAGGTCACACCTGGCTTATGGAGGTCACACCAGGCTTATGGAGGTCACACTTGGTCACACCTGGCTTATGGAGGTCATACCTGGCTTATGGAGGTCACACCTGGCTTATGGAGGTCACACCTGGCTTATGGAGGTCACACCTGGCTTATGGAGGTCACACCAGGCTTATGGAGGTCACACCTGGCTTATGGAGGTCACATCTGGTCACATCTGGCTTATGGAGGTCATACCTGGCTTATGGAGGTCACACCTAGTCACACCTGGCTTATGGAGGTCACACCTGGTCACACCTGGCTTATGGAGGTCAGACTTGGTCACACCTGATTTATGGAGGTCACACCTGGCTTATGGAGGTCATACCTGGCTTATGGAGGTCACACCTGGCTGATGTGACCTCTACAGGTGCTCTAATTATAAACATTTTGGAGGCTGAACGGGGTATCTGCCTTGTTGATCTGCTGTCCCGATTAGTTAGTCTTTCCTCTTGGGCCTAAGTTTGTTGCCACCTGTTTTAGATCTTGGATGTTAGTTAGGCCAAAAGAGAGTGTCCTCCTTGAGACAGATGAAAGTTGTAAACAGATCCCACAAATTAGATGTAAAGTAAATAGTCATCAAGTGATTAGAAGAAATGGACATGGGCACTTGATAACGACTGGCAAAACTAGGGAAAGAGAGCGAGAGGAAGGCAAAGAGATAAACACTTACAGGGCTCGGCCAGGTGGAATGGGAGAAACAAGAGCAATGATCTGATCCGTGATACTGGTAATCGTCTTAGATAGCGAAACATGACAGCCTACGCTTATCGGCACAGCACATATTGATGCTGATATGTCCCCCCCCCCCCCTCCAAAAAAAAACCTCACCATCTTAACATTAAAATAATTAAGACCCCCCCCCCCCCCCCCTTAAACCCTTTTTTTTTAAACGAACACAGAAGACACATTTCTGTAAAATGATTTTATGTAGCAAATATGTGAAGTTAAAAAAGTTCAGTTCAAGCACACAGTTCAATCATAAATCATAAAAATGGAAATCTTTCTAGGTGAACTAAATTAAATTAAAGAGAGCAGGGGCGAAAACAGGGAAAACATGGAAGGAATTAATTGTGAGGCTTTCTGATTTTGAGAAGAAATGTTATCGGTTGGTCCTGTATCCTCTTGACCTGCCAGTGTCATCTTTGACTCGCACCAGTGGCGATTTTTTTTTCCACGTATGCCTGGACTTCTAGTAATTCCCCCTGATCTCTGTGTAGTGAGATCAGACGCCCGCGTGCATTGTTGCACACGTAAGAAAATTCCTTGGCAGTTGGAAATCGAAAAGAGTAACCCAACGGCGCTGCCCGAGTAAAAATTTATTTGGAGTTAAAAATCTGCTCAAAGTATTTCAGGATCCCCGCCGGTGCTACGGAGCCTGTGCACTGTGCTGAGCTTCTTCGGACTCAGACTTGAGTTAAAAGAAAAACAAAGCACTTATAGGCTACTACCCGTGTGTCATGATGTTGATTCGTTGTTCAAAGCTCAAACCTCAAACCAAGTTAAATAATTAATAAACATCAAAGCCATTTTCTAACTTACATATTCATTTCTAAAATAGGCTGAATAAGTATGTGATATTTCGAAACAACAGCACATCACACACTTATCCCTAGGAACCTTAAGGGAGGCAAGTAGAACAAAGGCGTCACAAATATACACCCAAGCGATCCATCAAAAGTCTTCACAAACAGTAATCACGTTTACTTTTTCAGTTGATGAAACAGCCTTTCCTGTCCGTGTTTACAATTTCTTAAGGCGGCGTAGAACAAAGGGATCATGGGCCAAAGAGGTTTCAGAGACACATAATTACAACAGTCGTCATATGGATATCTGTTTTTCCTCCGACAGAAAATAACAATCACCGTCACCTTACCAAGCTTAGAACTCATGTTTCTTCGCCTGAGAGTTCAACTGTTCCATTGATGGAGACTGGATGCAACTTCAAGTCGAGGACCCCCCCCCTCCCCCTCTCTCTCTCTCTCTCTCTCTCCCCACACACACACACACAACATCATATCTCGACTTTCGAAGCCGCAAAAGAGGAAACGAAGAAATATCATGCTTATTTAAAACCAAGGAGATATCGAAGATGTGAGGGGATTAGTCAGGCTAAGATATAAGGAACCTAGGTTACTGACTGGAGGAATCAAAACACAAGAGACAATCAGTATAGTCGCTTCGGTCGAGGTAAGTCTCACACATTTTATATGAAATTCCTTCTTTTATTACTTTATACCAGTTCTGTACAAAACATTTTAATGTAATCATCGTGTGACGTGTTTTGTTCCTTGTCGTTGTTTTACTGGTAAAGTCTAATCAACATAAGGTTGCCTGTTTATTCATTGTACTTTTGAAAAGCTGACATGCTTTTCTTACCCTTTTCTATTTCTTCTATTCTCTATATTTTCATTTTATATTTAGCCTCATAGAACTGCGTGTCGTTTTGTCACCAGTTGCTATTGACTCCGATCAGTTCCCTACAACCCTGTTCGTCAGTGGCAGTGGATTCGTTGTTCACGTGTTTGGGGTCTCTTCTTTCAGCTTAATTCTGTATACAGGTCTTGCGTTCAGCCTTGTAGTGTTTCAGAGAGGCAGCTAGATCTTGTTACTTGTACGTGCCATTGTGTTTATCATCTTTACTAAACGGTCTGCACAACTTGGTGGCGAATAGATGTTTGTCAAACTAGCTGTTGTCAGGGCCTTTGGAAGCTAGTGTGGAGACAGATCATTACGGTCGTCAGAGAATGGCGCTGCGGGGAGTTACAGGGTGTGTGGCTAAGGCTTAACACTCACTGGAAAGGCGAGACGGATGTACACACAGTTCCTGGTACCATCGGATATGGTACTCTTGGCTTACTGCTGAAGATGGGGACGCAGCGCTTATGTGAGTTTCCCGAGTGCTATGATGTCGATTCTTAGTTCAACATACCAGGAGGAGAACAGGTACAAATTATGCTGCAACAGTAGAGAAATAAATTTTAAGCAGAAATTTACAGAAATTACAAAAAAGAAGGTCTCTCAGGCACATAAGGCTAAAAGAAGAGAGATATTACAAAATATTCGGAGATCTATAAAACACTGTAGCGCCGATCAGACGTCTGTGATAGGTTCTGGTTCAGCATTTGTCAAGTCTACACCGTCTTTGATCGGGCCGGAAGCTGTCAGAGATTGGCCGGATTCTCCTTTCTCCTTTTCAGCCTGCAAGAAACAAAATATATATCTTGTATTGCAGTAGCACTTGCTGTAGCTAGTTAATTAGTTATTTAGTCGCCAAATTTCCTTATTGCACACCGAACTATTCACTCCTTCAATGAGCTCAGATCCCTTCCTCATCAAATCCCGCACCGTGTACAGTCTGACGACACCACTTTTGTGCGTTTATTTTTCTTCTTTGGCTTCCTGCATAGTTCTCTTATCTGGCCACACACCTTTTAACTTGCCGTTATAGCAGTCCTGTCGTGGTTGCAGATTCACAGTCATCGCTTGGTTCTTGTAAAAGTCTTACTTCTCCTAAAGCATTCAGTATATTAGCATGGTCCATGGCATGTCCGCCCTTCACAGAAACCTGCCTGAAAGCCTATCCGCTTGCTCATTTCCAAGGACACTTATGAAAGGTACTAATGAAAAACAAGCAATTGTCCCATTAGACATGTGGGCACGTATTTCAGCATTGTATTTTGTCTACGTTGCTTAACCATACCTGCAAAACTTCAGTTGTAAACGCTTTCTGGATTTGAACAAGGGTAAGATGGAATCGTAATTCCTAGGCAAATCAATACCCGGTGGAAAAGAGAACGCACGCGCGCTGGCTGGTGCGGGAAAAAAGGAAGAGGCGAGGATAGTAGTGAGAAACAGACTAATTATCTTTCTATATTAAATGAGAAGGACCTGGAAAAAGGGGGTGGGGGGGGGGGGGTGGGCTGAATATCAGCTGAGGGTCAGTGTCCCTTAAGTGGATCAAGTGCAAACGAAAAAGCGGCACTAGAATGATGAATTGATAATATGGTGCTTTTTTAATATCCTACCCCAAACAGGGGAAATCCACTGGTCACGGGACAGTCTAAAATTGCAGGTGGTCGTAGATAGTCTACATGCATCCGTGGGACCTAGGCTGCACTCTCTCGTGGGACGTAGGTGGGTTGGGGTTAGGGCCAGTTTGAGATGTTTGTTAAAAGCATCAGAAAGCGGGGAAACCCAGGCTTACCACCCTCTAAAATATGGGACTGTCCTGTGACGTCAGCAGGGGGTAGGATATTAATAAAGAACCGATAATACGACTTTCTAAATCCATGCGTAACAGCCGGTGCTGCCCATCCAGCCATGGCTCGTGGACGCTTTCTGCACATGTGAACATTGATGATGATGATAATGATGATGATACTAATAATGATGCTGACGATAATAATGATAATACTGTAAAACGAGCAAGAGGCTACTTTCAACAAAAAGTGTCTTACTTAGAATTTGACAAAGCCTTTTCTCATGCAATGATGGATCCATCACTTTCAATGACAGTCCCATCACTTTCAATGACAGTCCCATCACTTTCAATGACAGTCCCATCACTTTCAATGACAGATCCATCACTTTCAATGACAGTCCAATCACTTTCAATGACAGTCCCATCACTTTCAATGACAGTCCAATCACTTTCAATGACAGTCCAATCACTTTCAATGACAGTCCCATCACTTTCAATGACAGTCCAATCACTTTCAATGACAGTCCAATCACTTTCAATGACAGTCCAATCACTTTCAATGACAGTCCAATCACTTTCAATGACAGTCCAATCACTTTTAATGACAGTCCCATCACTTTCAATGACAGTCCCATCACTTTCAATGACAGTCCCATCACATGCAATGACAGTCCCATCACTTTCAATGACAGTCCCATCACTTGCAACGACAGTCCCATCACATGCAATGACAGTCCCATCACATGCAATGACATTCCTATCACATGCAATGACAGTCCCCTCACTTTCAATGACAGTCCAATCACTTTCAATGACAGTCCAATCACTTTCAATGACAGTCCAATCACTTTCAATGACAGTCCCATCACTTTCAATGACAGTCCCATCACTTTCAATGACAGTCCCATCACATGCAATGACAGTCCCATCACATGCAATGACAGTCCCATCACTTGCAATGACAGTCCCATCACATGCAATGACAGTCCCATCACTTTCAATGACAGTCCCATCACTTTCAATGACAGTCCCATCACATGCAATGACAGTCCCATCACATGCAATGACAGTCCCATCACTTGCAATGACAGTCCCATCACATGCAATGACAGTCCCATCACTTTCAATGACAGTCCCATCACTTTCAATGACAGTCCCATCACTTTCAATGACAGTCCAATCACTTTCAATGACAGTCCAATCACTTTCAATGACAGTCCCATCACATGCAATGACAGTCCCATCACTTTCAATGACAGTCCAATCACTTTCAATGACAGTCCCATCACATGCAATGATGGATCCATCACTTTCAATGACAGTCCAATCACTTTCAATGACAGTCCCATCACATGCAATGACAGTCCCATCACTTTCAATGACAGTCCAATCACTTTCAATGACAGTCCCATCACATGCAATGATGGATCCATCACTTTCAATGACAGTCCAATCACTTTCAATGACAGTCCCATCACTTTCAATGACAGTCCCATCACATGCAATGATGGATCCATCACTTTCAATGACAGTCCAATCACTTTCAATGACAGTCCCATCACTTTCAATGACAGTCCCATCACATGCAATGACAGTCCCATCACTTTCAATGACAGTCCCATCACTTTCAATGACAGTCCCATCACATGCAATGATGGATCCATCACTTTCAATGACAGATCCATCACTTTCAATGACAGTCCCATCACATGCAATGACAGTCCCATCACTTTCAATGACAGTCCCATCACTTTCAATGACAGTCCCATCACATGCAATGATGGATCCATCACTTTCAATGACAGTCCAATCACTTTCAATGACAGTCCCATCACATGCAATGACAGTCCCATCACTTTCAATGACAGTCCCATCACTTTCAATGACAGTCCCATCACATGCAATGACAGTCCCATCACTTTCAATGACAGTCCCATCACTTTCAATGACAGTCCCATCACTTTCAATGACAGTCCCATCACTTTCAATGACAGTCCCATCACTTTCAATGACAGTCCCATCACTTTCAATGACAGTCCCATCACTTTCAATGACAGTCCCATCACATGCAATGACAGTCCCATCACTTTCAATGACAGTCCCATCACTTTCAATGACAGTATCACTTTCAATGACAGTCCCATCACTTTCAATGACAGTCCCATCACTTTCAATGACAGTCCCATCACTTTCAATGACAGTCCCATCACTTTCAATGACAGTCCCATCACATGCAATGATGGATCCATCACTTTCAATGACAGTCCAATCACTTTCAATGACAGTCCCATCACATGCAATGACAGTCCCATCACTTTCAATGACAGTCCCATCACTTTCAATGACAGTCCCATCACATGCAATGACAGTCCCATCACTTTCAATGACAGTCCCATCACTTGCAACGACAGTCCCATCACATGCAATGACAGTCCCATCACATGCAATGACATTCCTATCACATGCAATGACAGTCCCCTCACTTTCAATGACAGATCCATCACTTTCAATGACAGTCCCATCACATGCAATGACAGTCCCATCACTTTCAATGACAGTCCCATCACTTGCAACGACAGTCCCATCACATGCAATGACAGATCCACCACTTTCAATGACAGATCCATCACTTTCAATGACAGTCCCATCACTTTCAATGACAGATCCATCACTTTCAATGACAGTCCCATCACATGCAATGACAGTCCCATCACATGCAAAGACATTCCCATCACTTTCAATGACAAATCCATCACTTTCAATAACAAATCCATCACTTTCAATGACAGATCCATCACTTTCAATGACAGTCCCATCACTTTCAATGACAGATCCATCACATGCAATGACAGTCCCATCACTTTCAATAACAGATTCATCACTTTCAATGACAGTCCCATCACTTTCGATGACAGATCCATCACTTTTAATGACAGTCCCATCACATCTAATGACAGATCCATCACTTTCAATGACAGATCCATCACTTTCAATGACAGATCCATCACTTTCAATGACAGTCCCATCACTTTCAATGACAGATCCATCACTTTCAATGACAGTCCCATCACATGCAATGACAGTCCCATCACATGCAATGACAGTCCTATCACATGCAATGACAGTCCCATCACTTTCAACGACAGATCCATCACTTTCAATGACAGATCCATCACTTTCAATGACAGTCCCATCACTTTTAATGACAGATCCATCCCTTTCAATGACAGACCTATCACTTTGAATGACAGATCCATCACTTTCAATGACAGATCCATCACTTTCAATGACAGTCCCATCACTTTGAAAGACAGATCCATCACTTTCAATAACAGATCCATCACTTTCAATGACAGATCCATCACTTTCAATGACAGTCCCATCACTTTCAATGACAGTCCCATCACTTTGAATGACAGATCCATCACTTTCAATGACAGTCCCATCACTTTCAATGACAGATCCATCACTTTCAATGACAGATCCATCACTTTCAATGACAGATCCATCACTTTCAATGACAGTCCCATCACTTTCAATGACAGTCCAATCACTTTCAATGACAGATCCATCACTTTCAATGACAGATCCATCACTTTCAATGACAATCTTATCACTTTCAATGACAGATTCATCACTTCCAATGACAGATCCATCACTTTCAATGACAGATCCTTCACTTTCAATGACAGTCCCATCACTTTCAATGACAGATCCATCACTTTCAATGACAGATCCACCACTTTCAATGACAGATCCATCACTTTCAATGACAGTCCCATCACTTTCAATGACAGATCCATCACTTTCAGTGACAGTCCCATCACATACAAAGACAGTCCCATCACATGCAATGACAGTCCTATCACATGCAATGACAGTGCCATCACTTTCAACGACAGATCCATCACTTTCAATGACAGATCCATCACTTTCAATGACAGTCCCATCACTTTCAATGACAGTCCCATCACTTTGAATGACAGATCCATCCCTTTCAATGACAGATCCACCACTTTCAATGACAGATCCATCACTTTCACGACAGTCCCATCACTTTCATTGACAGATCCATCACTTTCAATGACAGATCCATCACTTTCAATGACAGATACACCACTTTCAATGACAGATCCATCACTTTCAATGACAGTCCCATCACTTTCAATGACAGATCCATCACTTTCAATGACAAATCCATCACATGCAATGAAAGATCCATCACTTTCAATGACAGTCCCATTACTTTCAATGACAGATCCATCACTTTCAATGACAGTCCCATCACATGCAATGACAGTCCCATCACATGCAATGACAGTCCCATCACATGCAATGACAGTCCCATCACATGCAATGACAGTCCCATCACATGCAATGACAGTCCCATCACTTGCAATGACAGTCCCATCACTTGCAATGACAGATCCATCACTTTCAATGACAGTCCCATCACATGCAATGACAGTCCCATCACATTCAATGACAGTCCAATCACTTGCAATGACAGCCCCATCACTTGCAATGACAGTCCCATCACTTTCAATGACAGTCCCATCACATGCAATGACAGTCCCATCACTTGCAATGACAGTCCCATCACTTGCAATGCCAGTCCCGTCCAATCAAAGACAGTGACGGTTCCAGGACAGTTGTACTGATTCACATATTTAAGAATGCCCTCATTCACTCCAATATTATATTGTGACATTTGTTTCTTCAAGTACGATTTCTCGAGTGTAAAATTTACACAGCCAGATATCAATCCCGCCAATTTCGCTAATTTTAAAATAATTATTTTACTTAAAATTCAAACCTAAACCACCTCTTGATATGGACACAGTCTCGTGTCATAAACATCACCGACTGCCTCATTTTGAAAATCACCTTTATGAAATTGCAAGTGCTGCCCCACTTACCGTCTCCGCGTACTTGAACACGATGACCTCCACCCCGGTTGCTAAGCTGCCAATAATTAGGCCAAGGCCTAGAATAATCAGTGCCCCAGAGAATGTCCCGAGGTCAACCTGGCGTTGGACAAAGGTCAGACATTATACATAAAACACATCATGACAGACATGTTGTCAGTGTTTGAAAATTGATGTATGACAAGCTAGATGTTGTTAGGCTCTGTGGGAGCGAGTGAACAGTGTGGAGGCACAGATGGACCAACACGGCCTGAGGAGAATGGTGGTATCAGGAGTCGTCGACTATGGAATCTTGCCGACAATCAACACTCAAGGGAAAGGCGAGATGGATGTTAAGTCAGACTTTCGGGTACCATCAGGACTGGAACTCTGCGCTTGCTGCTGAAGATTGGGACGGAGCGCATTTTGGTATGTATTAAGTGCTATGATGTCAATTCTTAATAAAACATTAAACATTAAGTGTGCATAAGTCAAATTGACCAGATAATTTGTGTTTCTATTCTTTCTATTTTCACAGAAATGTCTGGTAAATATGTTTGGCAATTCCAGTGTTATAAGGCGTATATTGCACGGTTTATTTATCTGTCTCTACATTTATGTATCTGTCTAACCATCAAATCACACAGACATCAATTCGGTCATCCACCCACCCAGCTGCTTTTTTTCTCCATGTCTGTCAAATTATCCACCTCCCTGTCTGTCTGTCAGATTATCTGTCTGTCTGTCTGTTTATCAGACTGTCTAGCTGCCTGCCTACCTGTCTATCTATCCCCCTACCTGTCTGTCTGACCTCCACCATTTCTGCCTGCTTGTTAGCCGGTCTGCCTAACCCCATACCTACCTACCTGCTTGTCTACCAGGCTGTCTGTCTGTCAGTTTATATGTTTGTCTGTCTATATGTCTGTCCAAAACAAACAGATAATGTATTGATCAACACTTATAGAAAGAAGTAGAAAGTAGACTCACTAGACAACAAAAAAATCGAAAAGTAATAGTTACCAAGCCAGGAATCGAACCTGTCACCTTCAAATGGCGTGTGCCCCTCACTATGGAGACAAGTGTACTAAGAACATGACCAACTTATGTCTGTCTGTCTTTTATTGCTATGTCTGATAATGTTATTCACTGTGAAATTAAACTATTACTAAACACTAAGAACAGAACAAACACGTCTAGTTACCCCGTAGAAAGGCGGGATCAGCAGTCGGTTACTGTTGGACTCCACAACAAACCCGGTGCACTCGCCCGAGAACCATCGGTCCTCCAGCATTTTGAGAACCCCTTTTTCTCTGAGGGTCAGCAGGGCGATATCGATCTGCTTGATCAGGCTGGGGTCGTAGCTGGCTGGGAATGCCAGCGAGTAGGAGCCTGGGTAACACAATGTGAGAATCCTTGAACGGGGTTTGTAAATTATGTGTAATTAGATCAGGAAACAAAGGGGGCGGGGGAGGGGGGGGGGGGCAGAGAAGTCCCTGTGGACTTTCACTTAAATTGATCGTCTAGCCAGTTAGGGTGTGTGGTTTTCAATGTTGCCATTTTGGATGTTTTACATCCAGATTTAGATGTTTACCGCATTTAGATGGCGTTTTTGACATTTAGATGGTAGATGTTTTACCAGATGTTTTTCATTTGGAGTGAATTTATCAAATCTAACCTAAGAAACAGGATGAAATTAAGCCTTTTAAATGCTATCTTGACAATAACATTCTGCCTGATAAGAGTAGGAAAAAGCTGTTCCACTTATCAACTCCCTGATTGGGTATTAAAAGAAATTGGAACAGCTAAAGCATATTAGAGTCATTTTGGATCTGAAGCTTCAACTTCATCATCCAAGCTAAGTTATCCTGTGGATCTTGTAAGGCAGACTTCAGTAAAGATGAAGTCATATAAATAGCTATGTAATTTGTGACTCTATCCATTTCGATTTTTTTTTCTAGATGTTTTCCACGCAAATTTTAGTTTTTAGATATTTTTGACTCCGTTTTGGATGTGTTTTTTTTGGTCAAAGAAAAGTGGCAACAGTGGTGGTTTTTCTCTTTTAGTCTGTAGTACTAACACCTCATGAAACATGTCCCGCCTATAAGTCCATATCTTAGTTGGGGCTGGCTTCGATATCTTCTCATCACCATCATCATCATGTAGCCGGTATTTTGCAGAACATCACTCTCATCACGGTCTGCCTGAAACTACTTGTAGATCACTCGCCCTCTCTCCCACCTTGTGCACTTTCTTACCCAAGGTGTCTCTTATATCCTGTGCCCATCTTAGTGCGGGTCGACTCTATCTCTCTTCCCTGGCACCATGCCTTACTGGTCGACTATCTCTCTTCCCTGGCACCAAGCCTTGCTGGTCGACTCTCTCTCTTCCCTGGCACCAAGCCTTGCTGGTCGACTCTATCTCTCTTCCCTGGCACCATGCCTTGCTGATCGACTCTATCTCTCTTCCCTGGCACCATGCCTTACTGGTCGACTATCTCTCTTCCCTGGCACCATGCCTTACTGGTCGACTATCTCTCTTCCCTGGCACCAAGCCTTGCTGGTCGACTATCTCTCTTCCCTGGCACCATGCCTTACTGGTCGACCCTATCTCTCTTCCCTGGTACCATGCCTTCTCCCATTAATTTTTTTCAACCTCCGTGGTACTTGATACAACCAAACTATTTCAGTTTCCAAGACAAGATACGGTTTACTAGCCAATCATCCTTTATATTAAGATCTCTTGTACACGTGTAGGTTCCGGGTCTCTATTATAGGGAAAACAAGAATAGACCCACTGCCTACCCAAAAGCATGTCGCAAGAGTCGACTAATTTGGAGCTTCCTTCGAAGTCGGAGTGCATCTGCCTGAGCGGCAAGAAACCAGCAGTCTGCAGGCCAATGAGTCAGATTTGTAAAACGGATGCACACGCAACATTCAGGTTCTGGAACAGGACTGCAGTTCAGAAGTGGACGAAGCACCAGAACTTTCCGCTGGAGTTTACAGCTGGTGAAGGCAAAGAAGAAGAAGAAGATCTCTTAGGAGACAGTATTTTTTCTGCTTTCTCTGGGTTCTGTGTTTTCTGAGGATTGTGTTTATAGCATTTATAGCTTCTACCCACGGGTAGTTCGCGGGAAGGGTATATAGCACAGTGTTTCCCAACATTGTCTTGGTTGCGGCGCCTATTTTCAATTAAAATTTTCCCACGGCGCCCTAACCTAGGTAAAAGTATGACCATTCGTGTATTAAAGATTTAAAAAAAAAAAAAACTCGTGCATCTTCGAAGGTTTCGCGGCGCCCCTGTAAAGAGGTCGCGGCTCCCCGGGGCGCCGCGGCGCACAGCTTGGGAATCATTGATATAGCACAAGATTAACCGTTCTTGTCTTAGCCATATCTCTGCTACATTTTTTTAAATTCCAAAGTTTATCGTCACCATCATCAACTCACGTCATTGTTAATATCATCCACATGGTTATAATCATTAATGCCCTAGTCGTCGTCGTCATCATCATCATCATCATCATCATCACTATCAACACCACAAGCACCACTACAATCGTCGACATCGTTATCGTCGTCTTCACCTTCACTATCGTCGTAGTTTTTTTTTTTTTTTTAAATCTTCATCGTTTTCATCAACAGCATAATTTTATTGGCATTATCAAATCTTATTGCCAGTAAAACAAAAGGGCCTTTTAAGTGTTCAAGTAGAGAAAAAGGACAATCCAGCATTCACAGAACATATCTTGACAGGAATATAATCCCTAGTGACTGAGCTGTTGCTGTGGAAAGGTCTTCATCAGCAAGCCAAAGAAATATCAAAAGGACCAAGCTTGCTGTAACAGAGAAAACATTGGAGGGCGGGGAAGCTCAACTCCCCATCTCCACCAATAATTTTTTTAGGGTTTGGAGAAGAGGCTTACGCCTTGTTTGATTATACACTAATAACATTGATTATTGATTTTATTATTATTATTCCTATTATCACTATTATTATTATTTTTTTTATTCCGAATGGCAAAAAAAAAATATTACATATACTTAATATATTCAAAATAATTTGTCATATTTTTTAGAGAAAGATAATTCGGTAAATGTTTAAATGGTTCTTAGTTACCTTACACAATTATATGGGTGACAAGGGGGAGGGGAGTCTTAGCGATGTCCCAACCAAATGTCCCATGTTAATGGGTGACTGGATGGAGTATGGGGAGCAAAGGCTGCCAGCTTGAAACCGACCACCCGGAGTGCTGACTGATAAATGCATACATGGAATCAGCACCATATGCCCAGTGTGTTTAGTGGGGTATGTGGAAAGTCTCCTGCTTGATCACGAGTGGATTACAATATTTACACTTTTAACACTACAATAGATACATTCCTATAATTTACCAATAGTGATGTAATGCTACATAACTTACCAAAAACGATACAATTCACATAACACCAATATTGATAGAATCTTCATCAAATCTTCAATAACAACAGTGATAAAAGTTGTATAACTTATCGATGGTGATAAAATCCATATAGCTTACCAATGGTGATAAAATCCTGACAACTTACCGACTATAATGAAATCCCCATAACTGACATATGGTACTGAAATCCCCATAACTTGTTAATGTTAATGAAATCCCCACAACTTACCAATAGTAATGAAATCCCCATAACTTATTATTGGTAATTAAATACCAACAACTTACCAATGGTAATGAAATCCTGACAACTTAACAATGGTAATGAAATCCTCACAACTTACCAATGGTATTGAAATCTCCACAACTTACCAATAGTAATAAAATCCCCATAACTTATTATTGGTAATTAAATAACAACAACTTACCAATGGTAATGAAATCCTGACAACTTAACAATGATAATAAAATGCTCCCAACTTACCAATGGTAATGAAATCCTGACAACTTACCAATGGTAATGAAATCCTCACAACTTACCAATAGTAATGAAAACCTGACAACTTACCAATGGTAATGAAATCCTGACAACTTACCAATGGTAAGGAAATCTCCACAACTTACCAATGGTAAAGAAATCTCCACAACTTACCGATGGTAAAGAAATCTCTTCAACTTACCAATGGTAAAGAAATCCCTTCAACTTACCAATGGTAAAGAAATCCCCACAACTTACAAATGGTAAAGAAATCCCCACAACTTACCAATGGTAAAGAAATCCCCACAACTTACCAATGGTAAAGAAATCCCCACAACTTACCAATGGTAAAGAAATCCCCACAACTTATTACTGGTAATTAAATACCAACAACTTACCAATGGTAAAGAAATCCCCACAACTTATTACTGGTAATTAAATACCAACAACTTACCAATGGTAAAGAAATCCCCACAACTTACCAATGGTAAAGAAATCCCCACAACTTATTACTGGTAATTAAATACCAACAACTTACCGATGGTAATGAAATCCTCACAACTTAAAAATGGTAATGAAATCCTCACAACTTAAAAATGGTAATGAAATCCTCACAACTTACCAAGAGTAATGAAATCCCCACAACTTACCAATGGTGATAAAATCTCCAACCATGTAGATATCACACGGGCTCTGCTTTGTGAAGTATTTAGCCATGGCGGACTCCGCAATGAAAGCAAATGGTTTCCGAGAGGTTCGAACCTTTTCGATGGCTTCCTCGAGGGTCTGCACGTAGGACTGCTGCTGGTTGATCATGGTCCACACTCGCTTAATTCTGGGAATCTACACAGACATGTACTCAAGTTAGCTGGGAATCTACACGGACATGTACTCAGTTTGACTGGGAATCTACACGGAAATGTACTCAAGTTAGCTGGGAATCTACACGGACATGTACTCAAGTTAGCTGGTAATCTACACGGACATATACTCAAGTTAGCTGGTAATCTACACGGACATATACTCAAGTTAGCTGGTAATCCACACGGACATATACTCAAGTTAGCTGGTAATCTACACGGACATGTACTCAGGTTAGCTGGGAATCCTTTACAGGATATTGTGAGTTGGCATCATTGACTGGCTTTGTTACTTCTTGTTCTAGTTCTTATTCTTGTGGTTGTTGTTGTTGTTGTTGTTGTTGTTGTTGTTGTTGTTGTTGTTCTTCTTCTTCTTCTTCTTCTTCTTCTTCTTCTTCTTCTTCTTTTTCTTCTTCTTCTTCTTCTTCATCTTCTTCTTCTTCTTCTTCTTTTCTTCTTCTTCTTCTTCTTCTCCTTCTTCTTCTTCTTCTTCTTCTTCTTCTTCTTCTTCTTCTTCTTCTTCTTCTTCTTCTTCTTCTTCTTCTTCTTCTTCTTCTTCTTCTTCTTTTTCTTCTTCTTCTTCTTTTTCTTCTTCTTCTTCTTCTTTTTCTTCTTCTTCTTCTTTGTCTTCATCATCATCATCATCATCATCATCATCATCATCTTCTTCTTCTTCTTCTTCTTCTTCTTCTTCTTCTTCTTCTTCTTCTTCTTCTTCTTCTTCTTCTTCTTCTTCTTCTTTTTCTTCTTCTTCTTCTTTTTCTTCTTCTTCGTCTTTGTCATCATCATCATCATCATCTTCTTCTTTTACTTCTTCTTAGCCTTTATAGGCTATAAACTCCTGCCGAAAGTTCTGATGATTTGATTAATTCCGGATTTCATACTTGTTCCAGAATGTACATGTTGCATGCATATCCGTTTTACAGTTATAGCTTATTTGAATTCAGACTGCTGGTTCTTGCATCTCAGACAGATGCTCACCGACTTCAGAGGAAAATCCCGAATTACGCGCCTTTAGGATATACTTAGTAGGAAGGCAGTGGGTCTATCCCCCCAACCGCCCCCACCCCAGCCACGGAGCCCTAGAACCAACACGAGTTTTTGTTGTTGTGATGCTTCTGTCTAAGACACAATGAACCAACAGTCTGCAGGCAAATTTGTAAAACAGGTATGTACATAACAATCATTATAAGAGAACCGTATGCATTCATGAACTCTGTCGGTAGCAATCAACCCATCATGCGTTCCCTGGTGCTACCAAAGATAATATGATGTTCTGATGGTCTTCTGTCACCGTCATAATGTTAAATAAGGGATTAGGCTAAGGTATCTGAATTATTAATTTAACTACTCCTGCATCCTTGTGTCTGTGTTCGATCCATCAATCAGTTTGTCCCCTTGAGGCTGCTACCTAAAGGTTTACCGTACCATCGCGAGATTTAAAACATCTCAGTCTGGACGGCAGACCAACAAAGATATCCTGTTGAAGTTCCAAAGAAGGTATAATTAGGGAGCAGCCGTAGCAGCTGCACCAGCCAGGTGTGACCAATAGTCTTGTGCTGGTTAGGGACGGGTCTCTGTTCAAGTCCTTCAATGAACCAATCAATCGACCATAAAGGGACGTCACTGCACTTGGGGCATTCCCGCACGCGATCCGTTTACTTTCTTAGAGACAACGAAAAAGTCAACATGCTAATAGTAGATCAATACTCAGAGGAGCGGCAACAGCCAATCTATCAATCTGCTCATTATCCCTTGTATCTAAATATCCTAGACAGACAGTCCATAATATGCTCCTGGTCTGAGTGTTATTAATCGATGCACGCCCCTCTGATGCCAGTTTCTTCTTCTTCTTCTTCTTCTTCTTCTTCTTCTTCTTCTTCTTCTTCTTCTTCTTCTTCTTCTTCTTCTTCTTCTTCTTCTTTTTCTTCTTCTATCCTTCTGTCAGAAAACTTATATCAGGAGGCCGGTAGCCTTTATAAAAGCTATCGTGCAGTCCATATCTTCTCGTGTACCATACAGTTTTGTCTTCATTGTTGTTGGAACAGGCCAGATTGCGTCTCTGTTGTCAGCATACAGTTGACAGTGTTGGAGCACATACTCAGCATTTTCTGGTGCCACGCTGCAGGGACACGTCTCCGTATTTCCTACACCGAAAAATTTGAACATATGTTGACGAAATCTGTTGTGACCTGTCATTAATCTGAATATAATACATTGTCCCCTTCTAGAGAGACAATGAAGCTGGTGGACGCCAGTTGAAATCCCTCAGATCTAAGTATACATTGCCATTAAGCTCAACTTCCCGGAACAATGGCACATACAGTAACGCTCAACTTCCCGGGACAATGGCAATTACAGTAATTCTCAACTTCCCGGGACAATGGCAATTACATAACAGCTGTTTATGACTAACAGAGTTAACCTGACAGAAGGGGACACGAGTACATTATGGATGGTAAGAGGGGAAGAAAAAAGCCACGAGAGAAGATGGTAATTGGCGAGGAAAAAAAAAACACAACCTAACAACAATGTGCCCCTTAAATTACTGACAGCTCTAAACATATAACTCTAAACTTTAATATGCCTCATTTTTACCTTCGCAGACTGTAAGTATTGTTCCGTTGCTCCTTCCTGAATGACTCCAAAATTTACAACATTTTGCTCTGCTAGGTCCTCAATACTCTATATTCCAAAAAAAAACGTATTTGAATTAATAATGAGCAATGTAAATGTGAAAGACACTGAGACAAGAACATAGCTTATCATAAACATCATAAACAAGCAGTTATCTTTTTTGGCCAGAAACAAGCAGTTATCTTTTTTGGCAAAGTGTTAGAAAAGTATCTTTGTCATATGAAGTGAGTTGATTTGAGTTTCAAGATCTCAAATCACAGCCTTCGGAAGATTCGTATAAGTGCTCCACCCCCATCTCCAGCAGCGAAAGAAGAGTTCCAACTCCGATTATACTAATAGTAACCAGGCTGTGTAACGGAGGGGTGGGGAAAGAGAGAGACAGAGAGAGAGAGAGAGAGTAAAAAAGAGAGAGAATGAGAGAGAGGGAGGGAGGGGAGAGAGAGAGAGAGAGAGAGAGAGAGAGAGAGAGAGAGATGGAGAGGGAGAGAAATGATATAAAATGTTGATTTTTTCTTCTCCAATTGTTGGGAAAAGCACTCAGCATACTGTGGAGAGGGGAGATAAGCAATGATGAAATGTGAAAAAAAAAAAAAAAAAAAAAGTTGCAGCAGTGCTAAGTTTCATAAGAAAATAATAGTTATATTTCTTATGAAACATATTCATGTTTATTTTCTTGTTCATTTCGTCGTTGATAAAGACCTCGGTTGAAACGTGAAATTGTAACGGTGCGGGATTTTTCTTTCGCCTAAGAATAATCGCAGCGGTCACTGTATTTAATAAATTCATCTTCACAGTCTCGTTGTGAGGGTTCCGCGACGCTAAACTGAGGAGAAATAAGAAAAGACTCACTCACTGTTTGTTAACAAGCGTGTCGTAAAAGGAGACTTTTTAAGGATCTGATGAAATATTATGGTTTGGCTCGAAAGGTGCAAATATCGCAGCTTAGTTATAAACTACAACACAAAGTGCCAAACATCCTTTTATGGAGGAGCAAAGAGGAGGAACAAGAAGAAAAAGAAAAAAAAGGGAGAGCGTGCATAATAATAATAATAATAATAATATTAATAATAAAAATAATAATAATAATCAGAAGAAGAAGAAGAAGAAGAAGAAGAAGAAGAAGAAGAAGAAGAAGAAGAAGAAGAAGAAGAAGAAGAAGAAGAAGAAGAAGAAGAAGAAGAAGAAGAAGAAGAAGAAGAAGAAGAAGAAGAAGAAGAAGAAGAAGAAGAAGAAGAAGAAGAAGAAGAAGAAGAAGAAAAAGAAGAAGAAGAAGAAGAAGAATAAGAAGAAGAAGAAGAAAAGAAGGAAATAAAGAAAAAAAAAAGGAAAAGGATAAGGAAAAGAATGAAAGAACGAACGAAAGAAAGAAGAAGAAGTAGAAGAAGAAGAAACAGAAGACAAAGAAGAAGAAGAAGAAGAAGAAGAAGAAGAAGAAGAAGAAGAAGAAGAAGAAGAAGAAGAAGAAGAAGAAGAAGAAGAAGAAGAAGAAGAAGAAGAAGTAAAAAAAGGAAGACAGAAAGACAGAAAAAAGGAAGAGGATAAGGAAAAGAAAGAGAGAAAAGAAAGAAAGAAAGAAAGAAAGAACAAAAGAAGAAGAAGAAGAAGCAAAAGACAAAGAAGAAAAAGAGGAAGAAGAAAAAGAAGAAGAAGAAGAAGAAGAAGAAGAAGAAAAAGAAGAAGAAGAAGAAGAAGAAGAAGAAGAAGTCAATGTTGAAGATGAGGAGGAAGATGATGAGGTTGAGAAGTATAATAATAGTAATAATGATAACAATAACAAAAACAAAAAAAATAATAATAATTGTCAGTAGAGAGTTACCTGAATGCTGGTGTAGGAGTCACTGGCCGTCTGGACGGGTCCCACCCGCAGGTAGTTGGTCATACTGGCGATGTACATGACGATGAAGATGAGCACGTACAGCCACCAGAAGGTGGTGACGACTCGACCTCCCAGCGACCGCGGCGAGCGAGTGTATCCTGGGGATGACGGTTTGTGGGTGGTGATATCTTGCACACGGGAATCATTAGATTCATGAAGCAACGATGATGATGATATTGATGATGATGATGATGATAATGATGATTATAACGATAGGTACTGCCAGCTAAAGCAGTATTCTTCAACCAACGGATGGCGGACAAACTGTAGGCACGGAACGGTCTGGATAGAACTCCAAACATGTATATCTAATCGTGAAGCCACTACACGATTCCGGCAATATGTTGCTGGATAACGAGTCAGACATACAGGGGTTGGTATTTTTAATGACTGGAATTACATAATAAATAAACTATTGCAGCTCCTGTTTTAGTTATCACCGTATGTGGAGTTACTTCAACACATGCTGCTATATTGTGTCTTATTGTGGGTACTTTCTCCACACTACAGCTCTATTCTCAATCTATTCTACTGGTTAAATTGTTAACAGTTTTAGGATGAGACACTTGAGTGTCAGGAAATGGTGTTATACCCTGTGAACAACTACATTCGAATACCTGCCACCGTTAAGGAACACAATAAGAAGAACTCCACGGGGAAGCATGTACAGCAGGACTGGTAGGAGTCTGCAAATCATAAGTAGAAGTCCCCCGTGTGGGTTCCGGGGCCCCATTGTGGGGAAAACAAGAATAGACCCACTGCCTCCCCAAAAGCATGTCGTAAGAGTCGACTAATTGGGAAGCTTCCTTTGAAGTCGGAGTGCATCTGCCGGAGAGGCAAGGAACCAACAGTCTGTATTCAAGAGAATGAGATCTGTAAAACTGATGCACACGCAACACTCAGGTTCTGGAGCAGGACTGCAGTTCAGTAGTAGACGAGCAACCAGAACCTTCCGCCAGAGTTTACAGCTGGTGAACGCGAAGAAGAAGAAGATAAGTAGAAGTGATCCTTCGTCAACAATTGTTTCGGCCCACGATCTCCTAGACAATTTCAGTTGGTGGGCCAACCTGGGTCATGAATCCAGGCTTTGATCTGCTCCTGCTGCACGTATTACCGGATGTTCTCGGACAGAAACAAGACCAAAATGGTGACTATGCAACCGGTACTGTGAGATTCAAAGTTATTTATAGTCACCGCGGTAGCCTATTAAAACAGTCGGCATATCTTAACGACCAAGTGGCAAGCTTACGGTTGGTTCATCGGACAGATGTTGGACTTTGTTGGCAATTGACAGAAGGACACTGGCAGACAATCCGCACTCGATGGACTTAGGGGATAAGACTTTATTTTTCGACTAGACACCCGGACCAGCCTACCGAGGCCCGTCCCCCACGACGTTCCGTTGTATCCAGAGCCAGCTCGAAGCCCTTTCAGCAGCTTCGCCTAGTTTTAGTGATAGCTTGCGCTCATTTCCTCGAAAGCCCAGCTGCGTTATCACATTGTACATGACAAGTCTTTGACTAAGGACGCGGAAGCAAGATCTCACAGACAAGCATTCCGCTGAACGAAATGAACCGATAAGGAAGGATCGATTACTTTTATGGGGGAATTATTATAATTCTTTACCACAGTGTTTTGTTCGTTAAATAAAGACATTTGTGAATTTATGATAGGAGCAGGAGAAGAAGGGGGTGGAAATGAGGAAGAGGAGGAAGAAGAAGAAGATAAAGAAGATAAAGAAAAAGAAAGAGGAGGAGGATGAGGAAGAGGGTGAGAACTAGGTAGAGGTAGAGGAGTTAGCACAGAAGGAGGAGAAAGATACAACTAATAATGATAAAAATAAAAACCTTACCTTGCCACAAAATGTTGCTCATCGTAAACCAATAAGTGTTAAGACAAGAGAAAGATTCGGCTTCCCTGGCCGTGGCTTGCTTGTCCCTAGCCAGTCTGCGCCAGTCGTAAGGATCGATGTAACAGATGATGTACAAGACAGCGCTTGTGATCAACCATGCCAGGCCGGACATCATCCAGATGCTAGAGATATACATGCACCTCTAGTTAGAACAAAGCTTTCCCACGGTTTGTTTCGACACAATAATGTTACGCTGCAGTGTGAAGATTTGTCGTGCGAATATATAGCATTAAACAAATATAGTATGTTTAACATAAATTTATATACACGTATATTTGATGAGGGATTAGTTTAACCCTTCGCCCCAGCAATGTTAAAAACAAAGGATTATGACTAAATCTGACGTCAAATTAGCTTCTAGAAAACACCAATAGATTTGAAGAAAAATTCAGAAAATGCTATTTATAGTTTTTATATTCACATATTGACCTCGTGCCAATAGCATTAATTATATGTCTCGTAAACAGTTGACTATAGACAAGTTGGAAAAGTGTCATTTGCTGAGAATCAATTAGTGGCATTTACAGATAATCGATTACCATCGGCAGTGTCGGTTTTGCGGCTTCTAGGGGTGGCAGGATAACATTCTTGTTTTCTAGTATGATTGAATTACGGTGTCGTGAAATTATAGTCGTCTCAAATGTTCCTATCATCAACAAGAAACGTTTGGAAGATCTGAATTAGAGAATCAAGTGAATGAATCAAGAACTGTCATTATTGCACTCAGGGCAACTATAAAGGTGCTCCGTCCGCCTCAACAGGAGCCAAAGAAGAGTTCCTATACTGGTGGTGTCAGTTTGAGCCTGATTAAAAATCCGCCTGTCTTCTCCTCTTGGGCATTGGAAACCACCCAGATCCTCTATTCACTCACCAAAATGAACCATTTTGAACTCAAGGTCCAAAATATAATCATCACCATCTTTAGAAGAACCTGAAGAAAATGATGATGTGGAAGCAGCAGCAGCAGCAGAAGCAGCAGCAGCAGCAGAAGAAGAAGAAGAAGAAGAAGAAGAAGAAGAAGAAGAAGAAGAAGAAGAAGAAGAAGAAGAAGAAGAAGAAGAAGAAGAAGAAGAAGAAGAAGAAGAAGAAGAAGAAGAAGAAGAAGAAGAAGAAGAAGAAGAAGAAAAAGAAGAAAAAGAAAAAGAAGAAGAAGAAGAGGAAGAAGAAGAAGAAGAAGAAGAAGAAGAAGAAGAAGAAGAAGAAGAAGAAGAAGAAGAAGAAGAAGAAGAAGAAGAAGAAGAAGAAGAAGAAGAAGAAGAAGAAGAAGAGGAGGAAGAACTAATGTAAAAAACTAAGGACAGACTCTGGAAATGTGAATGAATACTGTTCCAACTAGCAAAGGACATGACGAAGGTGTTGATGGTGATGATGAAGATGTTGGCGGCGACGACAACGTGATAATATGATGATACGATGATGATGGTAATACGATATTGATACTATGATGATACGATGATAATGATGTTAATACGACGATAATGATGATGACGACGATGATGATGACGAAGATTACGATGTTAATGATGATTACCTCTGTGAGAGCGGGGCAAACAACCGCTGCAGCCTCTCCACGAGGGTCATGACTGGGGTCTGGGGTCTCTTCAGAATGATGACGGGACCAAAGTTCATGAAGGGTGTGGAGAAGTCGACCACCTCGGATCGGGAAGACGTTTCGGTCAGCGGGCCAGCGGCCACGTCTGCTCTCTGGTGGGTCACGGAGAGAGGAGACACGCGTTAGTTTGTTGGTTTTCTCTGGAGAAAACCTAGCTTGATGATTCCATGGCAAGAGGACAAACAGACAAGCCGACAGGCAGAAGGACAAACAGACAGAAAAACATAGATAGACAGACAGACAGTCAGACAAAGGGATGGACAGAAACAGACAGAGAGGCAGACAGACTTTCAGACAGAGATATGGACAGGCACAAACAGTCAGGCAGACAGAGAGATGGAGAGCCACAGGCAGACAATCAGACAGAAAGATAGAGTGACACAGACAGACAGTCAGACAGAGATATGGACAGGCACAAACAGTCAGGCAGACAGAGAGATGGAGATCCACAGGCAGACAATCAGACAGAAAGATAGAGTGACACAGACAGACAGTCAGACAGAGAAATGGACAGAGACAGACAGAATTAGTGGTGTTTTCTTTATAGCAAAAGAGATGGAAAGAACCAAAAATGTGCATATAAATAGACCAGACCTGTAAAACGGACATGTACGAAAAACTCAAGCTTTGGATCAATACTACAAACCTGAAGTGGACGAACAACCAGAACTTTCCGCCGGAGTTTACAACACTAAGAAGAAGAAGGCAATTACAAGAATTTCCTGGGGGAAAAAAAATCATTTGGAAGCAGAATAAGGGGGTCCCAGAGTAAAGCACTCACGGGAAGCAAAGAACAGTAACACAGCACCCTACCACCCATGTCGTAAGAGTTGACTAAGGGTAGAGTTAAGTTTGGGGTTGGCTACTTCATACTGTAAAAACAATAGAGACAGAAACCAACCAATCACATGGACAAATCAAAAAGAGAAACGAGGGGAAAAACAACAATATACTGCACCACCACCCCCCCCCCCCGCCCCTTCCCGCTAACCAAGATGAAGGAGAGCTCTTTTAACAGAAGAAGTATGATACCGCGTAGAGAAAGCCTAAAGGAGTCCGGATTGTCGACGTACCTCCTTTAGTCTGGGAAAGTCTCAACATCTGGCAAATGGAATGTTGATCAAGAAACATACAGAGAATAGAGCCAGAGAGGAAAGTTGAAAATCTGATGACGACATGGGGAGAGTTGCAGCGATAGCGAAGGATAGAATGACTTGGCGGAAGTTGGTTGAAGACCTGTGCTCCATTGGCGGATAGAAGGCAGAAGAAGCAGAAAAAAAAAATGTCGCCCTTCAAATTGAGTGTCATACAACCTGAAATCATCCCCACTGTAACCCATGGTTGTTAAAACCAGTGAAACGCCCATGTTTGTAACGTCATTCTCTCAAAACGACATTGCCGGAAAGGCCAGGTTTGAAATCATTTCTTGCCAAAACACACACAAACAAGATTACATCGATCAATATCGCATTGATAGTGGGCACTTAAAATAGCGAAATGTGGCCATTTGCGAATGATTGGCAGAAATCAATTAATATCAAAAGGGGGTAATTTAAATCAATGAACTGTAAATTATCTACACTAGGGTTGGATTTAGACTCGATGAGGACCTAAGATTTATAAATCATTGAGGCCCCTATTGTTTAAAACTATATCAGTTAAACTCAAAATTCTAAAATATATACGCCTTAGAATATTGAATGATGAAACTATTGTTTAATTTTCAGTAAAAAGTAAAAACAATGTGTCTGTTAAATCAATGAAATTTGTTTATGTAATTCTCTTGAAGGCTCCATTAAAAGAATTTTCAAACAAAATATAGGAATTTATTGAGGCCCCTGCGGATTGTGATGTCCTAAGCTGTAAATTAGTTACCCCAGTGAAGCAGTCAATTGTAACACTGAAATCTGACATGTATGTCGTAAGAGTTTACCGAGGAGGCTTGGGTTTAGACTGACTACTTCATTGTGCAGAAAACGTTAGCTTCCAAACCCAACAATTAAAAAAAAAAACGTTTACAAGAGCTTAGAGTGAGTTAAATGAAGGCGTGTGTTTCATTGGAAGATGGACAGAAAGGGGAGGAGCTGTGGAAGTAAGGAGAAAGATGCGAAAAAGGAAATGAAGAAGAAACAGAAAATGACGAAAAATTGAGGCTACCTTCAACACAAATATAACTCAAACCAATTTACCTGTAACACATAATTAAAAATTCGTAACTCAATAACTCAACTGTAACTTTATCTTACCTTTGACTCGTCTTTAAATGTTAGTCAGTTGCAACATAATTGTAACTTGAGATCTCGCTATAATCTACACCACGAAGTATGTACAGAAGATGATGATGATGACGAAGAAGATGAAGAAGAAGAAGAAGAAGAAGAAGAAGAAGAAGAAGAAGGAGAAGAAGAAGAAGAAGAAGAAGAAGAAGAAGAAGAAGAAGAAGAAGAAGAAGAAGAAGAAGAAGAAGAAGAAGAAGAAGAAGATGAAGAAGAAGAAGAAAAGAAGATGAAACAGAAGAAGAAGAAGAAGAAGAAGAAGAAGAAGAAGAAGAAAAGGAAAAGCATTAGGAGAAAGAGAAGGAGGAGAAAGAGGAGGGATAGAATAATGATAATAATAATAAAAATAATAATAACAATAGTAATAATAATAATATTAATAATAATATTAATAATAATATTAATAATAATAATATTAATAATAATAATAATAATAATAATACTGATAATAATAACAAAAAGAATATTCCCCACACTAACCCCATCCACAATGTCACCAATAAGTCCGTCCCAGGAGCCGTTGGGCAGCCGGTGACCGTACCTGCCGTCTGCACGGACAGAGAAGGTAAAGGATAGACCGGTCAGTTTGGCCACTTCGTCCAGAAGGTCCGGGATGTAGCCGTCAAAGGTAACCTGCGTCTTCCCGTTCCTGACTGTTGCGTTAGACATAAGAAAAGGCTGCACCTGGAAATACAAAAACATTTTCAGAATTCCACGGAACACGAAGAAGAAGGGAAACACCGACATCCTACATTATTAGAGAGTCGGGGAGAACTGGCTCATAAAAAAGCATCCTATCCCGAAAGCTGCTGTATTTTGAGCATGGTGGAAAACGTCATGGGGGCTTCGAGACGAAGGTGTTGGAGCGTATAGTTTCGGAAAACTAGGCGGAGACAGAACTATGTGAAGGTGGCTACAAGACACTAAAGATGTAATAGCTATGAAAGCACACAGGGTTGGAGAATTTGCAAGAGAAAGAGAAACTTTCAGGCGTGTCCTGACGAGTACGACGTTATGTATAGGACGTGTTGTTCGATGAAGCACCTAGAAATCGTCAACGCTACTGTTTCACAAGTTTAAACCCGGGATGATCACTTCACTGAATCGGGTTTATACAATATGGCTCAGTTTTACACAGCAGTACCCCAAGTCATCTGCCAAAAATATCACATTAGGCACGAACTCCGAAGCACCGGTAACTATCACGAAGACCTCTGCAATAAACCCGGTCCATGAAACAAACCTTCTGCCATCTGTGTATATAGCAAACAGTCTGAGCACATGGAGACTCACCTTATCTCATTTTGATTCTCTGGTAACTTGCGGTGTCCAGGTGAAGTATAATTGTCCGTTTGAGTGCATCGGAAACGGGGTTCCAAGGGACTCGGTTATTCTTTCTGCCCAGTGTTTGCATGGTCCTTATGATTAATAAACAGCAGAAAGAAAACGATAAACTTATCACTGAGACGGAATGAAAGCAGAGTTAGAGGTCGACCATGCAAGCTATGGACAAGTAGTATATCTGAGGCCTTAAATACCAGCATTTACGGAGTATATACCAAGGCTCGCACCTAATCTGACGCTCAAAGGCAGAACAGGACTAGAGAAGAAGGAGAAGAAGGAAAGAAAGTAGTGCTAGAACTTCATAGCAATAATGACGAAAACAAAGTATGTGGATCGAGATGGAAACAACAAATTCAGTCTGGACGGCAGAACACCAAGCAGATCACAGATACCCCGTTCAAACTCCACAGATTCGCTTTAATTTCACCTTGAGCACAATAACACCCAGGGGACTGAACTGTCAACAAAGTTTCATCTAAAATTCCGAAGTTAAGGCCCTTGACTTTACCCAACTTTATATTCTCTTGTTTATTTAATCATCTAGCAAAACAACAACGTGGCTGCTTCAGGATATGTCAGTTAAGTGATTTTGTGCATTCGTGTGGTTTTGTTTGATTTATGTAGTGCTGATGAAGGTTCTATAGCCGCAACGTTGACGTTTCGTTTGTGTTGGTTGTATCGTGAAACTTTTCGTTCGGTTTTATATCTTATCATAACCTCCACAGAAGTGTTACTAACGACACTCTTAACGGCTCCTCCAGCCAGGTTTAACCTATAGTCCTATAGATCAGTCATACATTATTTATGTTCTGTTGTTGGTAAGTTTTCTAACTAAATTCTCTGCGGCTTTGTGACGTAGAAGTTGATTAACGTTTTTTACATTCCTAGAGGTACCAAGGTTCGATTGCCGCGGCAGGCGGTTGAAAAAGAGACCGTTCTCATGGCTTTCAGGCAGTGGCACCATGGAAGAGATTAGAACTTCGCCGCTTTATTCAGGGGTAAGACGTGATCAATTCGCTTGTGTAAGCTTCGTGCAGAGAGGCATGCTTGGCTTCGGAGGTCACGGGTGAAGAGCACTGTCTGGATCGTTTCTCCGGGCTATTCTGGTGTGTTGGGAAATGAACTGGTGGAAAGACTGGCTGGCTCTGTACAACTTTGTGGACTACTGATGCACGATAAGGCAGTTGTGATTAAGGCCTTATTCAGCACGCGTACAATCTGGAACAACAAACTGATCATCCCAGTCCGGCGAAAATGATGCAGCGGGGAGTGACGAGGGGATCTGGCCGATACTCGACGCTTAGAGGAAAGGTAAGACGGACATATATACTCATACAGCTTATGGCACCAAATATTTTTGGAACTCTTTGCTGGCTGCTGAAGATGGGGTCGGAACGCATAGGGGAATTCCCTAGTGCCGTGATGTCAGTTCTCGAAGCAACTCAACTCAAGTTAAACTCGAGGACCTAAACTTGGAGCTGGTGTAAGTATCTTACCAGTTCACGAAACGTGAATGAAGCAGAATGAATGCCATGCGTCACGGAATGTCCTCTACTTTTGTACGCGTCTATCGGTCTCTTGACTGTTTTTTTTTTTTTTTTAGTTAGTTGCGCATTCTTTACAGGACGTTGCAGAACCAACCCCAACAGCCCCTGGCAGTTGTGTGGTTTCTCTAGGCAAATTTACGTCCAGTCGTTTGCCATTGCTTTCTGGGTGGTCGGTTTTCTTGATACCATTGTCGAAACCAACGCAAGGCGCATGGTCCGCAGCTGGGATTGAACCCGGCATCCCTGCATTACGAAACGTTCGCGTCGACCTAGCCACAGAGCCGACCTCTTTACTGTACAGAGACATATTTTAAAAGGGTAAAGATCACTTTTCACGCCGTGGGCGCATCGGGCATATGGGAAGAGCACTCCATGTGTTTACAGACCAATCGGCACTACGTATGTAATGTGGTCAGCATTACGCCGGCCGTCTTTACTTCCCCAGGACATCCATCTTAATACCCATTTCAGGCTGGGTCGACCTGCGACGCCCCCATACCCCTGATATAAATCCACATAGAGAGACATATAAAATAAAATTCAAATTAACACCTGTGAAATTGTGATGCCTGAGAAAAGCCGCCAATTTAATCATCTGAGACAAAGTAGAAATGATATTATCAACCAGAATGTAGAAACAAAACCACGTGGCCCATTCATTGAGAAACAGAAGATCAAATGGTTTGGTCGTCTAGTAAGAATGCAGTCAGAGCTACAATCAACGCAGGCGATACATGTGAAAAGATCTGAAGTGAAAGCAAGAGGCCGCCCTAGAAGAAAATGGCCCGGTGGCGTTAAAGGGCTTCTACATCGATACAGAATAACAATAGCCATGGGTGATCATCAAGAAATGGATCGCAAAATGTTCCACCCTAAAACGCCTCACTGTAGAAGTTGAAATGGATGATGATCATCATGATAAAATAAAATGACGAAATAAATTTCTTACCAAAAGTGACGTAACTTTCAGTTGTTTGCCCTGGAGATACAAATAATCGAAATTATTTATTAGTTTATATAAGTGGTGAAAAAACAAACGTGTATGATTTACGTGAATGTTATTTTAAGTGTGCACCGGACAAGACAGGACGTTTTATTACGTGCATGAACATGAGCAACAATTATAACTAATGTTATCTCGGGAAGGTTAGCTCCCTCGATAGCTGTTGAACTTTGCTAATTTAAATTGATGATGATGATGAGGAGGAGGAAGAGAATGGTGAGCAACAGCAGCAACAGCAGCAACAGCAGCAACAGCAGCAGCAGCAGCAGAAGAAGAAGAAGAAGAAGAAGAAGAAGAAGAAGAAGAAGAAGAAGAAGAAGAAGGAAAAGAAGAAGAAGAAGAAGAAGAAGAAGAAGAAGAAGGAGGAGGAGGCAGAATAATAATAATAATAATAATAATAATAATAATAATAATAATAATAATAATAAGAAGAAGAAGAAGAAGAAGAAGAAGAAGAAGAAAAAGAAGAAGAAGAAGAAGAAGAAGAAGAAGAAGAAGAAGAAGAAGAAGAAGAAGAAGAAGAAGAAGAAGAAGAAGAAGCTAATTGTTTCAATGCTTGGCTTACTGTCTTTATTATCGTTATCTGCACGATTGACATTCTTTCATCACTATCAGTTTAACGCAGGTGGTTGCTGCTTTTGATATCTATAGTTCCTTGTTTCTTTTCCTGCCTCTTTTTGTCAAATCTACCGCTTATTTTATTTTATGGCTTTCCCAGATGATAACGTTGCATGTCAGTTCAGCCACTGCGCTTGTTACGTCTTTGGCACAACGCCAGAGATAAACGTCTATTTCCAGGTATCCTGCTCTCATGCAACACCGGAGCTAGTGTCCCGTATGTTGTAGACCAGTGTTCCTCAACTATTTGACTCCCCGCGGCCAACCAAAAATGAAAATTATTTCACGGCCCACCTGACAGCTAACCAATCACAAAACCAAAACAAATGCAGATAACAGTTTATTTGTTCTTTCTTTTTCTTCTGCGTTCGACATCAGTTATGCTAAACATTGAGTCCCGTCTGAGTCACAAATAGGATTGTGCGTTTAAGGTCGCCACCGGTCCCCCATAGCTTCTCTCACAATGAGGCTCCCTTGGGCCAGATCCGCAGTCTTTGCTGGGAGAGGTAAGGGCAGTACTGCAGTATGTGCTCAGGGGTCTGTCTTTCTGCTCCACAATCACAGGCAGCAGATTCTTTTATGCCTATCCTGTACGTTATTTGTTGAAAAGAATGTCACAAAATTACACCTGCCTGCCTGGCCAAATCAAAGGGAAACAAAACAAACAAGAAACATCAAGGAAGAAGAGGAAAGACATGCACAAGTAACAATAGGGTGGAGGACGAACGGCCTGAATCAGATGGAAGCATCAAGCCCAGAAATGGCGCAAATACTCGACTTAAGTCACGAAAGTGACACAAATAACCTAGACCGCAAATATAGGCAGAGACTGTTAGTAACTTCGGTTAGCCAGCAGCAGTCTGAAAGAGGTCGACCTTTTCATTTTTTATTAAAAGGAATTGGACTTAGACTTACACCTCGACTTCTTCTGCTGCTTAAAATGTTGACATGTGTGGCTTGAGCATTGATTCTTATATACGAAGCGCTACAACAACATCCATTTAATGTATCCGTTTGGTTTCAGTCTTTTCACACAAATAGGAAGTCCTTGGGGTGGTAATCGCAGAGACTAGAAAAGAAAAACCGCATACACTACCTCGTTACACGTTTAAGCAGAATTGTTTTTAACGGGTTGAAGAACACTGCGGAAGACGAGATCCTACAGACGGTGTATTGTCAGTTTGAACACTACAGGTTTTTCGAGTGGACTTTTCGTTTTACACATAGAGAAATAACTGTGCCATATATAGCTCACGGTTGTATCCTGGCGGTGTGCACTGAACTTTGTGTCTGGGACTGAGGGGAAGGTGAAAGAAAGAAGGCGACGAGACAAACGATATTCATTCTTTATAGAATGGACAGCAATTTGATATAAAAGTATTAACACAATTGTGGGTTATTTTTATTTTATTTTTCCTTTTCTCGAGACCTCTGAGATTTCGTGGTGAGTTCCTGGGAAAGTCCAACACTAACCCTAACACCCCCCCCCCCCCACCACCCATAATATTGGACTTTTCCGGAAATTCCCCCACGAAATCTCGGAGGCTCCGAGATCGGGTGAAATAAAAAAAAATCCAACTGTCAAATAACATCTGTGAAAACGAGAAAGGATCCACGTCATTACATAGAATTGTATTCCACATGGTTCGGTCTTACTTCACAGGGCGACTGCTAGCCAATAAAGAATGTCGCACAATTAAAAGAAGTTTATATACATGGTTAAAGTGGACGTATTAGAAACTTAGACAATTGCGGAAGCTCTCAAAACCCCCCCCCCCCCACCCGCCCTTCGCGCAAACTCCTAATAATTTGCCTAGAAAATTTATAAGGCGGACAAGAAAGCGTGACTGGGGAGGGGGTGGCACTCTTGATAAACCCCCCCCCCCCTATTTTTTTTCCTGCGACATACACACACAAAGTTTTTTGCGCCCACATGTTTCTTTGTGGCGGCGGGTCTAGTGCACACTGGAACACCAGGAGTTTCCTTTACATGTAGCTAGTCTATTTGTGACCCACTATACACACACCATATCACCATGACCACCATCACCATCATCACCACCCTCATCATCATAACCCTATTCCGTTCTCTCATGTGCAATCCTCTGGATACCATGGATGGAATCCAGTCCAGACTCTTTGGCCTCAGCCTCACTGGCCTCTCTGAGCAACGTTCTTTCCAGATGTCTCTTGCGCGTCCTTTTTTCGTGATCCATTTGTTTCCCATTTCATTGTTTGGTAGTTCTCTTGATGTATCTATTGTATTTTTGTGTCTCGTAAGTAATTATACAAATAGTGTCATCATCATCACCTTCAATCAGCAAGTTCTTGACAGAAGGTCACCATCTTCACGGAAGTCTTTCTTTATTTAGCCAACTCTCCAGCCCTATGTGCCTTCATAGCGAGTGCATCTTCAATGTCTTGTATCCACGTTCACTAAGGTCTACCCCTGCCTCGTTTTCCACAAACTGCACCGCCATCACTGTTCTCTCCAAACCACCATGAATACGAGCGGTCTACTAGGGAAAAAAACACAATAATAAATAACAAAAACGTCATTATCATCATGTGCCCTGCAAACTGGCGTAGGCGCTCATGTGTCTCCATAAATCACGATCCCTGGTTGACTGGAACAACTCTCTTGATGATATCCCTCCATGCCATCATTTTAGCCCCTCCAGCATCACCTCTCTTGGTCTGCCTCTACCTCTTTTTCCACTGATCTTTCCAGTTGTCACGATGTTCTCCAATGTCTCTCTTCTCACTACGTGGAAAAAAGAATAGTGTTAATAAAACAACATATACAATTATACGAACATATAACTAACCTGGATGGTGTGAATATGCCACAGAAAGCACACCAACAACACACCAACCGCACACGCAGTCTTCATCTTGATTATTCAGTGGGAATTCAAACTTGTTCCCAATCGTTGTCTTCTCAATGCAGAATGTATTGCTCTTCACTCTAAACAGTTCAACCCGCTAGTTGTCGGGTCACTGTCATGTTACAGATGAATTACTTGTTCTGCCTGGTTGACTACCGTTGTTTAACTTAGTTTACTGTTGCATTTCACTGTTTGAATTGGTAATTTTACCTCATTCATTGTTCAGTTGCATTAAGTTATTTGTGCTAGCCTCTGTCTCTCCACGTTTGACAGTTTGTGTTAATTTCCCTTTTGATATATTTTTGTTTTACGTTCTCGTTCGTTGATGCACCTTTTATCCATTCGCTGTTCTTTTGTTTTCTCATATGTTTGGGCTTATTTGTTCTTTTTCTTTTTGCCCCCTTATTTATAATTATTTATGTAGTTGATATGTCATATATCGACTTGTTTTGTTTCATTTATTGGCACTCCAACATTTTAACTTTTGAGTTATCTTTCCTATTTCGCAGACGTTGCTCTAGTTATCGTTCTTTGGTATAATCTCGAATCCATAATCTGGCAGCTCTGAAACAAAACAAACATTACAATTTATTATATATAAATAAAATATTAAAATAACAAACATATCTGTATTCAAGTTAACATATCATCATCCTCCTACTCGTTGTCGCCGTTATCATCAAGATTTTGTTTTGTTTTGTTCCATGCCGTTGGTAGTCATGTCTATCCACAAACTTCTCCCTTCTGTCTTTTTCTTGTAATAACTGAATAATGACGGTAGTCAAGTATTCTTGTCTACATTGAACATCCCTTGTGGGATGCAATTTTTTGCGCGTTTTTGAAGCCCCACCCTGGCTCTTGCCAGGGGCTGCAATATAGCTCAGCCATAAATATGGTCTAATGGCTGAACGGGGTTTCTGGGACCTCTCCACGGGTGATCCTCATCCACATGGTGGCACTTTGTGTTATCGGGTGTTTATCGCTTGTTTTATGTCCTGGTGGGGTAATATTTACTGCTACTACTAGTCAAGTCTTTCCACAAACTGCTCGCTTCTGTTTTCTTCTTGTTAATTGCTCGTTGTGCGGTTGAACAACAGTGAATAAGGCAGTCATTTATATTCACAACTGTCTATCTTGTGTACTTTTAATCAGTTCTAACACAGAAAATCTTCCATATCATGATGTCGACTATCCAGCATCTTCTTTCCTAGTCTCTATCTGCCTCTTTTCCCCTCAAACTTTCCCACCCTCACTATGTATTCCAGTTTTCTCTTTCTCATTACATGACCAAAAATGTAGACTGTCTCTATATTAAAAAAAATCTAACAAGAGATTCAAACACCTGATGACTAAGCTGGCATGTAAGACTGCCAGCCACTGCGTCCACATAAGCACACGCTGTTGTGTGAACTGATGAAAGTTAACGTCTCTACAACCACTACTGCTACATCATCATCAGCAACAGCTGCTACTACCACTACTGTTACATCGTTATCAACAACAGCTGCTCCTGCTGCTTCTGATACTGCTACTATTGTTACAGCTGTTGCTGCTATTACTAGTACTACTACTGCTGCTGTAGCTACTACTGCTGCTACTGCTGCTGAGACTGCTTCTACTACCACTATGATCACCACCTAATGTGTGCTGATAAAGTATTTAACATTTAAGCTGCCAGATGATGGATTTTCTCAGGGCCAACACAACTATACTTTCTCTCTGTCTCTCTCCCTCTTTCTCTCTTTCTCTCTCTCTCTCTCACACACAGAAACACACACACACAACACACACACACAGACACACCACACACCCTTTGGCATAATTTCCGACAGCAGACATCCAGGTAACGACGATCAGGTTTCGTGTTCTTGTGTTCTTGTGTTGTGTTAACAGCGGAACAATTTTCTGGTGGCGGCGGCGACATCGATTTGTGACGGTATGAGATTGGCAGGCGCAATCAACTGGGCCAGATGTTGAAAGTAGTACTCGCTGAGTGTGACAGTCAGTTTGTTGTTTCAATGTGTGAACTGACTGTCTAGGTTATTTCCCCTGGTATTCCGTTGTGGATATTCAAACGAACTTTATTTTTAACGTGTAAATTATTTCGCTTGCTATCATTCTGCCCTTTATACAGACAGACGAATAAAAGAATAGACAGAAGAGCGGTCCAGTGTATTGACTGATAAATGGATAAACAAAATGACACAAAGAAAAGTGGGTGGGGGGGGGCATATAGGTAGCCGGGAAAATAGACAGAGACGCAGACAGACGGACGGACAGACAGACAGACCGACCGACCGACCGACCGACCGACCGACCGACCGATAGACAGACAGACAGACAGACAGACAGACAGACAGACAGACAGACAGACAGACAGACAGACAGACAGACAGACAGACAGACAGACAGACAGACAGACAGACAGACAGACAGATAGATAGACAGATAGATAGATAGATAGATAGATAGATAGATAGATAGATAGATAGATAGATAGATAGATAGATAGATAGATAGATAGATAGATAGATAGATAGATAGATAGATAGATAGATAGATAGATAGATAGATAGATAGATAGATAGATAGATAGATAGATAGATAGATAGATAGATAGATAGATAGATTAGATAGATAGATAGATAGATGATAGATAGATAGATAGATAGATAGAGAGATAGATAGAGAGATAGATAGAGAGATAGATAGAGAGATAGATAGAGAGATAGATAGAGAGATAGATAGAGAGTTAGACAGAGAGATAGACAGAGAGATAGACAGAGAGATAGACAGAGAGATAGATAGAGAGATAGATAGAGAGATAGATAGATAGATAGATAGATAGATAGATAGATAGATAGATAGATAGATAGATAGATAGATAGATAGATAGATAGATAGATAGATAGATAGATAGATAGATAGATAGATAGATAGATAGATAGATAGATAGATAGATAGATAGATAGATAGATAGATAGATAGATAGATAGATAGATAGATAGATAGATAGATAGATAGATAGATAGATAGATAGATAGATTAGATAGATAGATAGATAGATAGATAGATAGATAGATAGATAGATAGATAGATAGATAGATAGATAGATAGATAGATAGATAGATAGATAGATAGATAGATAGATAGATAGATAGATAGGTAGATAGATATATAGATTGATTTGATACATCGACAGACAGATAAACAAACAGACAGACAGATAAATCGTTATTTAAACACACTGAAATTAGACAAAGAAGCTATTAAATGTATAGTACAGTTGTTCACCATTTTAGATCACAATGACCTATTTCTAGCAATCTGATTTACACATCCGCAAAACGACGACATCTGCGACGTTTCCTTTCGACACGAGAGAGGGGTAAGTGCTCAGCGAATGAAAGCGGAGTGACCCAAATCCCTGATATGCGCACACCACATTAAGAAATAACTAGACGTTTATTGATTCTCAGCCAACTCTGCTGTTTAACTCGGAAATTTCTAAGCATTATTTCACTTTACTCTGTGCGCAGCATGATTTGATGACGATGTACACAATATTTCAGTAAGGAGACCATGTGAGGGTCAAATTGATGCTTTGGAAAAATAGCTGGTTTTTGCATGCCGTCATGGATCGATGACTCAGTGCACATAAGTATCCATGAAAGTGCCCCAGTCAGTGCAGGAGTTAGGTCTAACTAAACAAGCTACAGTTTGATTAGCACCTTTCCGTCTTTCCAGACGATAGTGTTATACTGAGCTGCGAGGAGGTTTTAAGAAAAGTCTTCCAAAAATAGGGCATAGGATTTCAGGACCGTTGTTATCAACATTTGTGTTTAGTCTGTTTCTTTCCAGACGCTTGGTTTTCATAAAGGTAAAGTCGGGAGATGTGAACCAGCGTCATTACACTTAGTTATAAACCATAAGTGCTCTGCCACCAGTACGGACAGCTGCTAAGAAACTGTCAGCCTGTGTCGCCGTTCGCACGCAACTCTGTAGCTACAGCGACGTTCCTCCCTTTACCCCAGAGTGTTAACTCTGGTACCCATTTCCTATAGGCTGGGTGAACCCTGGTCCCCGCCCGGTTTCGAACACCGACCGTGGGCTGCAGCGAGTCGCAGCTGGATTTGAAAGCCCAGCAATAGGCGTTATACATTTCTTAACCCTTCTCTTTGGGTCCTCTGTAACGCTTTCATTCTATTCTAGATGTTAATTTAACAAATTTGTCTTCTTCTTTCATTAGCTTGAAATAGATTAGTTATATCTACAGTGTTGTCTTTAGTATGAGCTTCACTGTCTTTTGTAATTCAAACATCGACCAGTAACGTTTAGCTTGCACCGGTGTTTCCCTTGGCCAAAAGTTTTGCCTTGATATGTTGTATTTAGGACAGTTTTGGAGGACGTGATCTGTTGTCTCATATGCGAATCCACATGTACACATGGCTGATTCGCCAATCTTAAATTGTGTGTACATATGGCTGCGAAGTCGATTGCGTCCTATTCTAAGGCGTAGAATAATAAAAACTTGCTTTCTTCTGTCCATTATATGGTAGTCGTCTTTTGTCAGTTGTGATGACTTTCTTATCCATCTGATTATTCTTCTTTTCTGTTGATAGGAGACTGGTGCGTCTCTTTTAATATAACTCTTCTATCTTATACAGTAGTTCAGAAAGCTAATCTCATTAGGGCGCCATAACTGTCCCCTCGGTTCTTTATTAATATCTTACCCCCAGATGACGTCACAGGACAGTCCAACATTTAAGAGGGGGATAAGACTGGGTTTTCTGGCTTTCTGATGCTTTCAACGACCCCAAAACATCTATGAATGATCCTAACCCCAACCCACCTACGTCCCACGACTGAATGTAGCCTACCTACCACCCCCCTGAAATATTAGACTGTCCCATGACCTGTGGATTTTCCCTATTTGGGGTAGGACATTAATAAGGCATTGTCCCCTCTATTGTACACACACTTTAGATCAGACAGTATTACAGCTCCAATTGCCTGGGATTCAGCAAGTTACAGGTCAAGATAACGAGAGCACCATGTCATCTGTCCGTAGGGAGTACCTTCGTTAAGTCAAGAAGTGCTATGGAAATCCAGGATACAAACGGAATCCGTTCCACAACTGAGCTCATATGGTTAACAACTAGTATCATGAAACTATTTCGACCCTTACAATGAACGTCAAATATTTAATTTTTGTATAGCCCTTCACAAATTCATCAGAACTATTAGTTTCAAAATGATTTTTTTTTTTTTTCGTTTTGTTAACGGAGGAAATGTGTAGCACTGCCGGCAGCGGAAATGGGAGTTACTTCCGACCAAAATGCCACAGTCCATCATCATTAAGTGCCTCGTCGACTAGTTTGAAACGGGGTTATTTCCGACCATAATGCCATAGTCCATCATCATCATCATCATCATCAAGTGCCTCGTCGACTAGCTTAATAAGCGTGGGCAAGTTAAACTGACCTAATTAATTAAACAGCTACAGAGATGCCGCCATCCTGGATTTCACCTTGTATTCTGTCCATGTATGTTCTTGCCAAAGGGAAGTTAGAGACGGTGTGACAGTTTGAGAGTCTCTTCTTCCTATCTTCGTCGTATTGCCTGGCTCAAAACTCCGGCGGAAAGTTTTTGTTGTTCTTCCACTTGTAGACTTTGGTCTTGTTTGGGAACTTGAGCTTTTGTTTACACGTCGGTTTGATTTCTCCTTCTTGGGTTTCACGGTTGGAAACTCTGGCGGAAAGTTCCATAACTTGAGTTTTGCTTGTACATCCGTTTTACAGATTTGGCTGCATACAGACTGTTGGTTTCTAGTCTCTTAGGCAGATGCGTTTTTCTTTGAAGGAAACAGCCATCCTATGACATACTCGTTAGGAGTCAGTAGTTTGCCAATGCTTTCTAAACGGTCGGTGCTCAATACCAATGTGGAAAACAACGAAGGGCAGCCTTATGCCAAATCGAACTGTTTATTTAGGAATTATGAAACGCGGTCGCAACGGGTAAGCCACACATGCCAATCACTGCTCTATTCAACTGACTAAATACAAGACTACCCCAACAATAAGTTTGCAGAGGGGAAACTCTTGAGGCTGTAGAATCATTATATATATACACACACACATACACACACACACACACACATATATATATATATATATATATATATATATAATAAACCATCCAGTGCTTTATTATTATATATATATATATATATATATATATATATAACAAACAAACAATGTATTTATTGATTGGCACTAATAGAAAGAAGTAGAAAGACAGAAGGACACAGCAGACAAGATACAAATCGGAAACTATAGTTACCGTGCCAAGAATCGAGCCTGTCACCTTCAAATGGCGCTAAGGAAACAAGTGTACTAAGAACATGACCAACTAGACACCTCTAAAAAGGTATCTTCATTGACCATGTCTATCGTACAGCTTGAAATCCACAACTATGGAATACTGACAGAATAGACACCAAGCAAGGTGGAATCTAGACGGGTATGTCGGAATTAGAAGTTCGCTTCAACACCTAAACCTCAAGCGAGGACTGGAAACACAGGACCTGCCAAAATCTGAGTCTTACCTGGGGCCGGAGAAAGCAGGCGTACGGAAATGTCTGCTTTTCGTAATCTAGAAATCTGCCAATATCGTTGTTTTACCTGCAGCCACAGAAAGCAGACTCGTTACCTGGGGTTTGTCACTTTTTGTTTTCCTGCAAGCGCGGGGGATGTGTTTGGTGTTTGGGCGAGTCAAACAAAGATTGTGAGTGTAAAGAATCATTTTAACCCTTTGGAAACGGAGCCTTTTTGGCGTTTCATTGCCAAGAAGATTGAACCTTCGAGAGATGATTCTCCTAATTTACACGCACAAATTAAATGTGCCTTATGTGATTAAAATTGATCGCGTGTGCAATTGCTGATCTGTTGACAACTTCTGCTAACGTCGATGATGAACTGCATTTCTAATGTCAGACTGTTTGTGTTAGAACTTCTGATGGCTACCGGATGCTTTAAATGCATGTGTATGCTAGTGCATTTGCTGAGATAGCAGTCTGTCAGTCTTTCCACAAGGGACTGTGATGAACATTCTGGGTGCTTTTTGTTGACACAGGAGCGGAGCAACTATTTGGTGACTCATTTGCTATGAAGCTGAAACTAAGATTACCAAGATTTCGGAAATATTTAGCGTTTAATTACCATATATACAACGATATATCTATTCGTGTAGGGAAAATAATGAACTAACATAAACTTTAGGAATCACACTGACATCTCAACATTTATTCAAATCAGCTATCAAATTTGCATATGTATGCATGCATTTTGTTTAATTACTTGAGAAAAACGATTCAATTGAACACTTTGGCTAAATTTTCTGATGAATAAAACCTTAATAAGTCATAAGATTTGTGTTTTGGGAAGTAATACATATGTAGGTTACTATGACACAACATTCCGTTTCACCGTCGTTGGGCACAGGTTACCCGCCTCAAGGCCCCCCTCCCCCCCCCCCCCCCCCCCCCCGAAAAAAATAATTTAACAAATGCAATTGCTAAAGAAGAATCGTACACAAGAATACTTTAGGGTTGAAGCAATGAATCGACAGCTGACTGTGTGACGTTCAGTCCACCAGGACTGCACAACGAGCGACTAACACACAGTGGCACAAGGTGCCACAGTTCGGATGAGAATCGCCCAGTCCCAGAAACCCCATACAACCGTTTGGTTATATCGTAGTCCACAACGACAACCAGGTGGGGTATTAGAAAAAACAACAACAACTGCGTCCCTTATTAGTGCGAACTGATTTCGAGAATTGATTAACTGACAGTTCTATTGCATCTAGGTCATCGATAACTTTCAGGCGTACAGGCTTTTCCGTCAACTAATAAAAATGCGCCATCAGACAAAAGGAAAGCACTATTGGATAGCTATGGACAGTGTAGGTAGCCAGGGCGATGTCTCAGTATTTTTGTAGATATCCAGGGCGCTGTAAATGTATTTTTGTAGATATCCAGGGCGCTGTAAATGTATTTTTGTAGATATCCAGGGCGCTGTAATGTATTTGTGTATATATCCAGGGTGCTGTAAATGTATTTGTGTATATATCCAGGGCGCTGTAATGTATTTGTGTATATATCCAGGGTGCTGTAAATGTATTTTTGTAGATATCCAGGGTGCTGTAAATGTATTTTTGTAGAAATCCAGGGCGCTGTAAATGTATTTTTGTAGATATCCAGGGCGCTGTAAATGTATTTTTGTAGATATCCAGGGTGCTGTAATGTATTTGTGTATATATCCAGGGCGCTGTAAATGTATTTTTGTAGATATCCAGGGTGCTGTAATGTATTTTTGTATATATCCAGGGCCGGTATTTCTATTAAACACCCCCCCCCCCTCCCCAAAGACCCCCTTCCTGATACCTATAATCAATCTTTTTAAATAAACAAAATCTGCCAAAAAAAAAAAAAAAAAAACTAATGTGACCTTGAAGCTAAAACGCCGCTTAAAACGCAGGGAGTTAACAATAATGTCACTGGAAACGAGGATGAAAGGTATGTACAAACACCCGGTGACACAAAGTGCCACCATGCAGATAAGGATCACACGTGGAGAGGTCCCAAAAACTCCTTTCAGCCGTTAGGCCATATCCATGCCCCGGCCATATTCAGGGCCCCAGACAGAAGCCAGGGTGGGGCTTCAAAGGACAAAAAAAAAAAAAATTGCATCTCACAAGGGGGACGACTCAATAGGGAAGAATTAGTCGAAAGTCTAAGGGTGAAAGAACTAAAGGGAAGTTGTTAAGGTCACCGGTGTTGTTGCCCTTGTTGTGAGAGAACCTGGAATGTGATCGGAGTTCTGACTTCAGGTGTGGGCGAAAAGGTTAAAGATCACTACCAGTTAGTTATGGACTGCGCTAGGAGTCGTGGGGTCTGGGGTGGGGGGAGGGGGGAGGAAGAAGGGTGATAAGACTTTAAAACAAAACTGTTTATGGAAAAAATAATGAAAGAAATCTGTGATCGCCTCACCTAGCAATTTTCCCCAGGGTAGTAGGTGTGTCGTCGGCTCTATGGCTAAGTCGATGCGAACGCTTCGTAATGCCGGGATACCGGGTTCGATCCCAGCTGCGGGGCATGCGCCTTGCGTTGGTTTCGACAGTGGTATTAGGGGGCCGACTGTCCAGAAGCAATGGCAAACTACTGGACGTTAATTTGCCTAGAAAAACCACACAAGAGCTAGGGGCTGTAAGCGTTGGTTCTGCAACGTCCTGTAAAGTATACGCAATTAACCTAGTAGGTGTCTCTGCGTGCAGGATATGGCACCCCTTCCGTCTAAACCAGCAGTTCTCCACCTATAGGTCGCGACCCTTTTATTTTTTAGGTCGAATGACCGTTTCACTGGAATCGCCAAAGACCATTGCAGAACAAATATTCAATGAAGTTATGAAGTAGCAACGACAATAATTGTATGGTCAAGGGACACCACAACATGAGGAACTGTATTAAAGGGTCGCCACAACATGAGAAACTGTATTAAAGGGTGGCCACAACTTGAGGAACTGTATTAAAGGGTCGCCACAACTTGAGGAACTGTATTAAAGGGTTGCTACAACATGAGGAACTGTATTAAAGGGTAGCCACAACATTTCGAACTGTATTAAAGGGTGGCCACAACTTGAGGAACTGTATTAAAGGGTCGCCACAACTTGAGGAACTGTATTAAAGGGTCGCCACAACATGAGGAACTGTATTAAAGGGTCGCCACAACATTTCGAACTGTATTAAAGGGCCGCCACAATAGGAGGAACTGTATTAAAGGGTCGCCACAACACAAGGAACTGTATTAAAGGGTCGCTACAACATGAGGAACTGTATTAAAGGGTCGCCACAACACGAGGAACTGTATTAAAGGGTCGCTACAACATGAGGAACTGTATTAAAGGGTCGCCACAACACAAGGAACTGTATTAAAGGGTCGCTACAACATGAGGAACTGTATTAAAGGCTCGCCACAACACAAGGAACTGTATTAAAGGGTCGCTACAACATGAGGAACTGTATTATAGGGTCGCCACAACATGAGGAACTGTATTAAAGGGTCGCCACAACATGAGGAACTGTATTAAAGGGTCGCCACAACATGAGGAACTGTATTAAAGGGTCGCCACAACATGAGGAACTGTATTAAAGGGTCGCCACAACATGAGGAACTGTATTAAAGGGTCGCCACAACATGAGGAACTGTATTAAAGGGTCGCCACAACACGAGGAACTGTATTAAAGGGTCGCCACAACATGAGGAACTGTATTAAAGGGTCGCCACAACATGAGGAGCTGTATTAAAGGGTGGCCACAACATGAGGAGCTGTATTAAAGGGTCGCCACAACATGAGGAACTGTATTAAAGGGTCGCCACAACATGAGGAACTGTATTAAAGGGTCACCACAACACGAGGAACTGTATTAAAGGGTCGCCACAACACGAGGAACTGTATTAAAGGGTCGCCACAACACGAGGAACTGTATTAAAGGGTCGCCACAACACGAGGAACTGTATTAAAGGGTCGCCACAACATGAGGAACTGTATTAAAGGGTCGCGGCATTAGGAAGGTTGAGATCCACTGGTCTAACCGATCTATCAATAGACTTGTCCTGTCCGGTTACTACCTAGAGGTTTATAACACTATCCTAGGATTTAAAAAAAAAAAACTCAGTCAGGAGGTACAAGACCAATAAGGCAGACCTCGGATAACCCATTTAACACGAAAAGAAGTTATAATTATGGCACCTCCAACGGTTTCAGCAGCCTGATCTTTTTCTTCTTTGTTTACTGGCTGTAAGCTCTGACGGAAAGTCCTGGTTGTTCGTCAGTTTGAACTTTGGCTTTGTGCCAGGGCCTGAGTTTTGCGTGCACGTCTGTTTTACTGGCTTAATTGTGTGCGGTTGGGTGTTCATTGCCGCTCGGGCAGAAGCACTCCGACTTCGAAGGAAGTCCCCAATTAGTCGACTCCTACGACATGCTTGTTTGGGAGGCAGTGGGCCTATCCTTTTTTTTTCTTTCTCTGCAATGGGACCCCGGACCCAACACGGGAAAGCAACCTGATGTAGCTTGTAGCCCTGTACGAATAGAACGCCAAGGATGCACCTTTCACCTCGCAGTATTTATCGTTTACCTGTCTTCTGCCAGTTGAGGGTGGGATGTTTTTAACATTCTTGTGACGCCACAAATTGAGCTTATCACCTGCAGTCACGTGTCTATCAGACAGGAACTTGGCTAGGCAAAAAGGCACACACGACAAGGGTGGAGTAAATATCTGTAGGCTCGTGCCATTCTGGGAGATAACTGTAGATGTGTACTTTCTCTCACGTTATGCTCACACAGCCACCACAAGTTCGTAATGTATTTACTTCATCATTAACAACCACAACAGCAATTCTATTTCTGGTTTTTCTTATCTTCTTCTTCTTCTTCTTCTTCTTCTTCTTCTTCTTCTTCTTCTTCTTCTTCTTCTTCTTCTTCTTTCTTTTCTTCTTCTTCTTCTTCTTCTTCTTCTTCTTCTTCTTCTTCTTCTTCTTCTTCTTTCTTCTTCTTCTTCTTCTTCTTCTTCTTCTTCTTCTTCTTCTTCTTCTTCTTCTTCTTCTTCTTCTTCTTCTTCTTCTTCTTCTTCTTCTTCTTCTTCTTCTTCTTCTTCTTCTTCTTCTTCTGTGTCTTCTTTTTCTTTGTCTAAACCTTCACCAGTTGTAATCTCCGAGGGAAAAATCTGGTGTTCGTCCATCTGTGACCTTTGGTCTTGCTCCAGAACTTGTGGGTACACATCCGTTTTGATATGTCTGCCTTATTTGTACGCAGTCTGTTGGTTGTCTGCATCTCATGCAGATAAACTCGAGCTTCCAAGGAACCATCCATAACAAGTCGCCTGTTACTGCAGTGGGTCTGTTCTCATTCCCTTCCCTCTGAATGGCCCCTCGGAACCCCCTCGTGAATCCTCCCATGGTCATCTCTATAAGTAGCACCAGCTGCAGTTGTAGCTTGTTCAAAGATTTCTGTTCTTTTTAGGCTCTTCGTGGTCATTGACTTAACCATAAAGCAGACGATTACAAGGGGAGGGAAGTTTTTTTTCGGGTCTGTATTTCAAGGGAGGAAACTATCTGTAGCGTTTCCCCTTTACCCTCAACCCTCCCCCCCCCCACCACCCCCATTCTAAGTGGGCTAGCTTTGTTGTACTAATGCATTCTTAAATAGCAGGTATTTGAATCGCTAAAGGCCAATTCAAGCTTGCAAAAGTTAGATGTGTCTTCAGAATGGTGCAAATATCGCAGCCATGCTGTAAACGACACAAAGCAATTACATCTTCGGATGAAAGAAAGAAGAAGATAAATTGGAGAAAACGGGAGGAGGAGGAAGTTAATGATTAAGAAGAAGAAGAAAAAGAAAAAAAAAGAAGAAGAAAAAGACAATCATTTTAAAAAAAGATTAAATGCAATAACAAAGACTGGTAAAGCTGCTAAGAGTATATACTGGCTTCACCCCACGAACGCTGAAAATATCTGTTACAAGTTCCAATTACTTGTCACTAACGCTAACACAAAAATCGATTTCACATTCTGATTTCTCTTCATTAACGCTGGAAGCGGGCACTCTAAATACGCCTTTCATTATGGACTCGCCACGAAAAGCGAAATGGCGACTAGCAGTGGTCGATTCTCGACAGAAAGAAAAAGGGAATTATTTTGGATACATTACATGACGATATGAACAGAGAATTCCATCTTGATTATCTTCTTTCCTTTTCTTCTTCGATCCTTCTGTCAGAAAACTTATTCCAAGAGGCCGATAGCCTTTATGAAAGCTATCTTGCAGTCCATATCTTCAGTTTTGTGTTCAAAATAATCCTTTGGCAATTGGAAATCGAAGAGAGTAGCCTCACGGCGCTGCCCGAGCAAAAAATTTTTTCAATTATTACAGGAACTTTGTGTGGTGAGTAACGGAACCTGTCGTTAAAGGAACTTTGTGTGGTGAGTAACGAAACCTTTCTTTAAAGGAACTTTGTGTGGTGAGTAACGGAACCTGTCGTTAAAGGAACTTTGTGTGGTGAGTAACGAAACCTGTCTTTAAAGGAACTTTGTGTGGTGAGTAACGGAACCTTTCTTTAAAGGAACTTTGTGTGGTGAGTAACGGAACCTTTCTTTAAAGGAACTTTGTGTGGTGAGTAACGGAACCTTTCTTTAAAGAAACTTTGTGTGGTGAGTAACAAAACCTTTCTTTAAAGGAACTTTGTGTGGTAAGTAACGGAACCTTTCTTTAAAGGAACTTTGTGTGGTGAGTAGCAGAACCTTTCTTTAAAGGAACTTTGTGTGGTGAGTAACGGAACCTTTCTTTAAAGGAACTTTGTGTGGTGAGTAGCAGAACCTTTCTTTAAAGGAACTTTGTGTGGTGAGTAACGGCACCTTTCTTTAAAAGAACTTTGTGTGGTGAGTAACGGAACCTTTCTTTAAAGGAACTTTGTGTGATGAGTAACGGAACCTGTCGTTAAAGGAACTTTGTGTGGTGAGTAAAGAAACCTTTCTTTAAAGGAACTTTGTGTGGTGAGTAACGGAACCTTTCTTTAAAGGAACTTTGTGTGGTGAGTAACGGAACCTGTCGTTAAAGGAACTTTGTGTGGTGAGTAACGGAACCGGTCGTTAAAGGAACTTTGTGTGGTGAGTAAAGAAACCTTTCTTTAAAGGAACTTTGTGTGGTGAGTAAAGAAATCTTTCTTTAAAGGAACTTTGTGTGGTGAGTAAAGAAATCTTTTTTTAAAGGAACTTTGTGTGGTGAGTAAAGAAACCTTTCTTTAAAGGAACTTTGTGTGGTGAGTAAAGAAATCTTTCTTTAAAGGAACTTTGTGTGGTGAGTAGCAGAACCTTGTTTTTGAAGAAACTTTGTGAGCAAAAAAAAAAAAAAGCCATGCGTGAAAAAGAGGAAGCACATGATGATGATGATTGTAATCATAAAAATATCTCATCAAACATCCTCGTCCGTTGGAACCAGACACGGAAGCTTAATCAGCAAACAAATAAAACACCAACCTGATCACAGCAATTTGTTTGCTGTAGATTACTGCGGAAGGATACAATCGAGCAGATTCTGTGTTCAAACACGCGACACAGCCTCAACGCCAGTACGGCCAGAGAGATAAGGACCAGTACTCGGGCCACAACACTAGAACAAACAAAGTGATCTATGTCCCTTGCTTGTGGCGGCAGAACCAATTCTTTGACATGATCATACTGGACACAGTTGTTAGTAAGAAGAACTCCGAAGCGGGAGGATGGACATCAGGAGTCTACAGATCTTCATGGAGTGTCCCCCTTATAAATCTTTCGACTCTTTTGTCTCCCCTAGACAATCTCAGTTTTTTAAGGGGTAGACAATTATAGAGAAGAGAAAAAGTGGGTAAGAAAAACAAATATTTTATGTTAGCTTTACAAAATCATTCTGATATGATGATGATGATATGATGATGATAGGATGAAGATGATATGATAATGATGTTATGATGATGATATGATGATGCTGTTATGATGATGATATGATGATATGATGCTTCTAAATGTGATAATATGCTGATGATAATGGATATGAAGACAGTATAATGATAATGATGATATCATGGTGTTGATGTGTTCACGATATAATGATGATGACGATGATGATGCTAATATGATGATGATATGACAATGATATTGTAATGGTGATATTGAAATATGATGATGATGATGATGATGATGATGGTAGTGATAATGATAATGATGATGATGGTAGTGATAATGATGATGATATGATGGTAGTGATAATGATGATGATGCTGATCAGTGATATAATTTCACAACCGTAGAGTTAACCAACAAAAGTGTTCTTCGAACTGTACCCACCTACATTCGACAGGGGTCATTTCGGAACCGTCTCGTGGCCCAATACAAATGTTGGATCCGACTGAACCTGGTTTTTGTTTTTTCTGTTTTAGGATTTGCTTGTGTTGGATTCTCGTCTACCGCCCAAATGTTCTTGTAAAGAGGCTCTCGCATAATATTTGGTCTGGTCACATTCTTAGGAAAACTATTATATGAGGAAACGTGCATTCTTATCTTCAAATATATTTTATTCTATCATAAACACGCACACACACACACATACATGCTTGCGCGTGTGCACACACATACACACACACGTATACGTAAAGTAAAAAAGAAAAGGAATTTTTCCACGCCTTTAGGCTTATAGGGCATATAGGGCTAGACCTATATTTCTATAGACCAATTGGCACAAGATAGGTGATATGGTCAGCATCACACCGGCCGCCTTTACTTCCCGGGACTGCACCCGGTACCCACTCAAGGCTGGGTCGACCTGGGAACCAAGGTCATTTTTTTTTAAAAGTCCGGCTCCGCCAGGGAGTGAGCCCACAACCTTCCGATCCGCGGCGAGAGTCTAGCTGCTCTGCCACGGCGACTCCCGCACACACGTATATACATATATAAAATCAGCCAGCCCCCGGAGATGTGCCTCAAGAAGGTCAGTTCAGGAAAAACACTTGGTCGGATTATCGATTTTGGCTTCTGCCACATAGATTATCGCTTGTGTGTGTTTTTGATGTGATACATTTGAGACCAGAAAGAGATTGTGTACATTTCCGATGCCCATCTGTTTGTAGGAACTAGCGTCTGGGGTGACGAGACTTGGGGTCATAGACATCTTAAGCTGCCTTCCCTATACCGAATATAGATCTAATGAGGCCCTAAGCTGTATAAAGCACTGAGGTCCTACTGTTTTAAAAAACAGCTCTAAGAAAACATTACAATATGTACGCCTTTTCAATACATGTGTGACTGAAATATATTGTCGTTTAATTTTAGTAAGGGAAAAAATAAACAGTGTGTCTGCAAGATCACACACATTATTTATTATACACTCCAATGTATGACTCCATTAAAATAAAATTCCCTTTGTGGACATAAAATGAGAATTTCTTGACCCCCCCCCCCCCCCCCACCCCCTGTAGATAATGTGGCCGTAAGCTTATGATTAAACCCAACACTTCTGTTCCCAGCATTACTGGAGACACCAGTAATTTGTTATTGGTGAGATCAACTAGTTCCCGGGGGCACCAGTAATTTGTTATTTGATAGGGTGAACTAGTTCCCAGAGGCACCAGTAATGTGTTAGTGGTATGATGAACTAGTTCCCAGAGGCACCAGTAATGTGTTAGTGGTGAGATGAACTAGTTCCCAGAGGCACCAGTAATGTGTTAGTGGTGGGATGAACTAGTTCCCAGAGGCACCAGTAATGTATTAGTGGTGGGATGAACTAGTTCCCAGAGCCACCTGTCATTTGTTAATGGTGGGATGAACTAGCTCCCTGAGCAACCAGTAATTTGTTATTGGTGGGATGAACTACTTCCCTGGGCAACCATTAATTTGTTATTGATGGGATGAACTAGTTCCCGGAGCAACCAGTAATTTGTTATTGATAGGATTAACTAGTTCCCAGAGCCCCTAATAATGTGCTAGTGGTGGGATGAACTAGCTCCATGAGCAACCAGTAATTTGTTATTGATGGGATGAACTACTTCCCTGGGCAACCATTAATTTGTTATTGATGGGATGAACTAGTTCCCGGAGCAACCAGTAATTTGTTATTGATAGGATTAACTAGTTCCCAGAGCCCCTAATAATGTGTTATTGGTGGAATGAACTAGTTCCCGGAGCCCCTGGTAATATGTTATTGGTGGGATGAACTAGCTCCATGAGCAACCAGTAATTTGTTATTGGTGGGATGAACTACTTCCCTGGGCAACCATTAATTTGTTATTGATGGGATGAACTAGTTCCCGGAGCAACCAGTAATTTGTTATTGATAGGATTAACTAGTTCCTGTAGAAAGTTTGCAACGTGCTCGATAGGCTAAATATTTGCTTTTTCTTTTAATATTATTTCAGATATATTTGTTTTTGCCAGTCAGTACACATATAATAATAATAATAATAATAATAATTAAAGAAACAATATTTACTATTATTAATATTGCGCACTTGAACAAGACTGGGCACATTGATTTCCATCTTTTATTCCCTTCCCTGCCCCCTTACAAAATGTGAGTGCTCTCTGGGTTGTGGCGTATCCTCGTGAACTGGAATTGAGAAATATAGAGTGAGTGACTAAGGTATAAACCCACCAGGAGGGCACAACGAGCGATAAAATACCCCGTGACACAAAGTGCCACCATTCAGATGAGAATCACACAGTTTCAAGGCCAAGAAACCCAGATGAACCGTTAGGTTATATTAGGGTCCCCGACAACAGCCAGAGTATGCCTTGAAAATAACGACAAATTGCGTCGCATATTTGGACGGCGTCTTAAGGTAAGAAATAGAAAACATTTAGTTCACACTTTATTAGTCATGCAAGTGCTCAATTCTTGTTTTGGAAATTCTCATTTTGAACACTGCTTAGACTTGGAAGGGAAAATCCTAAATTAGTCGCCTTTTACGACACGCTTGTTAGAGGAGCAGTGGGTATATTCCAATTTCCCCCCCCCCCCCCCCCAATTTAAACCGGAAAACCAAGCAAAGGACTACTTTTAGAAAACCATATCTTGAAATCGTTTTCCTCCCCTTTTTTGTACGTATTCGATCTTTTTAATCACACAGCGATGCTCATGGTTTTCCCCCAGGAGTTTCGCTTCACGGACACATATTTGGCGGGGAATCGATTTTTGTTCCTACATTTAATTCATGGAGTCGTTAGTTTAGATAACATACATTTAAGAACATCGCACTACTTATGGCGTTTGCCTTCAGCTCTGAAACTTGTGAAGAGCAACATACACAAGCGCACAAAAATGGAGGTTACCTCTGGCTGATGTCATCGCTACAGGTTTCCAATGCCTTCTTCAATAATTAATTTGAATGTTTGTTTGGATTTTACGGATTCCACTTATATAGTGTAGTATCTACTAATTTAGATCTATAAATGTTACCTTTTAGTTTGTATATGTGCATATACCTATATATATGTTCTATTCTCCAGTTTTTTTCAAATAATTTATGTGGGGAGTACTTGGATGACGACCGGGACACACTAGGAAAAAAAAAAAAAAACTGGCCTGTCAGGGTGAAAAACGGGACGTTATAAAAAAAACATATCGCATGTTTTTAAGCTAGGCATGACAACGACAATTATGATGCATTAAATTATAATGACAATTGTGATGATAATGATGATGATGCTGATGATGATGATGACGATGATGAATTATACAACGACGATAATAATAATAAGACGAAGATAAGATCAAAATATCTAGCATTCTAAAGTCGATGGTAGAAATGAAAAAAAAAAAAAAAGGATCAAGTATGTATTTTCCCGATGCCTATAAAAACTCAAAACAGTCTTATAAAAAACGTGAACTTACATAAACACAGCTTCAAACAAGAAACTTTTGGCCAAGAAATTCTCGATAAGCATGATGGATGCCGGTTGCAGTTGGCAACTAGACCTTTTCACAAGTGGGAGATTACCTGGTCGACTGTTTGGTTACAGCTAGTAGAATTTCTTGCCCCTGTACTCCAGGTGCCGAGAGATTTATAAATGTATAAGTAAAGTAAATTTTAGCACACCATCAGGCGTACTGGGCACATAGGGCTAGGCCTATATTTGATAGACCAATCGGCACTTGGTACCCGGTACCCACTCAAGGCTGGGTCGACCTGTGAGCCAAGGTCATTAAAACAAAATCCGCGGAGGCTTGCATATATATAAAAACCAGTTTCTGTCTAAGAAGAGCTCTCTCTCTCTCTCTCTCTCTCTCTCTCTCTCTCTCTCTCTCTCACACACACACACACACACACACACACACAATTCAACAACAGAAAATCTAAGCCCCCGTGTGGGTTCCAGGGCCCTATTATAGTGGAGACAAAAACAGACCCCCTGCCTTCCCAAAAGCATGTCGTAAGAGTATTTATAAAAACGTTAATTTTCCGATGTCGTTAGCTCTAAACTCGGAAACTACTGAACCGATTGCTTTCAATTTTCACACAACGTTGCCTCTGACAAAGCGTTTTTGTGTCATAAAATCACAAATCACGAACGCCCGCTTTTTCCCATTATTAATATAAACTTTCATTTCTACTAAATGCTTGTGTGTTTAGTAGCGTAATTAGTTGTAAGCATTTCTCATTTTACTCGCCGGATAGAGGTTCGATTCCCCGCTGAGTAATATATTTTTTTTTGGGGGGGGGGGGGGGGGGGGGGGAGGGGGGCTAACTGGGTGGCTGCTAAGTTTTGTTGTGGTTTATAGCTAGGCTGCAATATCTACGCTTTTTTCCGGTCGATTTTACAGCTAGCCTGCGATGGCGGCGACTTGATGCTCAATGTTCATGTCACGGGTAATATTTATTCGCCCTTGAGAGGGCGGTTGGCACCTTGTGTTGTGGTTTACAGCTAAGCTGCGACATCTGCGCATTACGCCCAAAGACATCCGATTTCAGTACAGTCCAAATTAGCCTTCTCCCGACGCTTCAGTCGATCAAAAACTATTCGTTGATGATAGAAACAGTTAACTAAAAAGGCTTACGGTCCAGTTTGGTTTGGGTCGACACGCATGCCAAGGTTAGTTAAACATCGTCCCTTCGGAGAGGGAGATATGACGAGTGCCGGTCCCCCCCCCCCCCCCCCCCCCCCCCCCCCCCCCCCCCCCCCCCCGCTATTTGTGAGTATAGTGTACTTTTTAATCACGGAATTTTATGTCGGGGACACACTTGAACTAAACAGTCTGTGGCGACAGCATGCGACGCCAACTCCTCTGGCTTCAACGACCTGTACAGTCAGTAGTGACCGTTTTGTGTTGTTGTTGTGGATGTGGTGGTGGTAGTGGTAGCAGTAGTACTGGTACTCGATGGGTGATGTGGTAGCAGGAAAATATATTTGCAGGGAGTCTCACAATACTCCGAGGATCGTCGATACCCCTGAGCTCACTAACTGAAATACAAAGAGCAAGAATACGTAATGGAAACCTGAACTTTAAAGAGTAAGGCAAACCACCCGACCATATTGTCAGAGAATGAAGTAACCTATCCTTTCTTCCCTCTCATCTGTGTTCAGTGTCACGACCTTTTCGAACGTGTGTGACCCATCCAACGCCAGCATCTGTTCCTCGACTGTTCACTCACCTTGATTTCATTGAGTTTGTCCCGTATGCCCCACAAGGCTCTGTGACTTTGATGTCGGAGAATGCGTTTAACAGTTTTATAAAGGCTTCAATTTGCGCGACCGACTTTTTACTTTAAAAACAAATGTCCTGATGGTGTTTTCATTTGCGTGTGATTGTGTGTATGTGTGTGGGGGCATTTTATGTGGTTTTGTGTGTGTATGTGTGTTTGTGAGTAGGTGTAGCATTTTTATGTGGGTTTGTCTGTGTGCTTGTTTGTGTGTGTGTGTGTGTGGGGGGGGGGGGGTGGCCAGCATTTTTATGTGGTTTGTGTGTGTTTGTATGTGTGTTTGAGAAAGTCGGGGGGGGGGGGGGGTTATGTGGGCTGTGTGTATTTGTATGTATGTGTGTTTGTATGTATGTATGTATGTATGTGTGTGTGTGTGTGTGTGCCTACGTTTGTGTTTGTTTGTGTGTACGTGCATTTGCGGGTGTGTGTGTGTGTGCGTATGTGATTGTATGTGTTTAGGCATGTGTGTGTTTGCGAGTGTATGCGTTTGTTTGTGCTCCGCGTTGGCTATTCAGTATTATATCTGTAGCCTGTCTCTTCCGTGAAAACACCGTCTCAGTTCATATCAAGTTCTGACATTGCCAGGTGCCAGTTCTGGAGATTCTGCCGCACACCAAGCCAAAACATCTCGATTCTCAAAAACAACAAACACAACTCTGCCATTACTGCGTGTCCCTACCACTTTTATGATAGGGGCGAAGAGGGTCTTTGAGCCTCAGGATCTATGACTGCAAGGCCATGTCTGTCGCCACGCATTGTGCAGGGTTGGATTTTATTTTAACGTTTTTCGGTTGTCTGCATTAGATTTAAGTAATCACTGTACGACTGAAATCAATACTGGGAGCAAAACAAACAATGTAAGTAAGGCTAGTAACGGGAATATGTGAATATGATTTAGATGCGTGGTTGGGGGAAAAGGAGGGGGGGGGAGGGGTGGGGGGGGGCGAAGATATGCTGGACAGTGTGTCACCATGACATGGATAAACATCTGTGTCAGAAAGGATCGATAGCACACCAAGTAGATGACGGACGACTTACATTAAGACCAACACCTCCCAGAAAAAAAAGTAGAAAAAAAAGAACAAATATAAAAATAAAAATTAAACAAATAAAAAACAAATTTAAAAAATGAGCTGCGTGTACTTGACAGCGTGTTGCAGAACCAACCACAGTAATTTTTTTATTTTATTTCACAATGCAGTTTTACGTTTATTAGTTCGCCATTGTTTCCTAAACGATCGACTATCGATTACAATTGCTTAATCTTACGCAAAGCGATCTGCTGCCAAATCTCCCGCAGCTGGATCAAACCCGGCACCATGGTATTACGAATTGCGTTGGCAGCGCCTAGGCCACACTTGCCGTAAGGACAAGTATACGTGTGCAGTCGGGACATGAATGATATAGGTATTAGGATGGGTTTGCGGGAATAGGATTCCATGGGCCATGTTTATGGAGGAGGCAAACATCGAAGAGGACGGTGAAAGAAGAGAACATGAGACAATTACAGATGGTTTGAGAGTTCCCCGTTTAGTAAGAGGTTCGTTTAAATATATACGATAGTAACTTCTTAAAGTCCATGTCGTGTGGCGTTGGTAGTCATGTCTATCCACAATCTTCTGTCTCGTCTACTTTCAGTCAACTCTGACACAGGTGATCCCAAATGCCGTGTGTCATTGGTAGTCATGTTTATCCACAATCTTCTGTCTCGTATACTTTCAATCAACTCTGACACAGGTGATCCTAAATGCCGTGTGGCATTGGTAGTCATGTTTATCCACAATCTTTTGTCTCGTATACTTTCAATTAACTCGGACACAGATGATCCTCCATGTCATGATATAAAACTGTACATCTTCTCTCGGTCTCCCTCTGCCTCTCCTCCCTTCCAACATGAGGAAAGATGATAACAAATATCCCGAAATCGTGATGATAATTTTGATGATAATGATTATGATGCTGATAACATTATGAAGATACAAATACAAATGATAATCGTAAAAAAATGAGGACGGTAGCAATGCCGACAAAGCAGTAAAAAGGATGGAGGCATTTATACCTTTTTTTTTTAAACACAAGCGGATCCCGCTAGTCATACTCGCCACCTTCGTGGGCTGCCATTTACAGGTCTTTCTATAGCACACTATAACACAGTCGTCTGGAAAGACGGACAGGTGCCAACCTACCAATACGCAAAAGCAACTGAAACACTTAAAATAGATAGCAAGTAATAGAGAATTTTAGCAACGTGCATTGAGAGTCATCATCATCATCATGTAGCAGCTCCTTTGCAGAACGTCGCTCTCATCGCAGTCTGCCTGAGGGGAAAAAAAAAAAAAACTAGATCTCTCGCTAGCATTCCCGCCTCATGTACTTTCATACTCAAGGAGTCACTTATATCCTGTGGCCATCTTCGTGTTGGTCGGCCCCTGCCCCTCCTTCATGGTACTATGCCTTTAAAAAAAAAGACACGTTTAAGGTACAAGGACGTGCCCCATGTTTAAGAGATTAAGACACATACACTTTCATGGGTTTTTCATCGCTCCTACCTGTTCAGTCCAAGAAATACAATCACCACGCCTCGCATACAGTCACATATCTGTGTCCACAAAACACATCCAGAAAATCGAGCTTTTGACAAATCCACGAGATTAGGTGAAGGCAAAATCAAAATGCCGCAAACAACAAACAGCAGAAATCCTCTCCGATAGCTTATTTACAGCCGCAGATTTACAACAGAGCCGTCGCTTAGCTAAGTCTGAAATGTGGCAACACTGAGGGAAAAGAACGGCGTCCTACAGTGAGTAAAAATGTGGTAACATTCAGGAAAAAGAACGGCGTCCTACCGTGAGCAGAAATGTGGAAAATGCGAGCCCTCATTTTTAGGTTCGATATTTCAGCGCGCCTACTGCTGACTTCTGCGTGCACGTGAGCTCTTTAGGCACAAGTGACAGGTTTTGGAGTGAGGCTTTTAAGTGACTTCCTCAGCAAACCCCGCTGTTCTCTGCAGGTTTCACTCCTCCCCTTCCATGACACAACTGTACTCCGGAGCATACCTGAGCTCTTTCCTGGCATCCATGTGTTTGTTGCCTGTTTCCAAAAAAAAAAAAAAAAACCAGTAGCTCTTTGTTTTCTGTCTCTATTTCACTGAGTGTAGACATACACACAGGGTGTAATTTTACTTTTTTCTAATTCCTTGCGAAGTAATAAAAGACTGCAAGTCTTCTTCTTCTTCTTCTTCCTCCTCCTTCTCTTCTTCATCCTCCTCCTTCTCTTCTTCTCCTTCCTCCTCCTCTTCTTCTTCTTCTTCTCTTCTTTTTTTCTTCTTCTACAACAACAACAACAACAACAACAACTACAACTACTACTACTACTACTACTACTTCCACTACCACCGCCTCTACGACTACTACTACTACCACCATCACCTCTACTGCTATTACTACCACCAACACCACCACCACCTCTACTACTTCTACTACTACTACTCCTGCGGCTGCTGCTACTACTGCTATTATTACTGCGACCATTACAACAACAACAATAACAAAAACAACAACGACTACTGCTGCTACAACCACCACAACAACATCAGCAACAACATCAACAACAACACTTCCGTAGCCAGACGGAAGCAGTTATTTTAAATCCCTGGATAGAAACACAAGGTTACACTCTCTTATATTTTGTAATGGAAAAGAGGGGGGGGGGGGGTGACCGTGGTGGTGTGGTTAAGTTGTTTGCCTGGCGATCTAAAAGTCGTAAGTTCGTTTAACGGCTGCGTCGGTCAGTTCAGTGTTTCAGGGAAAGGGGGAGGGGAAGGCTCTCCGGAGTGACGGAGTTCGTGCTTTGTGCCACGCTCCTGTTCTACGGAGACAGATCGAGTCAAATGGGATAAAGCCCTGTGCACTGTGGTCGATTGTCAATACTTTAACCTGTAACCTTTAACCTTAGGAGGTCGTGTGTTCGTTCCACAGCTGCATCGTTCAGATCATGAATATCTCTGGAGATCGTCGCCAGAGCTACGGAGTTCCTACTTTAGGTGACGCTTTTGGCAGGCGGTTAGTCGTTCTTCGGAGAGACACCAGACCATATGGGATAAAAGCCAATACAGTGTAATCGATTTCCTCATCTTGTCTTGTCTTGTTCACAATTGCCTCACAGCGTAGTGGGGAGTCGCAGTTTTCTATCCTGGGCCAGGTGTATTGCACGTGTTGTTGTTAGTCCGTGTTGCCTCAGGATCTCTGATATATTGTCTATCCATCATACTCTCGGTCTGCCTCTTGCTCTAGGGCAGTAGTGCTGTTCGTTGTATGCTCGTAGAGGCAGTTGGTCGGTTTGCATTCGCATCAAGTGGCCAAACCACTCTATTTGTTGCTTCTTTATGTATTGCAGGCATGGTGTGGTTCCTACAATTGCTCTAATGTTCTCGTTTCGAACTCTGTCTCTCCTTGTGACATTGGCAGCCTTACGTAAGCATCTCATTTCGCACGTCGCGATCTTTTTTTCCTGTGCTCTTGTTAGGGACCAGGTTTGGCATTGGTAGCAGAGGGTTGGTATAAACATACAATTTATCAGTTGTCGTTTTAGTGCCTAGTGATGCTTGGGTGTTTTATTTTTTTGTTTCCTCATCTTTAACCTTAAAAAAAAAAAAAAAAAATCCCATACAATTGAGGAAGATGTAAAAAGCCGTAATCTCCTCTACATCCAAAAAAGTGCCTCTTGTTATGAATGCACTTTGTCATATAACGAAGGCATCCTTAACTAACGCGCGCCAAACCATATCCTTTGCCTTTTCGCCACTGATTAACTGGAATTAGTTTAATTCTCTCCGTAAACTCAGCAGTGTTAATTGTGACTTATAATTTACTTCTGTCTATTCTGCGCAGATGCCGGTTAACGAGTGTTTGTAGTTTCTTCTTTTTCACGTTGACTGGCTGTAAACTTCGGCGAAAAGTTCCGGTTGTTCGTCCACTTCTGGACTCTATTAATATACTAAAACCTAAATGTTGAGTGCGCACCCGTTCTGCATATCTGACACATTTGTATGCAGACTGTTGCTCCTTGCTTTTCTGGCAAATACACTCCGACTTTGACGGAAGCTCCCAATTAGTCGACACTTACGACATGCTATTGGGCAGGCAGTGTTCACTCGCCCCAAAGGGACCCTTATATCAGTGTATAAAGAATGATAACGTCGAACATTGAGCACTCAGGGGAAAACCGTACGTGCAATCAAACTGCAACAGGTACTAACGAAGCTGGAACTGTGCTGGCTGCTGAAGATGTGGATAGAGCTCTTATGGGAAATTCCTGAGTGCGGTGATGTTGCTTCTCAATTCAGCTCATTGTGAAATTCAACACACCACGTTTAATTTTATAACACGGTAATAATTAGGGTTTTCCTGTTCCATATTTAGAAAAAAACAACAACAGGGGAGCTAGCAAAATGAAAACACTAGTTGCAGGAGAGGTTATGATAACGTCAAGTATTCTAAAACTTGTCAGTGTCTCTAATATTTCTGCGGTCCATATTCTGCAAGTTGACAGTTTTCTGTATGTCGTCACCCTTGTTTACTTGGTACAATATTTTTTGCGTACCCCTGACGTCACAATGACGTCACAGGAGACATTCCCAATAAATTATAGGGTGTTCAGGTTGTGGTTTCTCGCGGTTTCTCTACATCCAAGTTGTTCACATCGCAAAAGCGCGCTCTCGCAAAGCGCGCGCTTTACTATGACGTTCAGTGTTGCCACTTCGGATATTTTACATCCACATTTAGATGTTTTTCCTTCCATTTAAATGTCTTTTTTGACGTTTAAATGGTAGATGCATTTCTAGATTCTTTTCATATGCTTTTCCTTTTATTTAGATGTCTTTTTGACGTTTAAATGGTAGATGCTTTTCTAGATTCTTTTCATATGTTTTTCCCTTCTATTTATATGTCTTTTCGACGTTTAAATGGTAGATGCATTTCTAGATGCTTTTCATATGTTTTTCCTTCCATTTAAATGTCTTTTTGACGTTTAAATGGTAGATGCTTTTCTAGATTCTTTTCATATGTTTTTCCTTCCATTTATATGTCTTTTCGACGTTTAAATGGTAGATGCATTTCTAGATGCTTTTCATATGCTTTTCCTTCCATTTAGATGTCTTTTTGACGTTTAAATGGTAGATGCTTTTCTAGATGCTTTTCATATGTTTTTCCTTTTTTTTCCTTTTATTTAGATGTCTTTTTGACGTTTAAATCGTAGATGCTTTTCTAGATGCTTTTCATATGTTTTTCCTTTTATTTAGATGTCTTTTTGACGTTTAAATGGTAGATGCTTTTCTAGATTCTTTTCATATGTTTTTCCTTCCATTTATATGTCTTTTCGACGTTTAAATGGTAGATGCATTTCTAGATGCTTTTCATATGTTTTTCCTTCCATTTAGATGTCTTTTTGACGTTTAAATGGTAGATGCTTTTCTAGATGCTTTTCATATTTTTTTTCCTTTTATTTAGATGTCTTTTTGACGTTTAAATGGTAGATGCTTTTCTAGATGCTTTTCCTTTTATTTAGATGTCTTTTTGACGTTTAAATGGTAGATGCTTTTCTAGATGCTTTTCATTTGGAGTCAAATATTTTTTTCTTATGGTAGATGTTTTTCTAGATTCTTTTGATTTGAGTTGAATATTTTTTTTCCAGTTATTATTGTTTTTTCTTTCAGTTACTCAAACTTTGAACTCTCACTGGGGTCAAAGCTCAAATATCTGGCAGCCCCGGTACTGATTAATTAAAAGGGTGCGCAAATCACACTCACTTTGTTTCAACCGTAACCTCACTGTGCTAACTTTGTGTTTCTTTTTCATGTGATTTAAAAAAAATAATTGCTCACCTTCCTATGTGGCTTTCACTTTGAAAAAACATTTCAATATGCTAAAAGTAAAGTATGAACAAAAAAATATTGGCAGTTCCCGGGGATATCACCAAGGCTCGTTGTAAGTACTTTCATAAATCGCACAAACCACGAACGACGTAGCGCCAGCAACGGTCAAATCATTATTTGTTTCGTTGCCGGCCTGGAATTGATTAACATAAACAATCCATACAGACGTTTATCTCACATTGCAGATCTAAGCCATGTTTTACACGACGACGTAATGTGCTGAACGATCGCTCCACAGTACATGTTGTTGCTGGTAATGTTAGCAAAAATAGTAACACATACCTGACACTCAGATAAAACTTTGTAAAAGGTACAAGTCGATAAAATCTTGTCTACTTCTGCATTCTCGCGTTTTCCCTCCCCCGTGTGGGTTCCGGGGCCCTATTGTGGGGAAAACAAGAATAGACCCACTGCCTCCCCAAAAGCATGTCGTAAGAGTCGACTAACTGGGGAACTTCCTTTGAAGTCGGAGTGCATCTGCCTGAGAGGCGAGGAACCAACAGTCTGCATTCAATTGAATCAGATCTGTAAAACTGATGCACACGCAACACTCATGTTCTGGAGCATGGCTGCAGTCCAGAAGTGGATGAGCAACCAGAACTTTACGCCAGAGTGTACAGCTGGTGAACGCGAAGAAGAAGAAGAAGAAGAAGAAGAAGAAGAAGTTTCAAAATTATCAATGTAGTATATCTGAATAATAGTAGACATTATATCGTTAAACTTTTTACGATTCAGTTTGCACAATTTCGAAGGATGTAGCAACGCTAAGTTAAATTGTGCACTGTTGGCTTCACAGAATCGACTCTCAGTTGAGTTAATTAGAGAATCTAAGTATGGAATGTAAACAGTTTGAAGTACTCTTCAACACTTATGGTTCCCGGATTACTTCGATACTTTTGTCTTCCACTCTGTCTTGGGATAATCAACTCAATATCCACTTTCTGTGCGAGTTGTAGTGTTTTCACAAAAATATCCATGAAATAGTTATCGGAATCACCTCGGTGAAGTTTTACTACACTGAGCAGGTTTTGAACTTGCAGTTGGACTTCTGGAAGATCAACTTGAACAGCTAGAAGAGCCTGAGTAACTGGTTCCAGTATGGCAGAGTCTTGAGAAATAATATTGAGACAAAATAAAAACGTGCTGGACTTTGATGAACAATGTAACTGATGTGCAGCCTGTCGTGTATTTCCACTTGCATGCAATGAAAATGTTTCCAGTTGGCAATAAATGTCTGCAAATTTACTAGAAAAAATCTGAATACTTTTATACTTGCTTGTCCATCTTGTCTCACACAGAAGAGGAATATTTGGGACAGAGGACCTCCTTTTTGGGCTTTCACGAAAAAAATGTAATAATTGCTTTGATAGTACTAATAGTATTTCGTATCAATGCAACATTATTAAGATCATTTTCAACGAGATTCAGTATATGCGAGGCACCGCGAACAAAGGCAGCCTTGGGGTAAATTCTTCGAATTTTTCGCATGAACACCATTTTCTTTTCCGGCCATTGTCGAGCACCCATCATAACCTTGACCCAGCAGATTATTAAGGAGAAGACTAAATGTTTTGCAATGTTGAATGATACAATCAGATATCGTGGCGGCGTCCATACCTTTCAGCGGAGAAAATCCAAGGAATTCCTCACGAATCATAGCCTTCTCACTAGACGTATCTACAAACCGGACTCCCAGTGATAACTGTTCTGCTCCTAAGATATCTGCTGTTCCATCGCTATGATCAAGAATCCAACAGCATTGTTAACAGCTTTTACAATGCCTTCTCGCAAAGCTTGTTCAGACAAATTAATCAAACCATTCTGCGTTCGGTGTGATGTGTAACGTGCATTTCCAGCAGCTGTATCAAAATAGTTTTTTTTTTAAATACTGTCTCCTCCCTCAATTCGATACGTATAAAGTTGTTCGACATTTCCTTTGGTGCTATCTTTCCCACGAATTGTCAAATCATTTGTTCCGCAAAATAAGATTGTTGAAATAAAAGGATACAGTTTCTTTCTGTTTTCTTCAATAGTTCTTTTTACGGAATTATCTATCTGACAAATAATATCCTTTTTTGGATCTCTAATGGTTGACGCCAAGTGTTCAGCATCTTGTTAAGACCCACGATGCCATGCTGAGCTGGTATGGTTTCTGGCACATTCATTAAAATCTTTGTAGAAGGAGTAGTAATGAAGGCACCTTGAATTCCTTTTTGAACTGGTTGCGGAAATAAAACACAGAAAATGCAAAAAGCATTTTTTAACCCAGGTGAATATGATAACCATAGAGAAATACTGGGTTAGCCAAGATTTCCTGAAACAACGTTTTCCACTTCCTGACATGTCGCCTTCAAAATCATATGACGGGTGAGGCTTGTAGTTAGCAGCAGTTAGCAAACGATACTTGAGCTTAAGATCGAATCTTCGTAGTAGATTTTACACAGAGTTCAATGTCCTAGGTTAACATAGTATCTCCACTTTCAAGTTTGTCCGGGTCTGGTTCTGGTGATAGCGTTGCTGCTGCAGATGAACAAGCAACAGCATTCGTTTTTTTTTTTTCAATCAATCCAGGGCAAATGCCCCCCCCCTTTCCCCTTGCGTTCGCCCATGGTTAAGTGATGGAGTTTTATGTCGGGGGCACACTTACAACGACCTGTACAGACAGTAGTGACCGTTTTGTGTTGTTGTTGTGACGGTGGTGGTGGTAGTGGTAGCAGCAGTAGTACTGGCACTCTAAGGGTGATGTGGTAGCTGTTACACTGGCCACATTTACTTTTCGGTACAGATTAATGCTACACATTTTAGTCATTAGTTAGTTAGTTAGTTAGTTGGGTTATCCTCATTGCACTCCGGACATGTCCATAGGTGCTCAGATCCTCCCCTCAGTATGAACCCCAACGTCCGATGGCTAATAGTACCAGTTCTATGTTGATTAACAAGTCTTCTGGCGTAGCTGGTGTGCGTCTCGTTTTTTGCTGTGCCGATCTTAATTCCCAAGTCTGCCATTCTGGCGAGTGATGTGGATTCACTGCCACCAAAGTCGTCTATCCTTCCCATTTCTCTGAGGGCATTGATAATATCAGCATGATCCATAGGCTGACCGTCGGTAGTGATAGCGGATCCAGCCAACCTGTCAGCTCTTTCATTTCCATCGACGCCTGCGTGTCCCGGAACAAAAATAAAGGTGACTGCACGGACAGTGGACTTCTGTACATTTTAGTCATATTAATAGCTATGTAATTTGTGACTCTTCCCGTTTGGATTTTTTTTTTCTATATGTTTTCCACGCAAATTTGGATATTTTAAGATCTTTTCTTGACTCCATTTTGGATGTTTTTGTCAAGGAAAAGTGGCAACATTGATGACGTATGTTTACCGCTCTTTTCCGGCGTCAGTCAGTTGCCATTGTTTCCAGCAGCAGTCACGATGAATTTTCTACAGCTAGTTGCATCTGTACAAGACAAAGAAAGCAGCATTGCCTTCCTGCAACAGCATGGCATTCTGCACAGAACAAGAAGTTGCAGAAACAATCACTCCATTAATTTTGTCGACCCCACCACAGGTGCTCATACGCAATGCATCGAACGTTTGTGGAGGTCGGCAAAGGAGAGAAACAAGCGCCAGAATGGCACCCACAGACATTTATTAGAATCTTACATGTGTGAGTTTCTGTGGCGCAGGCGCGCTCAACGTGCGGGTGGCGACATGTTTGAAACCATACTAGCAGACATTGCTAGATTCTGGCCCCCGAGAGACTACTAGTCCGTCGTCTCTTCTGCCACCGCAGTTTGACCTCAGTTCAGATCTACTAACGTGTACAATCTCTGTGATTGTCAATTCGTGCGTGAACCCAGCAGTATTCATGTAGAATGATTGGCCCTTTTTAGGGCCCCCCACAGTACCCCAATTGGCATTTCCTGCGATTGCACATAGAGTTCACATAGCCAAAGTGCACATTTTACATGTAGTGAAAAAAAACCGTTGTGACAACAAACACACATACACACAATTTACATTTTATTTTTACAAAAAACGTTGTGACAACAACAACAACAAAACACACACACACGCACGCACACGCGCACGCACACACACACAATTTACATTTCATTTAAAACACACCATTTACATTTTATTTTTTTTTAAAAACACGCACACGCACACACGCGCGCGCACGCACACACAATTTACATTTCATTTAAAACACACAATTTACATTTTATTTAAAAAAAAAACACGCACACGCGCACGCACGCGCGCGCACACACGCGCGCGCGCACACACACACAATTTACATTTCATTTAAAACACACAATTTACATTTTATTTTTTAAAAAAACATTGTGACAACAAAAACACACACAATTTACATTTGAAAAAAAAAAAAAGGAAATTCACAATGGATCACGTCGGTATTGAACACGGCATCCTTCATTTACAAGGCAGATGTGACACCAACTACGCTATGCACTCACATGATGACATGTTATGAAAATGACTAATATTGCAGACCGGCCAATTGCGCATCATCAAGCAGCCAAATGCGCATCAACAGACCGAAATATGTCGCACCATAAGACACTAGATGAACACTCAAAAACAGCAGCAGACAGCAGCACACTTGCACCCCTTGAAATAATGGACTGTCAAGTCAGCTGTGGAATTCCCACGGGAATTTCGTGTTTGGGGGGGGGGGCAAAAAATATTGTACCCAATATTTGTTACTCCTAATTAAGAAATGCAACCGGAAGTGACCTGCTGACCTTTAGCCGTCAGGTCGCAGTGCTTCCTTGCGAAATTGAAATTAATGAGCACGATAATGATGTTTTCTTTAGATAAGTTATGAGTTCAGAATCGACATCATAGCACTCATGCTCCGCTCTCATCTTCAGCAGCAAGCTCAGAGTTACAATTCCGATGGTACCAGTAACTGTCTGATTGTCTATCCGTCTCACCTTTACCTGAGTGTTGGAGCTCGGCCACATTCTCTGGTGACTCCCCTCTTCTTGATTAGAAATCTGCCAGAAATGGCCGAAACACCATAACTTTTCATTGGAGTTTACACGAAGAAGAAGAAGAGAAGAAGAAGAAGAAGACGAAGAAGAAGAAGAAGAAGAAGAAGAAGAAGAAGAAGAAGAAGAAGAAGAAGAAGAAGAAGAAGAAGAAAAAGAAGAAGAAGAAAATATCTGCTGTTAAAACCTCTAAAGCTTAAAGAATTTATAACCTCGCTGAGAAGGGAAAATATGACAAGGCAAATCTTCTCCTCCGCCTTAGCGTTTCGTCAACATCATAGTCATAAGCCATTTGTGCCGTTAAGTGTCGTTGGGAAGAAGAATTTGGGATCCATTGAAAACTTCCTTGTATTGGCTATTGTATGCCGTGAAGTGTCTTTAATGTTGTCGATCCATGTTTTATTGTGGTCGTTCTCTTGCTCTTGTACCTGATCTTGTGAGATGTAGTGCCTAAGAAGGTATTTGATGTTGCTACCTGGCCAAACCACTTGATCTGTTGTTTCTCGATGAATCTAGTACAAGGATATAAACTCCGGTAGAAAGTTCTGGTTGTTCGTCCACTCCTTGTTGCCTAACTTGAATTTGGCGTGCACCTTTGTTTTACATGTTTGGATTATTTTATGCAGACTACTGGTTCCTTGCCGCTCAGATAGATAAACTCCAACTTTGAAGGAAACATCCCAGATTAGTTGTCTCCTAGGACATGCTTCTTTTTATAGGGAGGAGTTGGTAGGTATATCCCTCATTCCCTTCAAAATAAAGGGCCCAAAAACCCACACAGGGAACTATGCCACTAGATGTTGAGGCATCGACAGTATTTTTCTGGTTTGGGGCAAAATATTCAATGCATTTGGTCACTGCAAATGAACCGCATCAAAACTGCTCCATTCCCGTGCCGGCGAAAGCCACACAACGATGAACCTTTTAACTGACTGACTGACTTTCTACCCCACCAGGACAGCACACAAGCGATAAACACCCGATGACACAAAGTGCCACCATGTGGACGAGGATCACCGTGGAGAGGTCCCAGAAACCGCGTTCAGACAATTGGCCATATTGATGGCCTGCCTATATTGCGGCCCCTAGCTAAAGCCAGAGTGGGGCTTCAAATAACAAAAAATTACATCATAAAGAGGACGTGAAGAATATGAACCTTCTAACGGATTTTACTGCCACATGAACCAAGATATTTTGGGGAGATAGTTTACAGTAAAGTATAAACTGCGATTAACTGATTAACATTGGCGCCTCAGAAAGAATGCAGTTTGTCAAGAGTGCAACTCACTGGGAGAGGGGAAGAAAGATAGAATACCGTCAGATAAAAAGATTATTGAAGATTAGACGGTTGAAGGGTGAAAAAGTTCAAACTGTTGGCATGGCCGCATGAGAACGGAAAGAAAAGAGGGGGGAGATAATCTATTTCTTTTAAAGGGACGTAACCTTATATAATTGTGAATCCAATGTAGAGTTCTCGTTTTCATGTGTAGACAGCAAGTTTCTTTTTAAAGTAGCAATTCAAAGACGTCAATTTTAAAAAGCAAATCAAAAAGCGAGAGCGAGCTCAGGTAGCTTTAACCTTTCTTGTACTGCTCAGTAACTTCATCATCACCGTGTGCCCAGCCAACTGGCATTGGCGCTCATGCATTTCCACAGATCTTCATCCCTGGTTGCCTGGAACAGCTCTCTTGATGATATCCCCTATGCCATCGTTTCAACCTATCTAGCATCATTTCTTTTGTTCTGCCTCTACCCCTTTTTCCACTAATCTTTCCAGTTGTTACAATGTTTTCCAGTGCCTCTCTTCTAATTTCGTAGCCTTGAGATCAGAAACGTATGAGCCCGTAATTTTGCTAGTTGTTGTGTTGCAATATATTTTCTCACATTAAGGGCATTATTGTGGGTTTAGTGGCACATTATTCCTTACCAGCACCTGACAGCAGCAAACATCAGGCTGATGTGGCTGTCACATGTGCCCCAGCGATAGCTTCTTTGGGGGTTGAACAAGGTAACTGGGATCTGCCTGTTGGTCTGTCATACAGATTGAGATTTTATTATCTCAGGGTGTCTCAAACTTTCAAGTTAGTTAGTCGACAGATTATCATCAGAGCACATCAAATCGTCCATAAGTGCTCAGATCCCATCTTCAGTATCTCCCCCAGGGGTGGTGGCTTATGACACCAGTCAACTCTTATGACATGCTTGTTAAGGAGGCAGTCCCCCCCCCCCCCCCACCTTCCATAATGGAGCACTAGAAACCCATACAAGGAGAGCCAAGACCATATAAAAAAATAAAGAATATACCACAGACATGACAAGAAGGCTCAAGCAGAGGAGATGGTTGTATTTGTACGTGACTTTTCCATTTCCTCTAATGGAGCTGTGTAGTTAGAGTGTATGTTGTATTCAGTCTGTGGAGCCATGGTACATACAGTTATAAATAGTCAATGACATCAAGTATCCTAAATATCTTTTTCCTTAAACTTTTATTTTCATCATAAACTGGTACATCAAATGACACAATTGCTCCACCCCCACTCTCTCTCTCTTTCCAGCTCTCGTTTTTCTCTTTTGTCACTTGCGCCCTGCTTCACTATTATAAAAGCACTTCAATCTTATTACAAATTCAAGTAAAAGGTTGGGGAAAAATATGAAGGTGAAATACTGAAAACATTCCAGTTATCTACATACATTCTACATTACTCTTTCTCTCTATTCATTCGTTCTCTCCAAAAAAAAATATTCATAAATATGGAAGTGACCAGGGTATGTGGCTGACACTTCAAACACAACAGGGAAAGCAAAATGGACAACATCGCACTCAGGACTTTCTCATAAGAACCCTGTACCCATCAGCGCAGAGTTATGATTCTGATGGTACCGTTACAGTCTGATTGTGTGTTGCGTTTTGCCTTTCCTCTGAGTGCAGAGTGATCGTGGCAAACATTCAAGATTACTGTAAGGGTTAGATGAGAGTGAGTGAACAGTCAGAGACAAGTTAATCATCAGGATTTGAGGAGAATGAAGTGACAAGGAGATCTAGCCGTCGCTCAACACTAAAGAGAAAGGCAAGCCCCAAGCATTCCATCACTGGTGGCATCAATAATAATTTATAACAATTATTTGACACATCATTATTTCAATCATAATTCTCTTTTGCACTATCTAAAAAAGGACAGGAGTGACAAAGATAATAGTGATGACCATAAATGATGATGGTGAAATTATGAGGATGGCGATGATGAGGGTAAAACGAGGATGATAATGGCAATTACAGTATTATTACACATGCTACCCACTGTTGGCAGGTTTTTGTGCATGCTTGGTGGAGGTACCTGCTTTGTTCATCTGTGTTTTTCATCTGAGGTGAATTATATAAGAAACATTCTAAAAAGATACAATAGAGAAAGTTGCTCACTGTGAAGAAAGGTGGGAAGTAGGGGAAAACTGAAGAGAGGATTGTTAAGACTGATCTGAAAATTGTAGCCAGAACAGCTGCCTGCCAGAAGAAAGCAGATGGAGAGATGGGAGAATCTAATAGTCTTGAATGAGATTCTGCAGCTAAGAGCAGTAGAAAGAAAGAAAGTTATACTAGAGCCCCTGTCAACAGCCAGTGTGCTGCTTTTTTTAAAATAAACGTTTATTGTGTGAAATAATGATTCTGATACACATTAACAACAGCAAAAAAAGAATAATATGGTAAAAATAATGACTGTACCTTCATTTCACCAACTGTTGGAAGCGAGTAAAAAAAAAGGGGGGAGGCAGTAAAGTTCAGAGGGCGAGGAAAGGAAGAGCTATTTGTAATTTCGCTGGTGGTGTCGGTATCCTGACAATTTTAGCTACTGATGATGATGATGATAACTGTGACATCCTTAATATATTTTATATTTACACATCAGAATAAAAAGTAAAAGAAAACGGTAAGAGTGGTGACAGTGATGCAGTTGTCATATTTTTCCACAAAGCATGTGTGTGTTCAAAAGCATTATAGCTTATTGGGAAATAGTATAAAATTCAAAGGCAAAAAATCAGCCTATAGGCAAACATTAAAAAAAAGCTAGGCAGGAAAAATCTGACCTGGTTGGTGCCTCTCTCAACCCAGGTGAGCCAGAGCCCCGTTGGCCTGAAGCCTTATGGCTTCAGTTCTCCGGCATGCACCACAAGGAGGTGGGGTTGGCCTGGGTGCTCTACAGATCATTGACAGATTACTTAAATTTCACCTTTCACCTCCCAGAAGAAAAGCTAGCCAACCTCAACACTATGGCTGCAGTGCCAAGTGCCTGAGCACCCCAAACGTTAAAATATTAATGAAAAACATAGTTAAAAAATACATTTACATTTATACATGACACACAGAGAACTACACAGGCAAACAGAGCAAGAGAGAGACAAAGACTCTCCCTCAGCATAAATAGCAACAGCCAAGATAATATAAAGAAAGAAAAAGCTTTATAAGAATATGACAGCCCCATACTGGAAATATCACTTATCAAATACAAAAAGGTCTATAAGCCCACTGTCTTCAGAGCCTCACCAGTGTGAAAAGCTACCTAAGTTAAATTTTTAAAGTGAAAAATAAGTCTGCAATAAAGAAAATTTTTTTTTTTAAATTTATCCTCTGCAAGATTGCAGTCTGAAGGATCTAAGAGGAGAAAGTCTGGAAAATCCCGCTCAACCACAATCTGCTGTCCAGTGTGGGGTAGGGATATATATATATATATATAAACTAGTCTAAAAGATTAAGCAAAATGTCACAAAAACTTTCAAATTTGTTCACAAATTTTTATCAATGAATCCATTAAGTGACCAGTTCCCCCCAATCAGTCACTCAGTGAAGCCAATCAATTTGTGACTCTTTGAGCCAGTGGCTATCAAACAGGGTGTTGACAACAAGGGGTAAATTATTGTCTTGGCTACAGCCAAGATAATGTAAAGAAAACTAAAGGTAACAAACTGTGACCCGAAAACTCAAATGGTGAGAATAGTTAAAAGTGTACACGTTCTCCCATTCGAGCTGTCTAGTTACAGTTGATGTTATATTCAGTTTGTGGAACCAAACTGATGTTGCAATGGACAACTAAAAAGCGTAATGAAGTTATCTGGAAACAGATTAACTCCCAAAAGAGAACTAGCTACCTGTTTCAGAAGAAAACAGTCGACCTGAGCTGGATAAGGACCTGTGTTTTTTTTAATGAGACAAAGATAAAAGAAAAAGAAGAAAAAGCAAAGTAGTTACACAACTGGACATAATTAAAAAGCAAAGTTAAAATATGAATGTCATTCACATAAGGTTAACGGTACTCACATAAGGTTAACGGTACTCACATAAGGTTAACGGTACTCACATAAGGTTAACGGTACTGACAGCCCTTAAAAAAAGGAAAAATCACAGAAAATTAACATGGCAGTCAGCAGAACAGCTGTAAAATGACTGGCAGTGTCGAGGAAGCCAAGGCACAAAAACAAAGAAGCATTTGGATGGTGGTAACTGCATTGCAGTAGGAGCGACTAAGTAAGTTATAACCCTTACACCACATCCCTTTAGGAAATGCCTTTTCAGCAAGGATGAATATTCGGAGTCTATGTTTCCTGACAGATCCGTTTCTTTGCTTGTTACGTTTTTTTGGGCCCTTGTGGCTCCTAGCTTTCATTATAAGAGAAAAGAATGACCTATTGTTCACGACAAGACAAAAATAACAGCTCACATCATTCGCTTCTGAAAGGTGGGGTTTCATGTCTACACAAGTAGCAAAAAAATACAAGCTTTCTGTTCAGTATAATAGAAGACTTCAATATAGTAAAAAAAAAGTTAATTATGATAGTAACGTAATAAAGACAAATCTCAGATAGACAGCAAACTCAGAAAATCCCAGCCAGGCTGGTTAAAGGAGAAGGTTCAGTGGCTGTCAGTTATTTGATTACCTAGAAGGTTGTTTACTTTGAGATGTAAAAGGACCCTGGAAGGGTAGCATCTAGCTACAACACTTTGGCGGCTCTCACTTTTAGATAAATTAACGCTGTCCACAGATAAAAAAAAACGTGTAAAATTCACAACACTGCAAATTTAAAAAAAGAAAAAATTTTTGTAAAAAAAAATTGATGTTTGAGAGCATCACTCCACATTTTACTTTAGTCGTAGATTCTGGAATCAGTCCAAACTGACTAAATGGACAGATGAATAGCTGCTGTTCTCGTTCTTTGGTCTTCCAGGCCATGCCTACTTCACAAACATTTCTAGGCGGATCCTCTAGGTCTTCCAGGCCATGCCTACTTCACAAACATCTCTAGGTCTTCCAGGCCATGCCTACTTCACAAACATCTCTAGGTCTTCCAGGCCATGCCTACTTCACAAACATTTCTAGGCGGATCCTCTAGGTCTTCCAGGCCATGCCTACTTCACAAACATCTCTAGGTCTTCCAGGCCATGCCTACTTCACAAACATCTCTAGGTCTTCCAGGCCATGCCTACTTCACAAACATCTCTAGGTGGATCCTCTAGGTCTTCCAGGTCATGCCTACTTCACAAACATCTCTAGGTCTTCCAGGCCATGCCTACTTCACAAATATCTCTAGGTCTTCCAGGCCATGCCTACTTCACAAACATCTCTAGGTCTTCCAGGCCTGGCCTACTTCACAAACATCTCTAGGTGGATCCTCTAGATCTTCCAGGCATCGGGGTCCTGGAATGAAAAAGGACAATCCATGTAGAGGTAGTCATGGTTTTACTTTTGCCCAAGGGCCACACTCTTCAGTTGTACACATATACATTCACCTCAACACACATGTCTTGGAGAAAAATGGTATTAAAGTTATTAAACCTCCAAATTTCTATTGTAAAGAATAATGATCACTGGCCATGTTTAGTTATTAAGTTAGAAATTTCAAGCATCAGACACTGATAAGAGGCTTGCGATTTATCATCATCATCATCAGGCGCTTGCCGACTGGCATGTGTGATCATGCCGCTCTACCTTATAATGTTCTCAAAAAGTCACAAACTTTCATGACATGAGTTTTACATCTCATATGAAGTTCAGCAGTCAAAAACCATCATGACAGCATGCAGGACATTCCAGTAAGTGCTCAGTCCCTATATTCAGCAGCAAGCACAAAGTTCCATTTCCCATGGTACCAGAGATAGTCTGATTACATTTCCATCTTGTCTTTACGCTGAGTTTTTGAGTAGTGGTGACATCTCCTGGTTACTCCGATCTGCACCATTATCTCTAGATGGTGATTATCACTTTGTGCACAAAGACCATACATAAAGCCATTAGTATCATGTAGTGTTTCCTAATAAATTTATACTAGAAACTGTGACTTTAAACTTTTTAAATCTGTTGCCTCTTGTAGTTGAGCACCAGTTCTGTCCCCACATTTTCAATATTTTATTCTGTTAATTTCCAAGTTTAGCAATGGAAATACAACGTTGTTAAAAATACTGTATTAATTAATGCTATTTTTTACAATTGTTGATTGCTTGTTTTTTAATGCTCATGATACTGATTTACTTAACTCTATATTTAATCTGTTTCCATTTTTTCCCCATTGACTTGTTCACTAGATAATGAAATCTTTTGCTTTTTTTTCGGAATTGGTTTTTCTATGCATATCTTGATTTGGTTGTTCTGTCCTTGTTTGGTCATAGCTAGGTTTTGAATAGCAATTTTCATATGGAACATTATTAATAGAAAGTATGCTTACCAAGTTAACATCTCATCCACTACTCTCTCCTTTAAATCCAGACGTTCCCTAAGGGCTGAAACATAAAAAATATGAAACTATAATTAAGAATGGCATTCAGTGCAGTATATGACATGTTGCATTTAGTCATAGAAAATGATGCATTTGCAAAAATTTACAGTAAGTAAAGTAAGTAAAGGACCTTTTTCCAGCCTTTGGGCATATAGGGCTAGACCTAAATTTTTATAGCCCAATCGGCACAAGATGGGTGATGTGGTCAGCATCACGCCAGCTGTCTTTACTTCCCGGGACTGCATCCGGTACCCACTCAGGGCTGGGTCGACCTGGGAGCCAAGGTCATTTTTAAAAAAAAAAGCCTGGCTCCTCCAGAGAACGAATCCATGACCTACCGATATGCGGTGAGCATTTAGCCGCTCCACCGCGGGGACTCCCAATATTTACAGTACAGCTGTGTGCACAAAAATACTGTTAGCTGTTCTGCACTGACAGAGTAAGAATGCATCATCTGAAAGAGTTGAACAGCTAAGAAGAAATAGACAGTGTGCATATAAACAATCCCTTGGTAGTTGGGGAAAAAAAGAATACATTTAATAATCTGTAATCCGTGGCGTCTCGACCGTTTCAAAATGATACATCCACTAGGAACTGATGCTATGTATTATAGTATAATTCTGGTATATATCCACTAGGGACAGAAGCTACGTATGATAGTCAAATTCTGGTATATATCCACTAGAGGCAGATGCTACGTATGATAGTATAATTCTGATACATATATCCACTAGAGACAGATGCTACGTATGATAGTATAATTCTGATACATATATCCACTAGAGACAGATGCTACATATGATAGTATAATTCTGATACATATATCCACTAGAGACAGATGCTATGTATGATAGTATAATTCTGATACATATATCCACTAGAGACAGATGCTACGTATGATGGTCAAATTCTGGTATATATCCACTAGAGACAGATGCTACGTATGATAGTATAATTCTGGTATATATATATATATATCCACTTGAGACAGATGTTACATATGATAGTATAATTCTGGTATATATATATATATATCCACTTGAGACAGATGTTACGTATGATAGTATAATTCTGGTATATATATCCACTAGAGACAGATGCTATGTATGATAGTATAATTCTGATACATATATCCACTAGAGACAGATGCTATGTATGATAGTATAATTCTGATACATATATCCACTAGAGACAGATGCTATGTATGATAGTATAATTCTGATACATATATCCACTAGAGACAGATGCTATGTATGATAGTATAATTCTGATACATATATCCACTGTTAGCTGTTCTGCACTGACAGAGTAAGAATGCATCATCTGAAAGAGTTGAACAGCTAAGAAGAAATAGACAGTGTGCATATAAACAATCCCTTGGTAGTTGGGGAAAAAAAGAATACATTTAATAATTTGTAATCCGTGGCGTCTCGACCGTTTCAAAATGATACATCCACTAGGAACTGATGCTATGTATTATAGTATAATTCTGGTATATATCCACTAGGGACAGAAGCTACGTATGATAGTCAAATTCTGGTATATATCCACTAGAGACAGATGCTACGTATGATAGTCAAATTCTGGTATATATCCACTAGAGACAGATGCTACGTATGATAGTATAATTCTGGTATATATATATATATATATCCACTTGAGACAGATGTTACATATGATAGTATAATTCTGGTATATATATATATATCCACTTGAGACAGATGTTACATATGATAGTATAATTCTGGTATATATATATATATCCACTTGAGACAGATGCTATGTATGATAGTATAATTCTGATACATATATCCACTAAAGACAGATGCTATGTATGATAGTATAATTCTGATACATATATCCACTAGAGACAGATGCTATGTATGATAGTATAATTCTGATACATATATCCACTAGAGACAGATGCTATGTATGATAGTATAATTCTGATACATATATCCACTAGAGACAGATGCTATGTATGATAGTATAATTCTGATACATATATCCACTAGAGACAGATGCTATGTATGATAGTATAATTCTGATACATATATCCACTAGAGACAGATGCTATGTATGATAGTATAATTCTGATACATATATCCACTAGAGACAGATGCTATGTATGATAGTATAATTCTGATACATATATCCACTAGCAGCAGATGCTAGAGATTATTCTGGTACATCACTAACAATCAAAGCTCAGCAGAAAGGCAAGATGGACACTCTGTGTGTTTTTCATTGACATAAGAGGACGGCAATTAAGGAGCTCAAACTAAGATTACCAAGGGAGTCAGAGCACCTGGTAAAAGTATCTGTGCACAGGGGAGGCAATCCTTTACAAGCAAAAACTAAGCACAGTGGTTAGTGCCCTTGCCAGTAAGCACAGTGATGATGCATATCATTTCTAGAAAAGCACTGTAAGTATTATTATCCATTTTTTCTTCTTCTTTGTGTCCATCAGCTGTAAACTCCAGCAGAGAAAGCTGTGGCTGTTTATTCACATCTAGACTTCAGTTTTGTTCCAAAAATTTGAGTTTGCATACATACACACTTCAGAGGAAAGGTAAGACGGATCTGGATTTATCCAATTTCGTACTTTTTAAGGACAAAATTTTTTGTTATTTGAAGCCTACCCTACCCTGGCTTTAGCCAGGGGCCGCAATATAGGCGGGCCATCAATATGGCCTATTGCTTGAACGCAGTTTCTGGGACCTCTCCACGGCAATCCTCATCCACATGGTGGCACTTTGTGTCATCGGGTGTTTATCGCTCGTGTGATGTCCTGTTGGGGTAGAAAGTCAGTCAGTCAGACGGACCTATAACCAGATTACGACCGGTACTATTTGCATTGGAACTCTGTGCTAGCTGCTGAAGACGAGGGTGGAGCATGTATGGAAATGTCATGGGTGCTGTGACGTCAGTTATTGACAACTCAACACAAACACTTTTTACAGATCTGGTTTATTTGCCAGCAATGCAGACTGTTGGTTCCTCACCTCTAAAGCAGATGCACTCCAACTTCAAAGAAAACCCCCTTAATTAGTTGAGCAAATGACATGCTAAGTTAAGGGGCAGTAAGCCCCTCATCTCCCCCATCCGCACAGAGCTCTGTTATCCACATGGTTAATAGCTGTTATTATGTCCAACAGAAAAGCACTGCAATTATTGTTATGAATCCAGCTAAAGAGTCCTAATTATAGGTACAAATTCTAGTGAAAGAGCACAGTAAATATGATTATAGTTGCCAGTGGAAGCTAGTTTTATTAAAGTAAAGGCACATTTATCTCAAGTGCCACTTGATCATGGTAAACATTAATATGTCAGTAGGTCTAGTTGTATGTACACATACTCAGTTTTAACTCTCCATCTACACTTCTACCAGAAACCATAGTGGTTTGGGTTGGTTAGTACCAGTGCTTTTTTCTTTTTAGAAAAAAAAAACCGGAAGTAACAAGGAAACTGGAAAACAATATACTTACTATTCAGTTGTTTTATTTCAAAATCCTTTAGCTCTTTCATTTCCCGATAGTCTGCATTTGTTATTTTTCCATTAGCTTCATCCCACACCCCATCCTGCATGTATTTCTCGAGTATTTTACTTCTCTCGATATACACCATCCATCTTGCTACCCAGGCGTCTATGTCTTCTTCTTTTACGCATGCCTGCAGAAATGCAACAACATGTCAACTGTTATTAAAAACTTGGAAGTCCGATTTCATTTTAATTGTAGGTCAAAAGTTCAGAATGTTAGGCAGGTTTGTACGTCTAACTCTGAATCTTTTAAAATTAAAATGTAAACCTTTCTTTGTTCTTTTTATCATAATTACCTCTTCCGACAGTCCCTAACTGACAGAGGACTGGAATGGAACAAAGCCAGAAAGAGAACTGCTGATAGAGACGTCTGGCGATCTCTCTGACAAACCTCTACACCCCAAGGTAGAAGAGGAGCGACTAAGTAAGTATAATTACATCTTGTACTATGAACATCTAACTTTATTATGTGCTATTTATCACATTTTAATTGACAGATAATCAGACTGCACAGCATCTTCTCTCTTGGTCTCTCTATGCCTCTTCCCCCCTCAAACTTTCCTGCTTTTACTGTAACAAGGAGACGTCATCACTTGTTTTTCAGGAGTTAGGATATTGCGGATTAGTTGAAGTGACAAAAGTCAACAGGTCTTCGCAATTTTGATATTCCTTTCTGGATTCATTTGTTTGTTTATTAGCAGTGAGTTTTTTTTTGCAAATGAACAGTCTATCGGTGGTATATGATGTAATTGTTGATGAGCCCTGTCAAAGAGAACGCAGTAGTACTGGCTTTCTGGGAGTCTCCATAAGGCCATCTGCAACAAATTAGTATATTCAGGCGCAGAATCAGATGATGCAATCTGATGCAATCAAGATCTAAGCAGAAAATCAGACACCAGAACCAGTTAACAAAGTAACTAGAGATGAAGAACACAACGCGACCACAAGAGTATGTAACCATACAGCTAAAAAAGCAGCCATTCAGAATATCATTGATGTTGTTTTTGACATTGCTGAAGTATCACAATAAAGACAGTACAGAAAAGAACAGTTGCTTCCAGACATTTTATTATACAAGCATCAGAGTCACGTGAGAAGCATGCAGCAAGCAAGGCATTATCACCACGACATTCTCCTCGTCTAATCTCTTCCAATAGACTCCTGTGGCAAACAAAAGGTGAACATGGGTGCGACATCAACCTAAACAAAGAAGACAGATGTGCTACATCACGATGTACTCCAGTTTTCTCCTTCTCATGACATGACCAAAGAATGTCTCCTGATGTGGGCCACCAGTTGTCTTTATAAGTCAGTTTCTTTCAAGACATCTTCATTACTCTTTTAAATCTGTCCAGGGTATTCTTATCATTCATCTGTAAAACCCCGTCTCAGCCACTTGCACATAACATGTTTTGGTTTTGTTACAATGATCTCCATCATTTCTTGCAGTCAACTGATTAGACAGAAGTACTTATCAGTCCTTGAGACAGAGGTACTCATCAGTCCTTGAGACAGAGGTACTCATCAGTCCTTGAGACAGAGGTACTCATCAGTCCTTGAGACAGCGGTAACTCATCAGTCCTTAAGACAGAGGTAACTCATCAGTAGAACAAAGCTAATGAAAGAAGAAGTTAATCAGAGGTAACACTTCAGTCAATCAGAAAGAGGTAACTTAAAAATTTCATATACACTCTTTTAAAGACTAATTAGTGCAAAATCATAACATAGATGAGATGTCTTAGATTTACAACAACAACAAACCAAAATTATCAGGAGAATTGGACTGAAACCAGTCATACAGCTCCTTAAAAGAACAACATATAGGATGGTTTGGTCACCTGACGTTCAACTGCCACAGACAGCCCATACATTTCATGGATCTAATGCAACAGGAAGACCATGTAGAATATGGAATGACAGCATCAAGAACAGATTTAAAGAAATAAAGAAACTGGAGGAAGAAAGAAGAAGATAAAAAAGCAGTTAACATATGGAACACTTGAGGCCGTTGATCTACAAAGCACACCAAGGCTCGCACCAGTTGTCTATTCAAAAGTGCCACTGAAGAAAAGAACAGGACTAAAGAAAGAAATAGGAAGACTGATACATTTTATGTTTTGTTTACACGTCAGAGTGTATAGAAAAAGTTGTATGACCTACTTTGTCTTTCTTCCTTCTCTTGGCCTTCTTAGATTTCCCACTGGTGCAGCTTGATGCCATGACTAACTCATCAGAAGATGAAACCATGCTGTCTGAGTCATCCGAAGTAGTCGCTATGCAAACTGGGTCATCCGAAGTAGTCGCTATGCAAACTGGGTCATCCGAAGTAGACCCCATGCCAACAAGGTTATCAGAAGTAGACCCCATGCCAACTGGGTCATCAGAAGTAGATGCCATGCCAACTGGATCATCAGAAGCTGATGCCATGCCAACTGGATCATCAGAAGTAGACCCCATGCCAACTGGCTCATCAGAAGTAGACTCCATGCCAACTGGATCATCAGAAGTAGGCATCATGCCAACTGGATCATCAGAAGCTGATGCCATGCCAACTGGCTCATCAGAAGTAGACCCCATGCCAACTGGCTCATCAGAAGTAGACTCCATGCCAACTGGCTCATCAGAAGTAGGCATCATGCCAAGTGGCTCATCAGAAGCTGATGCCATGCTGTGTCTGAAACAATAAGAGATTCAATGACATGCATATCTACAAATATAACTAAGTATACTACTAGGAATCAAGAGAAGAGGGGAAGACTCTGGTGTAAAATTGGACACAAACTGAGGTACAGTTCATATCTTATCTCCGTTTGCTTGCCCTTTTTTGTTTACCCAAAGACAACTGTGTTGTGTCCATTTACAACAGGGCTGCGACATTTGTGCGTACTTCTTCAGGCATTTGTTACCTGGGTTAGCATTCCTTGTTAGATAATATCAGGATGTTATAACCAGGACTTTTGTCTAGGACAAAAAAAAACCAATGCATTTAGTAAAAACATGCATTGCAGTCGGTGAAAAAAACTATGCAGTCCATAAAATTAGTAATGCAGTCAGGGAAACAAATGATTCAGTAAGTGAAACAAATGATAGTCCATGAAACAAATGATTCAGTCAGTGAAACAAATTGTGCAGTCCATGAACCAAATGATTCCCTCAGTGAAACAAATGCTGCAGTCCATGAACCAAATGATTCACTCAGTGAAACAAATGCTGCAGTCCATGAACCAAATGATTCACTCAGTGAAACAAATGATACAGTCCATGAACCAAATGATTCAGTCCATGAACCAAATGATGCAGTCCATGAACCAAATGATGCAGTCCATGAACCAAATGATTCAGTCCATGAAACAAATGATTCAGTCAGTGAAACAAATGATGCAGTCCATGAAACAAATGATTCAGTCAGTGAACCAAATTATGCAGTCCATGAACCAAATGATTCACTCTGTGAAACAAATGATACATTCCATGAACCAAATGATTCGGTCAGTGAAACAAATGATGCAGTCCATAAACCAAATAATTCAGTCAGTGAAACAAATGATGCAGTCCATAAACCAAATAATTCAGTCAGTGAAACAAATGATGCAGTCCATGAACCAAATGATTCAGTCAGTGAAACAAATGATGCAGTCCATGAACCAAATGATTCAGTCAGTGAAACAAATGATGCAGTCCATAAACCAAATAATTCAGTCAGTGAAACAAATGATGCAGTCCATTAACCAATTAATGTAGTCGGTAAAACAAATGATGTAATTAGTGAAACCAACTCATGATGCCACTATTGTTAAAAAAGGTCCTTGACTTTACTGACTGACAGTATATTTCTGTACTGACTGAATGAAAGTATGTTACTTAACATACTGAAAGAATGTATCAGTGTGATACTATCGATAATGTGATTGTTTTGCTGTTCTGGTCCTTATCCCACAGGTTTGAATCTGAGCATCTAGAGGTCATTCTTTTTAAATTAGGGGAGGGAAGGGTAAGGGGGTTGATGTTTATTTTCTTCTATGTATTATGATCAACAGAACATCTATGTATTGTATTCTTAAATCTTCTTCTTCGTTTTCACCAGCTGTACACTCTGGCGGAAAGTTCTGGTTGTTCGTTCACTTGTGAACTGCAGTCCTGCTCCAGAACCTGACTGTTGTATGTGCATCAGTTTTACAGATCTGATTCACTTGAGTGCAGGCTGTTAGTTCCTTGCCTCTCAGGTAGAGGCACTCCGACATGATAGGAAGCGCCCCAATTAGTCAACTCTTACGCCATGCTTTTAAGTAGGCAGTGGGTCGATTCTTGTTTTCCCGGAGCCCACACGGGGATGTACTGTATTTATTTCTCACATTATTTCTACAACTTAATGAGTTCATTCAGTAACTATATTTATATTTACTTATATGGTGTGGAAAATTCTAAAGTAAAATACCAACAAATTAATTAACTTCTTGAATTATTTACTAGTCTTTACTAAGGAATGACTGGCCGAGTGGTTGGAATGTTAGACTCTCGTGTGAGGGACCTGGGTTTGATCCGCAGTCTTTTTTCTTCTTTTTTCATTCACGTGAAATAAGTTGTCTATATCAGCAATTTTTTATCTTGTATACATTTCACTGTTGTTAATTCATTCAGTGGTCCATAGAGTTTACGTTCCACTGTTGTTCTTTCTGGCAAAAAGGTTTGCTTAATCTGTCAAATTCGGTGCAGTCCTGGAGTACATGCTCTGCTGTCTGGGGCACCTTTCCACAGGTGCACATGGCTGATACGCCTATCAGTAAGGCTGTGCCTTTTCTTTTTCTTCTCTTTATCCCCCACTGGAGCACAGGTCCTCAACCAGCCTAGCTAGTGGCCCTGTCCTTTTCTATGACATTCAGCTCCCTCCCATGTCCTTATATCTGATCAACTTTACTCTATAATTCTCACGCTTCATACTTCATGTATCATTGTATGTTTACCTTTATTTCTATGCCCCTGTGGGTTTCCAGCAAAAGCATTCTATTTATACCAATCTCAGGTTTCCTTAACGAAGTAAGATGGTGGACTGCCACATCCAACCCCTTCTGTAATTTACACCAGTTGGCTGAGTTAGTATCTTACTGAGTCTACTGTTACTTACTACTAAAGTAAACACATATAAAATAGCAGCGTCTTAAGTGACAAAATATATTTAGAGCCATTTGGACATTTGATTTGTGGCACAATGCTAACTCAGAACAGTTAAACCACAATGTAGTTGTTAAGGGAAAAACACACACAGCCTGGTAACGCGGATTTTTGTTAACCGTATTGTTTTAGTATTAATAGCTACAGTTATGCATCGTTTTGTTTCGTTTATTGCTTTACATTTTTACCCGTAACTATGGACGCCACCGCAACCTATAAGTATGAATGCATCTGACGAGATACAGCAAAATTATATCAATAAATTGTATTGTTTGTGTCCGCATTATTTAAATTCGTTTTTCGGGAAAACATTGTTAGCTGTATTACTACTTATTAGTAGTTTTACTTATGAAAACTACACCCACAGCCGAGTAGAGATTGAAATGGCAAATCCAGCAGTACACTAAAGCAGCCTGCGGGGCAATCCTGGAGATATTCAGATTTTATTTTTAGTGAAGGAAACTACCATGTAAAGATTTTAATAGGCAATGAGAGGAAATGAGGAAATATTGGAGGATTATCATCCCATATACGTCCTTTTTAGGGCGTAATTTTTTTGTAATTTGAAGCCCTACTCTGGCTTTTGCCAGGGGCCGCAACATGGGCAGGCCATAAATATGGCCAATTGTCTGAACGCGGTTTCTGGGACCCTTACACGGTGATCATCATCCACATGGTGGCACTTTGTGTCATCGGGTGTTTATCGCTTGTGTGATGTCCTAGTGGGGTAGAAACTCACTCAATATTGGAGGATAGCTTGCAGTACACTAAAATTCTGGAGCTGGAATGTCACAGCCAGGGCTGCCGAAGTTTGTAACTTTCGTACAGATTTGGCAGTATTTGATCTTTGCCAAGCAAAACTGTACTTTTGATATCACGCCTGGTATTTTGGTACGCTTTAGAAATTTTGCATAAGTAAGTATTTCACATTTTAACATCCAAGTTGTTTTAATAGTTGATCGTTTTTGGATAACACATGTACTGACTATTTTTTCATTGTCACTGAGTCATTGTGAATAGAAAATCGGCAAAAATTATTTTTTTCTTGAGACAGACGGACTGGGGAAAAAAATCTACACTTTATTTTCAGCCATTTGAAATGATGAAAAATAATTAGTTGAGAATGCCAACTAAAAATGGAAAAAAAAGAAGTCTCTTTGCCGCGCAAAACAGCAATTTGGCCTAAATTAAAAACTTGTTTTTAAGATTCGAGGATCTTGAAACTCTATAACTATTTAAACTATAACTATAATATACGATATGTACAAATGGGCAAAGAATTGAAACGAAAAATATCAATCAAAATTTTAAAACCCCTAGAACATAATTTTTTATTTTTTTTTAAATAATGCGACGCTTATGTCCCACGCGACCGGAAAATCGATTACTTCTGAGTTTCTTTAAGGTGGTCAGAAAAATTACCTTTAACTTTAAATATGGGGAAAAGGGGGGTGAAGTGTCAAGGTAAGATAAAATATATGTAGACATTTAAAGTATACTAATTACATTTTTACTTTAGCAAATATTAATCGTAATACACCCTAAATAAAATGCGGTAGACCGCCATGTTGTCATTTCCATTTAAAAAATGTTAGTGAACAATTACTATATGATCGCTAGTTTAACAACATCAAAATATTTCAAGGATCTTGTTGACATAAATATTTAAACATGTTAATGCACAAAATAGTAATACTAATTTCAGTATGTATTATCAATGCTAAATGGTAAAATAAGTAACTAAAATAATTCTCTTACCGTCTGATGTTTAATTCCTAGCTCTAGCACAACTTAAAACCACCCTAACGTCTTTTCTCACAGACGTATATCTAAGAAATCACTCCCTTGTTCTTGAATTCGATACGCATATTCGAGCAACGTGCACCGGAAAATGAATAGGTATCGCCTGGACCGGATGTTAATATTCAGGGGTGCCACCGATCCACTGCGCATTCAAAAACCGTAGCTTCCTACTTCCAAGTAAAACACAATTACCGATTTAAGAAAGTGCATGTCGCTCAGAAAGTGAAAAGTTGAAACCGTGTCTAAAGTTACAAATTATTGAGAAATATTAATTTTTCTGCCTTCTTCAGTCAAAACTATTCATATTTAATTTATACGTTAATATACATACATGTCATTTACAATATGCAATGTTAATGGAGAAACTATCAATATAGGGGAATCGCAGGCGTGCGACTTTTACTGAAGGTTCTCCAGGCAGCCTAGTGTAGCAAAACTATACCAAAAGATTGGGAGATTGTCATCATTATACCTATATTTAAAGAGGCTGATAACAGACGTAACAGCACTGGATGTTTGAAATCAAAAGATGGTGAATTATTAATGGGACATAGTAATATAATTAACAGATGGACAGAGTATATAGGGGAATTATATGATGATAATAGACCAGACGTAGAACTGCAGAACAACAATGATGGTCCACCAATAATGACTGCAGAAGTTGAGGATGCAATACATCATATGAAGAAAGGAAAAGCACCCGGGCCAGACAACATCTCACTGGAAGAAATCGAAGCACTGGGAAATTTTGGAATTGAAATAATAACTAAACTTTTAAATGATATTTATAACAGTGGGTATATTCCAAATGACCTTTTAAAATCCATATTTATAGCTCTGCCAAAGAAACCAGGCACCTTAAAATGTGAAGACCATCGCACAATAAGTCTTATGAGTCACATGACTAAGATTTTACTGAGAATTATTATGAGAAGAATAAGAAACAAAATTAAACCAGAAATTGGCGATGAACAATGTGGATTTGTAGAAGGAAAAGGTACAAACAATGCCATATACATCCTAAGGACATTGTCAGAAAGAGCTATAGAAGTAAAGACTGATTTGTACTTATGCTTCATAGACTATACAAAAGCATTTGACTGTATGAAGCATGAAGAAGTAATCAAACTGTTGGAAAAATTAAACATTGATGGGAAAGATCTAAGAGTAATAAAGAATATGTATTGGCAGCAAACAGCAGCTGTAAGAATAAACAACTGTTTAGGTACATTTCAAAGCATAAAGAGGGTTGTACGACAAGGATGTGTACTTTCACCTGATTTGTTTTCAATATACAGTGAATATATAATGAGATCTTTAATTGATATGCCCGGAATTGTGGTTGGTGGGCACAATATAAACAATTTACGTTATGCTGATGACACAGTCTTGATAGCAACAAGTCAGAAAGAATTACAGGAAATGATAGACATTGTGGTGTTAGAAAGTGGAAGAATGGGCCTCAGTTTGAATAATGGGAAGACAGAAGTAATGGTGGTATCAAAGAAACTAATTATTCCTAAGTTTGTAATAAAGGTTGATGGTGTTATTTTAGGACAAGTACAGAAATTTAAGTATCTGGGCACATGGATAACATCAGATGGAAGATGCATAACTGAAATAAGAAACAGAATTGGACAGGCAAAAACAGCATTTTATAAAATGAAAAATGTCTTGTGCAATATATCCTTGTCATTGAGAGTTAGAAAAAGAATTCTTGCTTGCTACATACATCCAGTTTTACCATATGGATGTGAATCCTGGACAATCGGTAGGCAGGCCAAACAATTTCTTTAGGCCTCAGAGATGTGGTTTTACAGAAGAATGCTTAGAATACATCGGACAGCCAAAAAGAGCAACCAGGAGGTTTTGAAAGAGGCGGGAGCCCAAAGATAACTTATCACAGACATCAGAAAGAGACAGTCATCATTTTTCGGCCATGTTATCAGAAGAGGGAAAATAGAACATGTTGTGACCACTGGAAAGATCTGTGGAAGGAGGGATAGAGGAAGACAACGAGAGAAGATGCTTGACAGTCTTGCTGCATGGCATGGAGGTGTGTCGGCACACGAACTGATACATGCTGCAGGAGATCGCAGATTATGGAGAGGCATAATCGCCCACGCCAGTCGGCAAGAAACCTGATGATGATGATGATAACAGACAATGTGAAAACCACAGAGGCATAACGCTCCATAGCATTCCTAGTGAAAGTTACTCTATAATTCTCGAGCAGAGATTTAGAAGTCTGACAGAGCCACAGCTGGAATAGGCCCAATGCAGCTTCAGAGCAAACAGAAGTACTGAAGACCTTGTCTTTACACTGCAACAGATGAGTGAAAAAGCCCTTGAATATAAGAGTGAGATGCACCTATGTTTTTTGGACCTATAAAAGGTATTTGATAAGGTACCTTGGAGCAAGCTCCGGAACTGCTTGGCAGGGAAAAACATCCCAGCACCCCTGTTCAGTGCAAAACAGAGTTTCTACAAAAGCTGCAGACAATATGTAAGAACAGCAGAGCAAGAGTCAGAAGAATTTAAGATAAAGCGGTGTTAGACAAGGTGATATTCTCTCACCTTACTTTTTCCTTATGATGGAGGATGCCATCACGACCAATAAGGCGAAGACAAAGAAATACTCAGTAGGGTACTGGAAGATGAGACCAATCTGTATATCAGAGCTGGCATTTGCAGACGATGTGGCCCTGATTGCTAAATCAGAGGCGCACCGTCAGTCCAATTTACTTGTCTGGAAGGAAGAGCTTGAGAAGAGAGGGATGACCATCAGTATCTCCAAGACTCAAACCCATGGTGATCTCAAGGGAGGAGAAGAAACATCAGATCATGATGGGACAGTATGCACTTTAGCAGGTCAACCAGTTTAATTACCTTGAAGTTGTAATAGACCGACACAGGGGGCATCAAGACAGAGCTGGCTACACGACAATTAGCTGTTGGGAGACTCTTCCAGGCCATAAACCGAGGGTTTCTTAGCAAACTATAAACTGGAAATGGCTGTTTACCGCTCTACCTATGTACCAGTCCTGACCTATGGGAGTGAGTCATGAGCAATGACAACAGCTCACAGAAGTCAGCTCAAGACCTCAGAAATGAGATATTTCAGAAAGGTGGCACAAGTGACAAAAAGGGACAAAGTCGGCAAACAATACGTCAAGATCTTGATACCCAGTCCTTACAAACCTGAGTGGATCAGTCACAGTTACATTTTTGGGGGGACATGTTTAAAGCATTGGAAAGAATCGACCACCATGGCAGGCATAAGAGGCTAAGAACCAGGGAACCAAAACTTCAGGGCGACCCAGTGTCTACTGGAAAGACAACATCCGATTGTCCCAGACAGAGGATTGGAATGAAACAAAGCCAAAAAGAAAACTACTGACAGAGACGTCTGGCGATCTCTCTGGCAAACCTCTACACCCCAAGGTAGAAGAGGAGCGACTAAGTAAAAAATGTTAATGACATTTAAAACAAAACAACCACTGTTGTTGAATAAAGATAGAATTGTGAACTAAATCACACAGTTTGTGGTACAAATAAAAACAATCCACTTATTCAGTCAAGAAAATAATCCATGGTTCTCCCTCCCCCAACTTAGAAATGTTACAATGGGTTGACCCCTTCCCTTTTTCCACAAACAAAAAACTCCCATTTATAGTCTTTCTCTGTTTTAGTATTCGTTTATAATTTCAAATATAATTTTTCCCATGTGCGAGTTAGCAAAAATAATCATAATAATTGTTATCGTGCACTTATAAAAGAGCCCCAAAGGGTCCCTTTATGAAAATTGTAATAAATTTTGTTGTGACGACGCTGTTATGTCATAGAGCATCAGTCTGAGGGTCAAAGACCCAATAGTCTGCACATAGATGAGCCTGATATATAAGGAGGATGTACTCACAACGTTTGAGTTCTGGAACACGACCAAAGTCAGAAATGGACGAAAGCCAAAACTTTCTGCCCGAGCTCAAGTCCGCCAAGCTAAGAAGATGAACTTTGATTAGGGGGAAAAGGAAGGGGGAGGGGGGGGGGTTAAATTTACAGTCTAACCCAACAAGCATTTAATAAAAGGCGACTATTTCGAAGTTTGCTGAAGTCGGATGTGGCGGGCGGAAAATCCTAGAAGAAGATTTATTTCTGATAGGAAGCTCAGCGGGAACTAGAATGAAAAAAAAAAAAAAAAAACTCAACGGGGAACTGGCATATAAAACCATACAACGTTTTAAGCGAAGTCTTTATCAACGATAACAAGTTAGAAGAATCCTCGATACCAGTGGGAAAGTTACGTGAATGACTTCTTCTTTTCCCTCTTCAGGGTGTGAATGATAGTATAAACATGATGTGTGTATACCTGATGTGTGTGTGTGACTGTGTATACATTATGTGTGTACGATTGTGTAAACATAATGTGTGTATGGTTGTGTATACATGATATTTGCATGCATTGATTCATTATGTATATTTTTATATAAACATATCATGGATTATTGATAACATGCAATTGCGATATGAAAGATGACTGCTTGGAAGGACCGAATGTGAGATGGGCCTGCGTGCCCAATTTGTAACTCTTTAAAAACAATTCATTCCTTCTTCTTTGTTTCTTCAGTTACCTCGTCAGAGTGTGGTGCGGGGCATGGGAGAGAAATATAGATTCTAAGTGAACTCTTAGTAATGAATGTTGAATATGACACAACATATGACTAGAAAGCTCAACAGAGGGAATGGAGAAGACGCCCATAAACACAACCGAACGTTTCGACCAAGGTCTTTTTCAACGGAGTACTAAATACAAGATAAACTGTGACTGGAAAACTCAAGAGGCAAAACAGCAGGGCCAATAAAAAACCAAGGTCAACATGAAACCAAGAAGTACATAATGAAAAAAAAATTTATAAATATCCAGGCTATAATACGAAACGAAATAAGTAAGAAGGCAATATGAAAAAAGGGGAAGGAATGTGAATAAGTTAAATAAATGAACAAGTAAATAATTTAAATTAAGCTGTGTTGAATATTGATCCCTTTTTCGTCTTAGAATATTCGTCTTAGTAATGACTTGGTAAATAAAATCTTCATTTTTTTTTTAAATGGTTGTTTCTCCCCCGTTCTTCCATTGTTCTGTTCTTACAATTGTGACCAGGGCATTTTCTCATCAGATGACTAAACCAAACTTAAAGATAGGATATGCCACGGTAGACTGTATTTATTTTCTCACGGAGGACTCGGATATATTAATTAATGTGGCTGTGGAGTTGGTAAGTTAAATGTTAAATATTTGCAGCAATCAATATCCAAAGTTAAATTCAGGAGATGTGAACCAGCGTCATTGCACACTGTTATACACCACAAGTGCTCTGCCACCAGTACGGACAGCTGATAAGAAACTTTCCGACTGTGTCGCCGTCTGCATGCAGCTCCGTAGCTACAGCGACGTCCCTCCATTTATCAAAGAGTGTCAACTTTGGTACCCATTTTTTTATAGGTTGGGGCCGCGTTAGGGCAGTCGGTTTCGAACACCGGCCGTGGGCTGCAGCGAGTCGAACTGGATTTGAAAACGAGTCTCCTATCGACTGCGCTAACGCGGCCCCAAAGCAATGTCCAACATGCGCAAAACAGAGAGAATTAATTTATAGCAAACATGCATATGTTTTGTTTCCCGTACAAAGTTTATAGTTTTCACAAAGCTGAAATCGATTACTGCCATTACGCTCTGTTGTTACTGCTGTTGCGGTGTAGACTTGTCTTGGAGCCTGAAGAGTTACGACCACTCTGCCGGTGTAGTCGCTACAAACTGTACATGCTAGGATTTTTTTCCAAGACACATCAACAACAAAAACATACCACAGGAATCTTACTGAATATCTGAACCTCGGTCGCTTTGACTACTGTTTTTCTTCTTCTAATATATTCAGGCTAACATCTTAAAATGTACAAATAAGCAGAGGAGGAGGACGAAGAAGAAGTTGAATGGGAAGAAAATCCCACCAGGACCGCTCAATGAGGGATAAACACCCGGTGACATAACCGTTAGGTTATATTGCAACCTCTGGCAACAGCCAGGGCGGGGCTTCAAAATAACAATACATTGCATCTCACAGTCGGGACTGGGAACATTCTTCTGTAGACCTCAAACTATTGACATTACCACGATGAACTTTAGTGGGAAGTTACGTAGGCAAAACGATTGTTATCAACACTGTAATGGATATCGCAAACCTATTGATTCCATTGTAAATACTTCTGCAGATAGGTTACTTCGTCTACCAGTGTGCCAAGATTAGAGTGTTAGTTTTATTATGATTTCATAGATAAGTGTATAGATAAACAGGACTTTTAGGACGCAGACTTTCTTTATCAAGCTCTCAATGTCGATATTTTTTCACATGTTCTTAGGCCTCATCTTCGCTTCTAATTCAATAGCGTCTATGATCAGTGGTTCCCTTCTGAGGTCTGTTCTCTCCATAGGTCTGTTTTTGTTTCAAGTAAAGGCGATGACTCATCTTTGTTTGTTATTTTAGTATCCAGAAGCCATGAGTTGTTAACCCTTAGGCTCGGTATTATGGATATCGCAACCTTTCGGCCTTGATTCCATTTTAAATACCGTAAATCTGGGAGAAATGTGGCTTTCCTCCCACCCCCGGGAGTGAACCCGGACCACAAGGAGTTCGTCACCCGCTCGCCGCGCAATCTGGTTTAGCCAACTACGCTAGAGAGCCGGGCATGACTCTCTTTACACTCACTCTCTGGCTCTAGTCAGTTGCGGATTTCTCAAACGTACTCTGATGTAATGTTATTCAAAAGGTGAACAACGAACGATGCGAACGCCACCAAGGCAGTGTTGCCACTTTGGATGTTTTACATCCAGATTTAAATATTTGCCTTGCATTTAGATGGCGTTTTTGACGTTTAGATGGTAGATGTCTTTCTAGAATTTTTTTCACTTGGAGTGAATTTATCAAATCTAACCCAAGAAACAGGATGAAATTTGATCTTCTAAATACTATCTTGACAATAAAATTCGGCCTGATAAGAATAGGAAAAGGCTGTTTCACTTATCATCTCCCTGACTGGATATTAAAAGAAACTGGAGGCATACCGAGTCATTTTGGATCTGAAGCTTCAACTTCATCATCCAAGCTAAGTTTATCCTGTGGGTCTTCTAAGGCAGACTTCAGTAAAGATGAGGACATGATTCTATAGGGTAAGTCATATCAATTGCTATGAAATTTATGACTCTTCCCATTTGGATGGTTTTTTTTCTAGAGGCTTTCTACGCAAATTTAGATGTTTTTAGATATTTTTTACTCCGTGTTGGATGTTTTTTGTCAAAGAAAAGTGGCAACACTGCACCTAGGTGATCACCGACAATGTTTTAATTCATTCAATCTCAGCTGACTAGTTGGCCAGTGCACTTAGAGGAACACAGTCTATGGTAAAACGTTGAGCTACTTGACACAGCATCTCTCAAACGCCTTTAACAAACGTTACCTTTGATTATACATGTCAGAAAGATCCGTGCAGACGCTTTGACAATCACTAATCACTTAGTCCGACAGCAGCCGACTACATTAAGCTCGACAGGAACTCAGCTCGAGAGGGTTGCTGAGTTCCAGGGAGACCCACAGTCAAACTTGAGTCCAAGAGTTCACTAAAACGTAGATTCATTCCACATCCATACTGTACCAGAGTCGACGCCAGACTCGAACTAGACTAAAACCAAGACTGCTAATTCCAGCCGTTAAATAATATTGTTCACACACGTGTTCTCTATCATCCACGCCCGTGATGTCCACTTTCTTACGCTGGGCAGGGGTTAAGCAATGTTACCCGTTTGGCCAAAACTGTTCCATGCACCACAATACGTTCCCGATTACTTCAAATACATAATTCTGTCACATAATGCTGGCGTCACGTGTCTTTGTTAGGGGTTCCCCTAATGAACCAAAAGACACTCTGGAGTAGTTTTAGTATTGAGATGTTGGCTCGCAATAGTCTAGGCGGTATCCCGAAGCTCCAAAGAACATCCGATGTACTTAAGGGGTGAGGCGACTCAAATTATGACACTACAGAATTCATAAATATTTCTAGGTGCAACTTGGAATGACCTCCCCACTACTTTTAAGCCCGAACACTAGACAGAAATCCTATGCTAGTCAAAGTAAGACAGTATAACATGAAGTATAACAATACAAAAGATACTCCAGACAACTTAAGAACTATGAAGGATGGACACTAACCACAGAACGTAAAATAACAAAACATCAAGTAATCAGTGCGACACATGTAAAAATATAAAGAAAAGAATACAGCAAGATCAATGAAACCAGCCTAATGTCGTGGAATGACCAAAACCATCCCTACACTTTAGACTATTCGTGACGCTGGCGCCTCTAGCTGGCAGGTCACATTCAAATGTAGATCCGTCCGGTGGGTATATAGTCCATGTTGTCTATTTATACCTTTATCTGAAGGAATAGACATTTCTATATGTTTTGGGTGTCTTGAAAAGTCTACATTTTCAAACTCACAGTTGCAGGGTACAGATTCTCTGGATTATTATTCTTTATCCGAGGAGACGATTCACTCCTCGGCGTATTGATCTGGCGGACTACTGCAAATGTATATTATAGTACAAAGTTTGTAGTAATTTCATATCGTGCACCCAGAGTTGAGCTGAGTCAGGAATTGACATCACAGCACTCGGAGCATTCCCATTCATGCTCCGTCCTCATCTTCAGCAGCCAGCGCAGACTATCAATATTAATGGTACCGGGCATAATCTGGATGTGTATCCGTCTTGCCTTTCCTCTGAGTATAGCGAGCCGACCAGGCACTCTGGTTACCCTTGGGTACCTCATTCTCTCCAGGCCATAATATTTCGTTCCTCTTCTGATTGTGTTGCTTGTTCGCAAAGGGCATTGACCACATCTGCCTTGTTATGTCTCAATTTACCACGCAATGGCGCAGATCCAGCCAGTCTGTTGGACTGTTCATTCCCCACCACGCAGGCATTGTCTAGAGACAAGATCCTAAATATGATCACTACTCGTGACCTTCCCTGTGAAACTCGCCACACTGCTCGAAGCATGCATCTCTTCTGTGTATATATTTTAATACCAGTTTGGTTGAAGTGTCAGTAGAATCAGTATGCGTTTAATTTGATCGACCATTTACATTTAATTCCTGTGAGTTGTTTAGACCCCCAGCACATTGGTTTGCCCGGGTGCTCACGATGCTGTTAAGACGGCCCTATAGCAATACAAAGATGGCGTTTTATGGCACTCTTTAGACAATAGGTCTGTTTGCTAGGATGTTTCAGTCTTCACAGCAGAAATATAACAATAGAAAGCATACATAGGTCCCTGATATAATTTCAGATAGAAACCTGTTCTCCACGGGCAATGTGGAGTCAGCTGCAGCAAAATACCAAAAGAGACTTTATGGGGTGAAGTTAATGACAGGATGAAGCACACAGCGCTGTTTACAATCTGTTAGCACCTGTTCGTCCCAGTGATGGGTTTCTGACTGGGAATGAATAAAAGAAGGAAATGTGAAATTATCATCACTGCACTGAGAATATCCCCACAAGTATTCTTTCCCCCCCCCCCCCCCCACTAGCCAGCGAAGAGTTCCAATACCGATGGTGCCAGTTGTAACCTAATAAATGTTCAGCTTGTCTTTTCCCCTGCACGTTGAAAAGCCTCCAGCCTGTCTGCTCACTCCACCCCCGCTGAATCACTGTCTCGCAGGGCTGCCGATGTGATTTTTGTCAAAACCCAAGATGTGGCTGACAAAACCCAAGATATGAAAAAATATCCAGAAATGTAAAATAGTATTTTATAGCATTAAACTTAATATTTACACACCTTTCTGTTTCGCTAACAGCTCTTCCTCTTTGGGAGTTTCAGTTGTCACCGCCCCATTCTGTTTTTGATGCAATCATTATCTTACACTTTGCTATCTTTTCGCTTATTTTTTTTTTTTTTCCAAATTGAATTGTATTTCCACTGTCTTTAGCAGACTAGAAATATCTTACATGTTTAACTGAATCTATATGTTTTAATAGCATGGATTAATTTGTATTTCTGAGTCACTCCACAATATTTACAGCAACTGGAGTCCTTATCGTTGCTGTCATGTTATGAAGGAGCATTGAAAATAATTGTGTGTTTGGGGTCACCACAACATGTTTCAAAAAAAGTAAAGATCCCTTATTAGGCCTAAGGCGCATCGGGTATATGGACAGAGTGTCCCATATTTTTAAAGACCAATCGGCACTGGATGGGTAGTGTGGTCAGCATTACGCCGGCCGTCTTTACTTCCCCATGACAGCCAGCCTGGTACCCATGTGAGGCTGGGTCGACCTGCGACGTCCCATACCACGATAAAAATCCACGCAGCCAGCAGTGGGTTTCGATCGCGGTACGTTGGATTACGTGTCGCACTCGCAACGCCTAAGCCACAACACGAGGAAGTGTAAAAAAGGAAGGCTGAGAACCTCTGTTGTAGTCAGTTTCTTCTTATCTACAATTTTCATCCGACGCCGCTACAATGTCAATAATCTCTGAAAATGCTTCCAACACTCTCTTCAATGTTAAAAATTTCCCGTCACTCACTTCTCCTATAAAATAGACGATCAAAAGTCCAATTCTGGTCTAATTGTATCTCCGTCCCTAGTATCTGTTACTTTAGGACCTATACTTAAGGGATCGGTTATCTGGTCTTTTGGCGGGGTGCTAATGTGTTTTTGTCTGGCTTCATCTTCAGCCACTTCTCCACCATTTGAACTATGAATACCACCTAAATATCCATGCATGAGATTAACGTTGATTCTCAAAAAAAAATCTGGCTCATCAATTCAACTTGTTCCGTAGCATTATCTGTGAGTTGAAAACAGATTGTATTGTTTGCTCTCACTAGCTAAACAAAATAGCTGGTTACTTATTACCGTCTGCCCAAGCAGTGTTGCGAGATTACAGTCTAGATGACGTGCTTTTTTTAATGCGATACATTTTGTCTCATTAGTTAATGGTCAGAGGGTATGTATACAGATGACTGTCAAGCAACAAAAATACTGGATATTGCTCTCACACACACAAAAGAAAGAGCTTTGCATTTAATGGCACAACATTCAGGTAAAAATAGAAGCAGCTTTCTTTTACAAAAGCATACAGATTGGAATTTTGAATTTGTAAGGTCTTTGTTTGAGTGTTCTGTGCCCTTAATTGTGGTGAAAGGGGGGGGGGGGTGAAGAGAACACACCTACTAGCCTCTAATAAGCATACATAGCAAAATATTGCAGCCTTACTGTAAACCACAATATAATCACTGTTTCTAGGGTGAGTGAAGAAGAGAAAGAAGAATTTGTAACAGACTAATAAAAGCGCGCTTTAAGAAATGGAAACCCCTTTGTATGGAGAAATTTGCATCATCTGACATAACTCAAAATTGCCTGGTGCAAGAGGTTAGGGAAATTTACAGAATGACAGACTGGCTGCGGCGGCTTCTCTGTGATGCAGTCTATGTTATGCCAAAGACATATTCGGAGCTCTATGTAATAAACTGCACGTAGAACAGACAAGATACTCATACCTAGTGAGACTGGTTCAACAGTGAGTGAGGAGATGCTCTGGGTGTGTTAAGGGGGCGGGGAACAAATGTCATGTCTACACAAGTTGGAAAAAAACAAAAACGAATGTTCAGTACAAGAGAAATTATCAGATGTGGGAAACTGCCGTTATAAAGAAAACTTCAATATGTAGCCAAAGAAATTAATTGTGAAAATAAAGTAATGAAGAAAAATCTCAGACAAACAGCAAAACCCAGGAAGGCTGGTTGAAGGAGAAGGTTCTGTGGCTGTCAGTCATTAATACCCTAGTAGTTTGTTTACTTCTAGATTTATATTTCTATCACTCTGTGGGTAACGTGGTCAATATTATGAACGCTGCTATCACTTTTCATACCATTTCCCGTTATAGATAGGCTAACCCAGGAACCAAGGTCAATTCATCTTCTTCAGAATTCATGTATTGTTGGTTCAGATTCAGAACCTTCAAGATGGGAGGGAGCATCTAGTCACCACACTTTGGTGGCTCTCACCATTAGATGTATATTTAATAAATGAACGCTGTCTACAAATATATAAAACTTATGTGTAAAATTAAACTAACAAAACTGTAAATTTAAAACTAGAAAATTTATTGTAACAGAACTTGATGTGTGAGATTATCACTCCACATTTTACTTTAGTCGTAGATTCTGGAATCATTCTAAACTGACGGAGTCGATGGATGTAAAGCTGGTGTTCTTGTTCCTTGGTTGAGCCAAGTCTACTTCACAAACATCTCTAGGCGGATCCTCTAGGTCTTCCAGGCCATACCTACTTCACAAACATTCTAGGCGGATCCTCTAGGTCTTCCAGGCTATGTCTACTTCACAAACATCTCTAGGCGGATCCTCTAGGTCTTCCAGGCCATACCTACTTCACAAACATTCTAGGCGGATCCGCTAGGTCTTCCAGGCTATGTCTACTTCACAAACATCTCTAGGCGGATCCATGAGGTCTTCCTGGCATTAGGTCCCTGTAACGAAAATAGACAATCCTGTAGAGGCAGTCAAGGTTGTACTTTTGCCTAAGGGCACCTTTCACTTGTACACGTTCACCTCAGCGCACAAATGTCATGGAGAAGAACGGTATTTAAGTTCCAAACTTATATTGTAAAGCAAGGTAATGATCACTGACCATGCTCAGTTATTCACAGGTAGAAATGTAAAGCATTAAACACTTATGAGATGCTTCAAATTATAGAGGGAAAACAATCACTTGTAATTACTGGTTTGCTCATATTACACGCATATACCACATACCAGGTTGCAGTTTGTCACCTCAGAAGTCCATCTCTTCTAGTCACTAGTTTCCACGGCTCATAGTTTCCTTTTCTGATTTGTTGGGAGTGACCAAGATTGGTACCTGGGGAGGTTGCTTTGTACGAGATGTTTTTCTTTGGTGCTTGGTGATTGAGACTGTCTTCTGGTGTAAGTGTTGGGGGGGGGGGGGGGGGGCACCGCTAGCCATATATGAGACGTGACACATTATTGTTGAGAATTCTTCTTCTTCTTCGCATTCACCAGCTGTAAACTCATCAATTCAACTTGTTCCGTAGCATTATCTGTGAGTTGAAAACAGATTGTATTGTTTGCTCTCACTTGCTGGTTCCTTGCCTCTCCGGCAGATGCACTCCGACTTCAAAGGAAACTCCCCAACTAGTCGACTCTTACGACATGCTTTTGGGGAGGCAGTGGGTCTATTCTTGTTTTCCCCACAATGGGGCCCCGGAACCCACACGGGGATGTTGAGAATTATGTGTTGGAAGATATGAGACGTGACAAATTTTTACTGTCAGTTATATGTTAGAAGATATGAGAAAGGGTACATTTCTATTTTTCAAAAGTCTGCTTACCAATTCGAAATATCATCTTCCAATTTCCTTCTTAATGTCTGTCTTATGCGACCTGTAACAAACAGAAAGTGTGAGAATTATACAATACAGTACAGCAATAAATCCATTGTTTTGTGTAATAATACCAGTGAAAGAACACAGCAGTTTGGATGTTAATCCCAGTGAAAGAACACAGCAGTTTGGATGTTAATCCCAGTGAAAGAACACAACAGTTTGGATGTTAATCCCAGTGAAAGAACACAGCAGTTTGGATGTTAATCCCAGTGAAAGAACACAACAGTTTGGATGTTAATCCCAGTGAAAGAACACAGCAGTTTGGATGTTAATCCCAGTGAAAGAACACAACAGTTTGGATGTTAATTCTAGTGAAAGTACACAGCAGTTTGGATGTTAATTCTAGTGAAAGAACACAACAGTTTGTATGTTAATTCTAGTGAAAGAACACAGCAGTTTGGATGTTAATTCTAGTGAAAGTACACAGCAGTTTGGATGTTAATTCTAGTGAAAGTACACAGCAGTTTGTATGTTAATCCCAGTGAAAGAACACAACAGTTTGTATGTTAATTCTAGTGAAAGAACACAGCAGTTTGGATGTTAATTCTAGTGAAAGTACACAGCAGTTTGTATGTTAATCCCAGTGAAAGAACACAACAGTTTGGATGTTAATTCTAGTGAAAGTACACAGCAGTTTGGATGTTAATTCTAGTGAAAGTACACAGCAGTTTGTATGTTAATCCCAGTGAAAGTACACAGCAGTTTGTATGTTAATTCTAGTGAAAGTACACAGCAGTTTGTATGTTAATTCTAGTGAAAGAACACAGCAGTTTGTATGTTAATCCCAGTGAAAGAACACAGCAGTTTGTATGTTAATTCTAGTGAAAGAACACAGCAGTTTGTATGTTAATTCTAGTGAAAGAACACAGCAGTTTGTATGTTAATCCCAGTGAAAGAACACAGCAGTTTGTATGTTAATTCTAGTGAAAGTACACAGCAGTTTGGATGTTAATCCCAGTGAAAGAACACAGCAGTTTGTATGTTAATCCCAGTGAAAGAACACAGCAGTTTGTATGTTAATTCTAGTGAAAGAACACAACAGTTTGGATGTTAATCCCAGTGAAAGAACACAGCAGTTTGTATGTTAATTCTAGTGAAAGAACACAGCAGTTTGTATGTTAATTCTAGTGAAAGAACACAGCAGTTTGTATGTTAATCCCAGTGAAAGAACACAGCAGTTTGTATGTTAATTCTAGTGAAAGTACACAGCAGTTTGGATGTTAATCCCAGTAAAAAAAACACAGCAGTTTGGATGTTAATCCCAGTAAAAAAAAACACAGCAGTTTGGATGTTAATCCCAGTAAAAAAAAACACAGCAGTTTGGATGTTAATCCCAGTAAAAGAGCACAGCAGTTTGGATGTTAATCCCAGTAAAAAAAAACACAGCAGTTTGGATGTTAATCCCAGTAAAAGAGCACAGCAGTTTGGATGTTAATCCCAGTGAAAGAACACAACAGTTTGGATGTTAATCCCAGTAAAAGAACACAGCAGGTTGGATGTTAATCCCAGTGAAAGAACACAACAGTTTGGATGTTAATCCCAGTGAAAGAACACAACAGTTTGGATGTTAATCCCAGTGAAAGAACACAGAAATATGGATATTAATCCCAGTAAAAGAACACAACAGTTTGGATGTTAATCCCAGTGAAAGAACACAACAGTTTGGATGTTAATCCCAGTGAAAGAACACAGAAATATGGATGTTAATCCCAGTAAAAGAGCACAGCAGTTTGGATGTTAATTCCAGTGAAAGAACACAGCAGTTTGGATGTTAATCCCAGTGAAAGAACACAGCAGGTTGGATGTTAATCCCAGTAAAAGAACACAACAGTTTGGATGTTAATCCCAGTGAAAGAACACAGCAGTTTGGATGTTAATCCCAGTGAAAGAACACAGAAATATGGATGTTAATCCCAGTAAAAGAGCACAGCAGTTTGGATGTTAATTCCAGTGAAAGAACACAGCAGTTTGGATGTTAATTCCAGTGAAAGAACACAGCAGTTTGGATGTTAATCCCAGTGAAAGAACACAGCAGTTTGGATGTTAATCCCAATGAAAGAACACAGCAGTTTGGATGTTAATCCCAATGAAAAAAGAGTGCGTAATTCTGGTATTAATCTTAGCAAACAAGTGAATAATCTTCAGTATTAATCTCGGCAAACTAGTGCATAATCTTTGAGTATTAATGCCAGTGAAATAGTGCTTAATTTTGTAGATTGTTCCCAGTGAAACCTCTTCCCCACATTCAGGCGTAATTGGCATTGAGGATTAGATCCATAGTTTATAGACCAGACTGTAATCGGTTGGTGATGATGTCCTGATACCCTTTCAAGGCTGGGCTGACCTGGGAGCCGAGGTCAATTGTTTTGTCAGGACATGAACCCATACCTTCCGGATCCATAGCGGCTCTCAGCCAGCCTACTACCAACCACATATCCATGTTGCCCGCTGATCTTGGGCAAACATTAACAATATACGCACGATAAGTGTTATAGTATGCAAATAGGTAGAGTTTTTTATTTCTCTCGACGCGCCATAATATATAGGCCATTAGGGCTTCATCAACCCTGTCATCTAGCTGTGGAAATGAGACAGCATGTCAATTATTAAAAACTTAAAGGCGGGGTGTTAGATGAGTCTGTATGTCTCAATTCTTAACCTTTAAAAAAAGACTTCGCTTGAATGTTCATTATATAATTGTTACACTATTGCCGTTTAATTTATAATAAACAGTCACAACGTATAGGAACTATGTGAACTGGCATATAAATTAATTGGAGAAAGTAACAGAACAGACCTCAGCGTCAGTAACAGAAGGACAGAAGTCGAACTTATTTCCTTTAGGAGGTCTTGGTTGTTTTTTTTTTTTTTCAATTCTAAAATTTAGTCATGTTTCCCACACAGGGATGTTTGGTCTAATCTTGCTGATTCGTATGAAGAGACTTAGCCAGTCTCCCACTGTTTGGTCTAATCTTGCTGATTCCTATGTGGAGAGACTTAGCCAGTCTCCCACTGTTTGGTCTAATCTTGCTGATTCCTATACAAAGACTTAGCCAGTCTCCCACTGTTTGGTCTAATCTTGCTGATTCCTATTGAGAGACAGCTGGTCTCCTACTGTTTGATCTAATCTTGCTGATTCTCATGGAGAGACTTAATTAGTCTCCCATTGTTTGGTTTAATCTTGCTGATTCCCATGGAGAGACTTAATTAGTCTCCCACCAACTCTCCTTGTTTCTTATACAATATTGATTAACATTTACTATTCTTTGCTTGTCTCATGGGTTGAACAGTGACTGAACTGGTTACAACTGTGCCTTTTCTAAAAACATTCTACGTGAACTTTAAATATATTTTTTTTCCAATCACTTTTTGTTTAGAAGTATCAACTAAGTATGTGATCACAATTTTTACAATGCTATAGTAGAAAGACTGCCTGGTCACCTCAAGTAATTAAACAGGCAGACATTTTGTTTATTACTGTAATGAAAATTTATCATTAAAATCAAAACTCAGAGCCAGTTGGTGAATTTCATCAAATCCTAAACTAGCCTTAGAAAACAATCACAAATTCTTATTCAAATAACTTCGAAAATTCGTTGATTAATGTAATAGAATATCTTAAAGTGGGTTTGCAGTTGGGTAGTTAGACTAATTAAGTAAATGGCCCCTTTCCAAACATTTAAGTTTACTATATTGTTAGACCTATATTTTATAGACCGATCAGCACTCGATTGCTGATGCGGTCAACCTCACGCTAGCCGCCTTTACTTCACAGGTTTTTAACTGGTACCCAAGACTGGGTCGACCTGGGAGCCAAATTTATTTTTCAAAAGGCCAACTCTATTTGGATTTGAACACACGGCTTTTGAATCCACAGGCTGAGTCCAGCGGATATACTACAGCAGCTACCGCTTATATTAGATTTCTAGAACATGTTACAACGATCGCAAATGAATCTCAATTAGACAGACGGGTCTCATCAGCCAATCAGACAGAGGGATCCCATCAGCCAATCAGACAGAGGGATCCCATCAGCCAATCAGACAGAGGGATCCCATCAGCCAATCAGACAGAGGGATCCCATCAGTCAATCAGACAGAGGGATCCCATCAGCCAATCAGACAGAGGGATCCCATCAGCCAATCAGACAGAGGGATCCCATCAGTCAATCAGACAGAGGGATCCCATCAGTCAATCAGACAGAGGGATCCCATCAGCCAATCAGACAGAGGGATCCCATCAGCCAATCAGACAAAGGGATCCCATCAGTCAATCAGACAGAGGGATCCCATCAGTCAATCAGACAAAGGGATCCCATCAGTCAATCAGACAGAGGGATCCCATCAGCCAATCAGACAAAGGGATCCCATCAGTCAATCAGACAGAGGGATCCCATCAGTCAATCAGACAAAGGGATCCCATCAGTCAATCAGACAAAGGGATCCCATCAGTCAATCAGACAGAGGGATCCCATCAGCCAATCAGACAAAGGGATCCCATCAGTCAATCAGACAGAGGGATCCCATCAGTCAATCAGACAAAGGGATCCCATCAGTCAATCAGACAAAGGGATCCCATCAGTCAAAAGGAGACGACCCAGGCTTTTTTTTTACCCCATGGCACGTCCCTGTGTCGTTTATGTGATTTTTATAATGTATTAAAATATGGCCACTATTGTAACGGTGATTTAAAATCTTTACAGTGGAAATGCGACTGATAAATTGAACTTAGGTTGTGAATACTTTACAATCATCTACACAGCACACGAGGATCAAACCAGACGCCTCTTCAGCCACTGACGTTTTGGCACAAAGTGACTATAGAAAACAATAGTCTATGGTAGACCCTATTTAATTCTTGGTTTACAAATGTAATCATTATAAGGAGAAAGTGGTATGACCTACTTTGTCATCTTTTCTTACCTTCATACAGGTGCTACAAGAGCAATCGCAAATGGCTGCATCATCAGGAGTTGGTGAAATGCTGGCCGAGTCATAAGGAGCTAGTGAAATACTGGCTGAGTCATCCAGAGCTAGTGAAATACTGGCCGAGTCATCCAGAGCTAGTGAAATACTGGCCGAGTCATAAGGAGCTAGTGAAATACTGGCCGAGTCACCCGGAGCTAGTGAAATACTGGCCGAGTCATCCGGAGCTAGTGAAATGCTTGCCGGGTCATCCGGAGCTACTGAATTGCTGGCCAGGTCATCCGGAGCTATTGAATTGCTGGACAAGTCATCCGGAGGTAGTGAAATGCTGACCGAGTCATCCGGAGTTGATGCCATGCTGAGTCTGAATTAATAAGAGAAGAGGAAAAGATGTATGTCCACTTACAGCTAGGCTAAAATATTTGTACCTCTTGGCGGACACACAAAAATTCTTAAGGCATTTGTTGCCCGAATTAGCCATCCTGGTTAGATTATCTTAGTGTGCTATAACCAGGGCTTCTTTTTCAAGGCCAAAACAGTACAGGTACTCACGACAGGGTAAGTATTACAGCCACACATTTGATATAACATCGGATGAACACTCATCTACTCAAGTGAGCTTCCACTTTTTTTTAAAATGTACAGCTGAATGAATTCCTATTACCAGCTATGAAGTCATGTATTTTGTTTGGTTGAAAAAGGTGTCCTACCATCGCGATAAACAGCGGTGCAGAACTGCACATAATGAGGAATAGAACCACTTTGAGGCTTCACCTAACATTTCACACACATATCCACGACATGACTAACCTGTTCTTATTGCAGGAAGACAAATTTTTTTTGTGGAAAGTTTATTTGTCTGTAAATAGTCTGTATACAAAATTTGTGTGTAAACTGTATTGTACGTGTTATATATACAAGCGTCTGCGGGTACGTGTATTTGTGCAGTATATTTACAGCGCGTTGCTTTATGTTAACAGGAAGACAACTATACGACCATTATGGTCACACGCGGAATATTTTCACATTTCGGAACTATCCAAAATTTTAAAAAAAACCTGTTTTCAGCACTTTTTGGCAAAGTAAAATACTCAAAATTTCTAAAAACTATTAATGGTGGTCCATAAAACGCTATGTATAAAAGCTCACTCTTCTACGAAATACGCCTGACCAAATCAGAGGGAGAGGAAACCAAGAGAAAACACTAAGTAAGAAAAGGAAAGAAACGCGCGGCTAACAACGGGGTGGAGGACGAGCAGCATAACTGGAAAGGAAGCATCAAGCCCAGAAACGGCGCAAAAAAAAAAAAAAAAAAAAATTTTTAGTCACGAAAGTGACGCAAATAACCCAGACTACAAATATAGGTGGAGACTGTTAGCAGCCTCGGCTAGCTAGCAGTAGTCTGAAAGTGGTCGACCTTTTAATTTTTTTCTCAAGAGGAATCGGCATCAGAAACTGCTTATACAAGGGGAGATGATCTAGACAGTTTGAGGTTTATTTGAGAAAATTCTCTTTTACGTTAAAAATCTGCAACATCGTCACAAGTCACAAACAATAACCATTCCTTCAATTACTACTCGGACATTCCTGGGTACTTGTGATGAATTATTAGAGAGTTGAAGATTCCCCTCGCTGTTGCATTTTGTAACACATCTAGGGATAATTTTCTGGGGCTAAAAGTCCGGAAATAACTACACGAACATTAATCATCAAGGTTATTTCTCTTGCTCTTATTCGATGATTTGTCAATAACTAGAGCTATTTTCTCTTGGGTTCATAATGTTGCTTAACTCTTTCAGTTATAGGGCTTAGCATCAGAGAAAAAAGGGGTAACAATTTAAAAAAAAAAAATAGATTTCACAAATGTAACACAATAAAAAAGACCATATTGATTCAGCTGCTAATAATACACATTAGACTGACCATGGATTATTGATGAATAATATTAATATTAGAATACTTCTACAATAAATAAATTGGGCTTGACCTCCTTGCATGCTGCTGAAGATGGGGACGAAGTGCTTATGGGAGTGTCCCGCGTGCTGTGATGACGCTTCTTATTTCAACATTTAGTGACAGAAACTACCACATGAACATTGTAAGTGACAATCTGGGGCTGAAATATCTAAGTGTTTGAAATGACTTAAACCACAATATACCATCCAACGATCTTATGATGCTTATATTCCTAAATGTAAAAATCGACAGCAAACATTGAGAAATATAATTGGAATTGAAGAAGAAAAAACCCACATTTAGTTGCATTTTTAAAGTTCAAAATTATGCAGCCCACATGTACCTGCCTGAAAGGTAATTTTTTAAAAATCTATATTGTAAAAGATATACGGTAGAGTGGCGAGTGCCAGCTATGTAACTACCCCTACGAAACTGTTGACCATCATCTCTTTGAGTGCCCAAAACTAGAACCGAGACTAGAAGAAGGCTACTCCCTCCGAGACCAGACAAGTGGAACACCTTGTACGGAGGAAAAGAACAGCTTGTGAAAACATGCAAATTCCACTACATGGCATTGGGCCAAAGGGCGAAAGCTCATGCGCCGCTGGATCGATAACAACAACAACATATACGGTAGAGTGGCGAGTGGCACAGCCGTATTACAGATTTGATTACTCCACTGTATGCAGATTGTTGGTTCCTTGTCTCTCAGGCAGATACAGTGCATAATACACTTCGACTTTAAGGTAGCCATTAATTACTTACGACATGCTTGCTGGAGAGATAGTGGGTCTATTCTCGTCTTCCCCTGTAATACAATCAACGAGGCGACGGAACCCACAAGCAGAAATTGTATTTAAACATGAAAACATTGAAAATAAATTTGTAATTCCAAAGGTGTTCGTTAAAAAAATAAAATAAAACGTATGTACTGGCTATTCGTGAAAGGAAAATCAGCAACCCTTAATTATCCCACGAGTTGCTAGTTTCGTCAAAAAGTAATCAATAGAAACTTCGCTGAGCACAATGTGATCGAGCAATTGAAATAAAACAATCTCAAGATTCAAGTATCTTGAAACTCTATAGACATAATATACGAACGCATATTCGCAAAATCAAAACAAAAAATATCAAACATAATTTTACACTTCTACAAAATAAACTATAATTTTGTGACATAAAAAGCGGTGGCTGAGTCTTAAACGACAGAGAAATGCACCCCCTTGTTTCCTATGATGAGACGGCCAAAAATTATAAAAATATCCTCAAAATTTATCTAGTTGTTTCAATTAATAAGAGCAGGTCCGGCTTTATATAGAAGGCCGTGAATAATGGAAAGCCATGGGATAACAATACATATATAGAGAATTAAAGTATTAAATATTAACTTTAGCAGTTCCGGTTTTTAAATTCAATAATAAACACAATAAACGCTAGACAAGATGTGGTAGAGCCGCAATGTACCATTTTAGTCATGAAAAGTGATAATTCTTGTAGTTTAAAAATTCATTTTCATCCGAGATTTAAGGATAATTTCGGCACGTATTATCACTGCTAAAAATATGTAATTACAATTAATGAACTCACCTTCTGCTAAATGTATTCTATTTCTAAATTCTAACACAACTCAGAACCGCAGGCACTTGCTTTCTCACAGATGGATATCTAAGAAATGAGTCCAAGTACTTGATTTCGATATAAACCTCACAGCAGCGTGTACCGGAAAACGAATACGTATCGTCTGTATCGGATGTTTAAATCGACTTTAAGGTGCGGCCGGATACTGCGCGTGTAGGAACGTGGCTTTTACTGATTTCTTAGCAAACCGTCGAGGACAGTTTTGAAAGAGAAAGTCGCTGTTTTGTTAAGCTTCCTCTTTTATCGCTCTGGGTGTCGAGGGACATATAAGGTTTTGCTCCTAGCTTTTCTGACCGCCTTGACTACAGACACATCGTGTTGTTGTAGAGTTTCTCTGATGTCATCTGTCCATGTTCTTCTGAGTCTACGTTGTGCTCTGCGGCCATCTCCTCTTTTGGTGTATGCCTTGTATGGGATAACTCTCAAGACATTCTCTCCAAGTCAGTGAACCATGTGATCTGCTGTCTTTGCATGTAATTAGAACTGTTTACGTGCCGACATTTATGACCTCATTTCGGATTGTATCTCTTCTAGGCACTCCTGCAACCCTTCTCAGACATCTCATTTATACGACTACAAATAACAATTTTGTAAATGGTTTGTTGTGAGTGACCATAATTGATACTGATAGTAGAGTGGGATGAAAATGCTTCCTATGAGAGTTTTATTGTGCTGGGTGGAGGGAAGCGTGGATGAGAAACGCCCCGCTATCCCAGTAATTTGTTTGCTTTACTGCATCATATATTAATTTCTTCATCTACTTTGACATGTTCGATGAATGTTGTACCTCGATATTTAATGCCTTTACAGTTTACTGCTATATTTAGTTTATGCTTCTTTCTTCTTATTGATAATAATTCTGTCTTGTCAGTGTTGATTTTCATGTTAATATTTTTACAGTCTGTCGCTATCAAGGCCTAGTCACCAGCAAAAAGAAATTCGAGTTTTGAATGTAAAATTAATAATCGACAGCACTCGGAACACTCCCATAAACGCCCCGTCCCCCATCTTTAGTAGCAAGCGATAAGTTCCGATTGCGGTAGCACCAGCTACTGTCTGACCGAACATCCGTGTCGCCTTGAGTGTTGAGCGTCGGCTAGATCCCCCGGTAACTCCCCGCAGCGCCATTCATCTCAAACGGTAATGACCTATCTGTGCCTCTGCACAACATCTAGCTTGTCATCCATCAGTTCGCCACCGAGTGGTGCACAACCAGCCAGTCTGTCTGCCTGCTTGTTTTCCAACACACCGGCGTTACCTGGAGAAAATATCCAAAGCACTTATTAACTAATGGATGTTGAAATTCGACTTCAATGGGTGCGTCCCGAATACTGCGCATGTACGGACGTGGCTTCTGTTGATTTCTATGGCTAGTTAACAACATCATCATCATAGTTTCTACTTCTGCTATTGAGCGTTGTGGGGAGAAACAGTTTGCGATCCACTGCTTGATGGGCAGCAATGACTATTGTCATTCTGTGTCGATGTCGAAGCTCTTTAATGTCATCAATCCATTATCTCGATTTACCATTCAGAACATTTTTATTATGCATGTAAACTAAGATTCTAAAATTGGAGGCCCCCCCCCCCACCCCCCATTGTTCCCTAAAAAAGATGTCGGCTTATCGTTCCCGTTTATTTACATTTATATCTTCTTCTTGTTCACCTGCTGTAAACTTCGGCGGAAAGTTTTGGTTGTTCGTACACTTCGGGACTTAACAGATTTGACTTAATTGTATGCGGATAGTTGGTTCCACGCCTCTTAATCAGATGTACTGGGACTTCGAAGGAAGCCCTAATTAGCCGACTTTAACGACATACTTGTTGGGAAGGCAGTGGTTCTATTCTTGTTTTCTTCACAATGGGGCCCCGGAACCCACAAAGGGACACACACACATATATTAGGGCTGTACCGAACATTCACTTCGGTGCCGAATAGTGGACTTATTGACTATTCGGTATTCGGCCGAATAGTTGCGGTCGGGCCAAATACGAATAGTAGTTATCTTACACCCGCTTCTTCATACACGGCCTAAATGCTGACAACATGGAACGATTGGTTTTGTTGAAAGCTATTGCCGCTTTCACGCATTAACTAAGCTGTCAGTGACAATTTCCAAGTTTAGTTACTTGTTATAATACTTAGGATTTTTTCATTCCTAGTTATTAGTTACCACAGACTGATTGAAGGATGCAAAACATAAAATATTTTTTAATGTTCACTATTCTGTACGAATACTAGACATGGAAAGAATATAATCATGCAAGTGGATAATATAAAAAATCAAACAAATCGAAACAAATAAGTACTTGGGTGCAAACTTCAACATGCTGAGAGAAGAAATACAATTTAGAAATAAAGTATACTAAGCGCTTCAACATCTGCTAAAGTCAAAGTGTCTGTCTCGCAACACCAAGATCAAAATAAATGAAACTTTGATAGGACCAGTCGTTTTATATGGCTCTGAAACTTAAAGCAGAAATGAAAAAGATGAGATCTTAGTACAGGTTTTCAAAAACAGTCTTACAAAAAATCTTTGGATCCATCAAAGATACTAACAGCGGGGAATGGAGAGTGAGAAGCAACAAAGTAACACATAATCTGTTTAAATCACTGTCATCATGAGAGCTAACAGTCTAAAATGGTTGGGGCATACTGAAAGAATGTCAGATGACAAGAGAAGTAGAAACTGTATACACCTGATAGAGGAATGGGCGTAGACCACGAGGCAGACAAAAAAGAAGATCCAGCCAGACCTGCAAACAACTGGTGTCACAAATTGTGAAGATAAGGCTAGCCAGAGAGATGAATGGGGAGACGAGTGATATCTGCAGCAGTAAACCTGCTTAGAATGCTAAAGAAGAAGATGACTATTCTGTGCTATTTATGAGAAGTAAAAGTTCAGCGTACATTTGACATTATGAATGTGTGTGTATGTGTGTTTTTAGATATATTTCATACACTATTCGTATTCGGCCGAATAGTTTGTCCTTAAATACGTATCCGGCTGAATAGTAGGGCTGTGCCGAATTGTGATTTTCACCATTCAGCCGAATACGTATTTAAGGACAAACTACTCTATATATATATGATCGTTGGTAATGCTAGGAACAGTTTGTCTTGCTTTCGTTTTGTCAGCGGTACCGAGAGCCGACCGTTTAGCCAACAGTGGCAAACTACTGAATGTAAAATTTGCCTAGAAAACCCACAACAACCAAAAAAATGCTGGAGATGGTTCTGCAACGTCTTGTAAAGGATACGCAACTAACTTATAGGATCGTTAGATTTAACTAGTAAATAGAGTTAAAAAACGTTTAACTCTTTTGTACCAAGTAGGCTCGCCGTCACAGAGACAATACAGAGTAAATTTTTTTTTACGTTTTTTTTTTTGCTTGTAGTCCTCACCTTTTCCCATATTTTCAGGCGGGGGGGGGGGGGGGGGGGGGGGGGGGGGGAGGGATTGTCTGTTCGCCAAAAAAATTGGGCCGGTATCGCAACTAGCCACATAGGCGACAAATGGGTAGGTGGGAGTTCAGAAGCTTTCTGAATAAAGAAAAAAATATGCGAGTTGGCTCAAGGGACATAAGCCCGTTTCCGGGCCAAGCATTTTGAGTGATGGTTCTTTGAGGCTTCTGAAAGTCTAGACTGACTTTCTACCCCACCAGGACATCACACAAGCAATAAACACCCGATGACACAATGTGCCACCATGTGGGTGAAGATCACTGTGGAGAGGTCCCAGAAACCGCGTTCAGCCTTTAGGCCATATTGATGGCCAGGCTATATTGCGACTCCTGGCAAAGCCAGATTAGAGCTTCAAATAACGAAAAATTTGGTTCTCCTTTAAATAACGGTCGCTACGTTGGCTACAGTGCAACTACGCAGCGGACAAGTCACGAATAAAAAAACAAAGTGTGGTCGACATGACTGTTAGAGCTAGACCACGCGCTGCGACTGACAGTAGCGATCGCGGTCTTCCGACCTGCGGATCTGTGTGCCGTAATGAGCGATAAGCTTGCGTCGTTTCCGGGATGTGTTACCATAACCCTACCCCAAGCCCTAGGATGACAGGTAACTATATCATTTGTTTCGTTCCCTGTTTTCCACTCCGTAATTGAGAGCCAAATTTGAATTAATTCAGATTCACACAAAAATGCTAAACACTTTTTTAGGACAACGAATTTTTTTTAATTAATTGAATCTGGGCTAATTTTGATTTGATTCAAGAACCGACATCACAGCACTCATGGCATTTCCATAAGTGCTTCGTCCCCGTCTTCAGCAGCCAGCGAAGAGTTTCCATACTAATGGTGCCAGTAGCATTCTGATTAAGCGTCCGTCTGGCCTTTCCTCTGAGCCTCGAGCATCTGCCAGAACCTCTCCTCATCCCCAACTGCATCAATCTTACCACACTGTGGGGATCCATCTGCTCCTCCGAACTGTACAAGCGGCCCTCCTTTAAACTACGGCAGTGCAATTACGGAGTGAAGAAGAGGGAACGAAACAAATGACATAATTAGTGTGTGTTGGCGATAGACAGCGTGCAGTGCCCTGCTGTCATCATACGGCTAGGGTTAGGGTGACCGCAGTGAAATTTTCATCGGACGAGGTAGCTCTCGTCTACTTCAACCACGACAGATCTGCCGGTCGCATCGAGTCGTCCCAACTCCACCGTGTGTCTCCAAGTATAGCATTCCTGTCGGAAACATTTGGTGTAGTTTACACTGGTGGCCCAGGACGTGAGTCTCTCGAAGACCATGTCGACCTCACTTTTATTTTGTAATTCGTGCCTTCTCCACTCCGTATTTGCACTGCAGACAAGGGACTGAACTCCGACTAATCGGCCGTAGTTTAAAGGAGAACCCAGTAAATTTGAACTTAGAAAAGTAAAAAGTGGATAACCTAAATTGTGTTTGCTTTCCCCCCCCCCTCCCCCCTTTTCCCCCAGTGCAAATTTGTAATAGTTGGTTGGTAGTGTTAAAAATAATCTGCTTGTTCTTGTTCCAAAACTTTGAGTGCTGCATACACATCTATTTTACAGTTGTGACTTAATTGTAGGCAGATTGTTGGTTCCTTGCCTCTCAGGCAGATGTCACCCGACTCTGAAAGAAGCACCTACATAGTTTACTTTGATGTGCCCTGGAACCCACACGCGAAGCTAAAGCTTATGAAAAGTAACATTTCTTCCTCTCCTTTCCTGCCTCAAGCTATCTTTTGAAGCAGTTTCCAACTCAAAATTGAGAAAATCAACCGAAATATTTTTTTTATGTGGAACTTCGTGCGCAATCTTTAATTAGGCAACAAAAACATGGAAACAATCATATGGTAGTAGCTCTAAATACAATAGCAACTGGGAAAAGACTTTTTGTATGGGTCACACAATTTTCTAAGCGATTAGAAAACGTTTATTGTTATTTATGCCACAGTACCAGTTTGCCTAAGAGAAGTTAAACACGTAACAAAATTTTCCAGTTTGATATTTAAACATAAAAACCAGTTTCTCGTCTCGGAAAGATGATCTTTTCGACGAAAGAATAGAAAAATGCTTTCATTATAAATGAAGCTATTGACATTTCAACAAAAAAGCTCTTTTGTATTTTGTTTTGATTTTTAAATGAAAGGACAACCAACTTTTCATCTGGATTTCTAGCTTCAGTTCAGTAGTTTCTTGGGAACTGCAATAGTTTATGCATCGGGTGGTGTATCTAACAGGGTTGATACTTTACTGCATCTAAAATGTTCAAGAGCTGCTATCTGATAAAGTGTATGGTACTAGATACAGTGAAGATAACAGCCATGAGCTTAATTTTGAGTTTTTTTTATGATACAGTCGGTTCTGTGGCTAAGTCGATGCAAACACTTCGTAATGCCGGGTTCGATTCCGAGCCATGCGCCTTGCTTTGTTTTCGACAGTGGTATCAGGGGTCCGACCGTCCAGAGGCAATAGCAAACTACTGTCATGGGCTGCTGGGGTTGGTTCTGCAACGTCCTGTAAAGGATACGCAACTAACCTTTCTTATGATACAAGTAGGAATTTGCAGTTGTTGCATCACTCTTTTTATCTAGCCAATGTTTTTTTCCATTGTCTAAATTTTTAGTTAGTAGCCCTGGTTTGTTTATCTGGAATTGCTTCATGCACCATTATAAACCCTAGTTGTTGCTATCAGCCAAGGTCAACTTTATTTTAAAAATCACTTTGGACAGATTCAAACCCTCAGACTGGCATCAAGTTATAAGTAGTTCTCATTTTAAGATCACACATTTAACAAATAAACTGTTATCAAATGACACAGAACTTGTTCTTCTTCTGCGCGTTCACCAGCTGCAAACTCTGGTGGAAAGTTCTGGTTGTTCATCTACTTCTCTACTGCAGTCCTGTTTCAGAACCTAAGTGCTGCGTGTGCATAGGTTTGACAGATCTTACTTATTTGCGTACAGACTGTTGTTTCCTTGCCTCTCAGGCAGATGCACTCTGACTTTGAAGGAAGCTCCCAATTAGTTGACACTTAAACATGCTTTTGGGTAGGCAGTGGGTCTATTCTTGTTTTCTCTATAATAGGGCCCTGGAACGCACACGAGGAACAAAACTTATTATTCAAAGTCACAACACTGCAAGTAAATTTTAAAGAAATAATTTATTGCAACAAAATCTGATACAGGAAACTGTAACTTCACAGTTCTACACTTCCATTCAAACTATATATCTTGGAAAGAGTCTAAAGATTTTGACTGTCCGAGCAGACTGACATATTCATATAGGCACTGCTCTTGTTTCTTGACATCTGGTTCAGGGATTCACACTTCTAGACAGCTCCTCTGAATCTCCCTCGCAGTGGGATCCTGAAATACAAATATTAGACAATCCCTGTCGATAATGTCAGTATTGTAGTTCTGACCAAGAGCCACACGGCGCTTAGTCAGTATAAACATCCACATCTACACACACGCGTCTTGGAGGGGGGTAACAAAGTTCCAAATGTCTGTAACTGAGAATGGAAATCACTGTGGTTGTGTATTCTGATTTAGAAATTCCAAGTTTCCTGAAACTTTCTCATGAATAACCCATTTTCGATTTTACACCACGGCACCAAGGACATTCCACTTACCCCAATCTTTAACTGCTAGCACAAAGGTATATTTTCGATGGTGCAAGTTATCAGTTCAAACATGTGTTCATCTTGTCCTGTGAGTGTTAAATGTTAGCACGACCCCCATGTCACTGTCCACTTCCTCATTCTCAAGACTATGATTGTCTATTTGTGCACATACACCATTCTTATAATTTAAGGCAGTCTTTCCCATTTGGTAGTCTGTTTAAGGGGAATTAATTTGATACTGTTCACAAAGAAAACAACAACCTCATCCGCCCCTTTATACAATCCTTTTGTAATGCTTATATTTATAAATGATAATAAGATTATAGAGTCCCTAACTGACACAGGACTAGAATGGAACAAAGCAAGAAAGAAAAAAAACTGCTGATAGAGATGCCTGGCGATCTCTCTGGTAAACCTCTACACCCCAAGATAGAACGACTAAGTAAGTCAGTAAGTAGTAAGATGACTATAAAAAGTATGAGGTACTTGGTAGATCTTTAACATTTGTATAACAATCATAAACTATTTGCTCTGTTGTCTCTTGATCTAGTGTTTGCTGTTACTGTCCATGTTTGGCACAAGTAATTCAATGTTGATATAAATACTGTATTAACTAGTTCTCTTATTTGTGTCAACTGTTGCATGTTTTTACAGAAATCTGCTCAACAATTTGATTACATCTACAGGATGTCAATACTTTTTGTTTTTGTTACAGATCAAAATAGTATTCCAGAATGCCAAATTCAGAATTATTGGTTGAAGGAAAGACTATTTGTCATAAAGAGTTACCAGAGTGTAAGAACACCCTGTATATTCTATCTCTGCTTTCATTTTTCTGTTTGACGATGGGATCCTCTATAAATACTTGAAGTTTAAGTTTTCTTGACTGAGATCTTGGTTGGTTGTTTTCTTCTAGCAATAATATTAAACTATGTTTTTTAAACAATTTTCATGTCGTACATTACTAGTAAAATTTATGCTTACCATTTTATTAAACTGTCCACTACTCTCCTCTTCAAGGCCAAATGTCTCCAATGTCCTGCAACAAGAAATGTGAAACTATACAATACAGTATGACAGTTAGTGCAGTTCTGACATTTCATATTTCATCATGGACATTTTTCATTTATAAACATTGAGAGTATAGTTTCCCTTAAATTCTCAAACATGCACACAAAACTGTAGGCTATCCCCGATTGACAAAGAAGGAATGTATAAACTGAAAGAGTGAGAAAGGTAAGAAGAAATAGACTGTGCGCACATTATCAATCCCTTGGCACATTATTATTACTCCATAAGTAAAACTGAGCACATGACAGCAAAACTACAGATCATTCAAGGGCCGCTGTGCGTTACTAACTTTTACTGTCACAAGAACAAGAAATTTGGAACTAGAGGGCGTGCCAGTAGCTGAAAGAGCCACCTGATTCTAAGTGACTCTAATGGTGATTGCCCTTGTTGGTGTTATACTTCTGTGGATTCCGGCTCATTGCGGCATACCAGGAAATGAGTTAAAATGGAACTAAGAAGAAACAACGCACCCATCTATTGTTGTTAACCCGGATATTCTGAACACCTATCAAGGGAAATAACAGAGAGAACAAATTAAAGTAAACAGCCACAAAACTTCCTCAGCAGACTCAACAGAAAGCAACATGCAACAGTATCTGTCTATGTACAGGGCACTGCAGGCTCAGCTACCATATGTATAAAATAAAGACTGTACAGTCCCCACAGTGTGCCTGTCAAACAGGACCACAAACATCTGAACACATTCTGCAGACCTGCACATGCTCTACCTTCAACTTTGAAAAGACACCTGGTCTCAAGAGCAAAGTGTGCAGAGCAAGCTATGGGGAACCTTAAAAGACCTGCTACTGACATGCGAGTTCATAAAGACAACCCACCTGATGGTCTGATCTGAGCATACACAATCAAATGCAAAGAGGAAGAAGAACAAGAAAATGTTGGGGCTAAGGGGAGAAGGGGTCAGGACTCACCATAAAAGATGTAATCATCATTTATTAAAATATTGACGTTGAGCAGGTACTGTGTACCAGCGGATAAAAAAGCTCTAGATAGCATACGTGCCTGTAAGGCCAGTAGGCTTATACTTGATCTCCCTTTGAAGCAGGCAAATTGTATGACCAAGGCTCCTGGACTGACCCAGTTTTAAACAGGTACCAGCAATGTTTTAAAAAAAAAAAAAACCCACAAGTAAACTGGAAAACAAACCACTCACTTTCAACTTTTTGACGTTTTCTATACTCTATCTCCTCTTTCATTTCAAGATGGTCTTCATATGTGATTATGCCTCCATCCCATTCACCGGTCTGTACGTATTTCATTAGTTTTTTGTTTCTCTCCACGCGCCACATTATTCTGGCTACTATGGCTTCAGCTTCTATTATTTCTGCCGCCTGCAGAAATTTAAAAAAACTCATGGTCACTTATAAAAAAAAACTCAAGTCTTATTCTATTTGAATTATAGATCACATGTTTAGAATATTAGACAGATCTGTGTGCCTAATTCTGAATGTTTTTAAGATAAAGTTTATTTCCAACTTTGTTCATTATACCATAATTACATCCTGACTTATTATGATCTTATTTTATTATTATAAAATGTTACAATTAATAAGAACTTCAGGAAATGACAGATAAAGATCTAATAAAAGATTAGGTTTTAGTTTAAATAATATGTAGGCACAATTAATATCAAAGAAAAGATGTGTTAGATGTACAGCCAAACCCCTTTTTCATCTCATTCAAAAGACTGCACCTTTTATATGTCCCTCAAAAATGGAGCCATGCCCCCCCCCCCCCCCACAGGGAATGTTTGGTCCAATGCTCCTGTTTTTTTATGAGTGAATTATGCAATCCCCCACATTCTCTTCTTAATTCTCTCTTAAGATGCAGATTGAAGCTTACAATATAACCATTCTTTGCTTCACTCACTGATCCTGGGAACATCTGCTGAATCTAAGGGCTCGCCTACCAGATTTTAGCAGGTTTAATGTCAGTTTTTGAAAATGATTAATTAGCTGTAAGTGTTTGAGTACAGTCATGGTTGAGTCATTATACAAAAGCTTAAAAATATATTACAATGAGGGCGGGGAAGGTCCCATCAGTCGTTTCTTCAACTTATAGTTCATGTCGTTGCTAGTCCTGTCTAATCATGTCGTGCGACAATAATAGTCATGTCTCTTTATGCCGTGCGGCGTTGCTAGTCCTGTCTAGTTCTTGTAACCATTTGTTTTGACAGAGGTAACTCTTAAGGTAATTATATTAAACAGACAGAGGTAACTTGGTAAATCAGAGATAACACATCAGTCCATCAGACAGTGGTAACTTATGAATACATCAAATGCAGATAACTCTTAAGGCAGAGGTAACTTTAGTCAATCAAAGAGGTAACTAAAAAAATGTTTTCATTTGACATGTCCTTGCGGAATTTGCTTAATTCTTAATATTTTAATCAAACTAGCCACTACTCCAGCCCTGAAAAATTAGTAACTTTATGCTACCAGTGTCGTACATGAACCCTTACAGACACCAATGAGTGCAAAATCACAATGTAGATAAAATGTCTTAGAAGAGCTGTCAGAGTAACAGGAAAACATAAAAAACAAACTAGAAGATTAGGACTAAAACCAGCCATTCAGTTCACCAAAGACCAACAGAAGAAATGGTTTGGTCATCTGACAGGAACGTAACGGTAACAACTGCTACACAGAGCCATGCTGAAAAAATATAATGGAAACAGAGCAAGGGAAAGACCATGCAAAATATGGAATGACAGCATTAAGAATAGCTTTAAAGAAATAATGATCAACCTATACAGTGCAATGGAAAAAGCACACTAAAATAAAGTAAGTGGAGAGATTTAAAAACAGATTTAAACATTTAAAGGTGACTGACAGATGGAGCATCAGAGGCCAATAATACTATCATCTAGGCAGCACACCATTGCTGGCACCAGATCCCTATTCAAAGCTGACACTGAAGGGAAGAGCAGGACTACAGAAAGAAAGAAGAAGATAACCTTTAATCCTACTTTATTTGTTTACATGCCAGAATGCAAGGACAAAGTTGCATGACCTACTTTGCCATCTTTCTTTCTCTTGGCCTTCTGAGAGGTACTACAAGAACCAGTTCCCATGGCTGATTCATCAAAAGGTGACGCCATGTCTGAGCCATCAGAAGTTGACGCCATGTCTGAGCCATCAGAAGTTGATGCCATGCCGGCAAAGTCAACAGAAGTTGATGCCATGCTGACAGAGTCATCAGGTGTTGATGCCAGGCTGACAGAGTCATCAGGTGTTGATGCCATGCTGGCAGAGTCATCAGACGTTGATGCCATGCTGAGTCTGAAACAATAAGAGATTCTTACATGGCTACAATTATAACTGAGAAAATCTTATCTGTTTGCTTCTTCTTCTTTGGTTACCCAAAGACATCACTGTGTTACCCAAAGACATCACTGTGCTACCCAAAGACATCACTGTGCTACCCAAAGACATCACTGTGCTACCCAAAGACATCATTGTGTTACCCAAAGACATCTCTGTGTTACCCAAAGACATCTCTGTGTTACCCAAAGACATCTCTGTGTTACCCAAAGACATCTCTGTGTTACCCAAAGACATCTCTGTGTTACCCAAAGACATCTCTGTGTTACCCAAAGACATCTCTGTGTTACCCAAAGACATCTCTGTGTTACCCAAAGACATCACTGTGTTACCCAAAGACATCACTGTGCTACCCAAAGACAACATTGTGTTACCCAAAGACACCATTGTGTTACCTAAAGACATCTCTGTGTTACCTAAAGACATCACTGTGCTACCCAAAGACAACATCTCTGTGTTACCCAAAGACATCACTGTGTTACCTAAAGACATCACTGTGTTACCTAAAGACACCACTGTGTTACCTAAAGACATCATTGTGTTACCCAAAGACATCTCTGTGTTACCTTAAGACACCACTGTGTTACCCAAAGACATCTCTGTGTTACCTAAAGACACCACTGTGTTACCCAAAGACATCTGAGAGCCACTGAATTAATTATTATTTTACTGTACAGATTAAATAATTCAGTTGATAGTAATAGTACACATCCTTGTCTAACTTCTTGTTTAATGTTTTGAAAAGCCCCACTTGGTTGTCAAATCTTATGTCTGCTTGTTGTTGACAGTATGTTTTTTTTAAATTAATTAATTAATTATTAATCTCAGATATTTACAATCAATGTTTAAGGTTTCCGAAATCCTAACAATTTCTTCATATCAAATACTTTAGTATAAACAGTAACATGCAAATTCAGATCTCTGATGATTTTCGAAGGAGATTCTCTTCTCCAGTTTCTGGTTTTATTTTTGCACCTTATTCTTCTCAACAATAATTTAGTTATATGGTTTATTGATTCATCAAGCTAATTGTCCGATATGATAATCTTCACAATCAGGTGTTTTTGGGCAAAGGTACTTACATCCAGTCTTAATCTTGAAGACATCATAATAATAGTTTGGTATAATCAGTACATTATTAATGTACAAAACAAAGAATTGTAAAAATTGATTGTTAAAAGAAGAATACAATCATCAATTTATTACACACATTATTCAGCTTTTGGTAATGTATTTCCCAGAACAGCTATAATTATAATTTGTAACAAATATCATTGGGGAAAAAAAAAAACCTGCTCTAATATTATTACGGATTTCAGAACCGTACTGAAGCATTTAGGTTCGACACCGAATAGTATTAGTCACCAACTCCTTTACTTTATCTGCCCCAAAGTTTTGTAAGTTTTAAAGTACCATAGTCAAATTTTATACATTTGATTTTTACTTATAAATCCATCACAGCTGAGCAGGAGTTGAAACAGCAAATCGAACAGAACATAAAGGAAGCCTGGGCGTCGATACTACTAAGCGAAGATATTCACATTTTAGTGACAGAAACTTGCATATGAACATTCTAATGGACAATAACAGGAAATTGAGAGTGGCATGCCGCGCTAGTAAAATCTGGTACTGAAATATTTCGGTGTGTGAAATGACCACAAAATATCAGCCAACGATCTTATGATGCTTATATTCTGTAATTAATTACTAAAAGACAGATTTCTGCACCAATGTAATGTTAAAAAAACTAAAAACATATAGATTACAACATAAACCTAAATGTAAAAATCGACATCGAACATTCAGTTTCACTTTTGACGGGCAAAATTATGCAACCCACCACACATACCTGCGTGTTTTAAACTAAAAAAAAATGTCTAGGGTTCGAATCCACTCAGGCGGATTTAAGGCCTAATATGATCAATATTTGGGGGGAAATAAAGGTGTATGATGCTGACTGCATCACCGATCGAGTGCTAATACTAACTGGCCTATAAAATTATACTTTAGCATCTCCTCTGTAGCCATTAGGTCAGAGATTGCATTTCTTCTTCTTCTTGGCTTTCACCAGCTGTAATCTCTGGTGGAAAGTTCTGGTTGTTTGTCCTCCTCTGTACTCTAGTCTTGTTCCAGAACCTTAGTGTTGGATGTACAGTCTTACTGAAGAGCTGATTTCTCCAATGTATGCAGATTGTTGGTTCCTTGTCTCTCAGGCCGATACACTCCGACTTCAAGAAAGCCGCCAATTAATTGACTCATACGACATGTTTGTCGTGGGGGATAGTGAGTCTATTCTTGCTTTCCACAACTACAATCAATCAGGCCACGGAACCCCGCAAGGAGAAATTGTATTTAAAGATGGGGTCATTGAAAATAAATTTTTAATTTCAAAAGTGTAGGTTTTTTTTTTAAAATAGTTCAAACGTGTGTAATGGCTGTTTATTTATTCACTGTAAAAAAAAAATTAGCAACTCTTATTTATCTCACGTGTCGCTAATTGCGTCAAAAAATTTTTAATGGAAACATCACTTCACCGCGCACAACCTGATTTACCAATTGAAACAATTCTTCAAAATTAAAGTATCTTGAATCTTGAAACTCTATAGACATAATGTATGTACAAATATTCGCAAAATTAAAACAAAGCAAAAATCAAACAAAATTTTACACTTCTACAAAATAAACTATAATTTTTCGACATAAAGTGATGGTAAGTCTCAAAAGACAGAAAAATTACAAAAATATCCTTTAAATTTAGTTGTTTCAATTAATAAGGGAAAGCCATGAGATAATAATACATATATGGAGATTTAAATTATTAAATTTCAACTTTAACAGTTCCGATAGCAAGTTATTAAATTTAATAACAATAATAATAATAAACGCTAGGTAAGGTATCTGGTATAGTAGACTAAAAGACATGAAACGTGATAATTCGCGTAGTTGAAACATTTATTTTTATCTGAAATTTACGGATCATTTTAACATGCGTTATCACTGCTAAACATTAACATTTTTAATTGAAATAAATTCACTTACCTTCTGCTAAATTCTCTGTATTTCTAAATGCTAACACAACTCAAAACCGCAGGCACTTGTTTTTTTCACAGACAGATATCTACGAAATGAGTCCAAGTACTTGATTTCGATATAAACTTTACAGCAGCGTGTACCGGAAAACGAATACGTATCGTTTGCAACGGATGTTAAAATCGACTTTAAAGGGTGCGTCCTGAATACTGCGCATGAGCAAGCAATGGCTTGTACTGATTTTTTTAGCAAACTGTCGGATACAGTTTTAAGAAAGAGAAAGTCGCTATTGTTTTCTTCGCTTCCTTTTGTATCGCTGATATCGAGGGGGATATCAGATTCTGCTTCTACCTCCTTTGACCACCATCGTGCAGTTGTAGAGTCTTTCCATATTGTTCTTGGCCTACATTGCGCTCTGCGGCCATCTCCTCTTTTGGTGTATGCCATGTATGGAATAGCGTCGCAACGCATTCTCTCTAAATGGGCGGACTATTATATCTGCTGTCTTTGTGTGTAATTAGAATTGTATGTGAGGATATTTTACTGCATCTCATGCGCTTTACTGCATCTCAAGTTAATTTCTTCATCCATTTTGCCATGTTTGGTGAAAGTTATACCCAGATATTTAAACTCAGATGTTTGTTTAATGCCTTTGCACTCGACTGCAATAATTTGTGTACGCTTCTTTGTTCCTATTGATAATAATGATGTCTTGTCAGTGTTGATGCTTCTATTGATTTTTTTTTTTAATGCAATCGCTATTAAGGCCTAGTCACCAGCAAATAAGTAATTCGAATGTTGAATTACATCACAGCACTCGGGACACTACCATAAACGCTCCGTCCCCATCTGCAGCAACAGGCGAGGAGTTGCAATTCCGATAGCACAAGTAACTGTATGATTGTACATGCGACTCTACCGAGTGTTGAGCGTAGGCCAGATCCCTTGGTAACTTCCCGTAGCGCCATTCTCTTTAAACCTTAATGATCTATTTGTGCCTTCGCACTGTTCATTCGTTCCCAAATGGCCATTACAAGATCTAGCTTATCGTACACTAATTCACCACTAAATGGTGCAAAACCAGCCAGTCTATCTGCATGCTTGTATCCCAGTACACTGGCACACCAGTAGAAAATATCCTAATCACTCTATTTACCAACTAACTAACGGATGTTGAAATTCGACTTCAACGGTTGCATCCGGAATACTGCACATGTACGGACGTGGCTTCTGTTGATTTCTATATAGTTACTTAGCAAACTCATCATAATTTCCACTTTTGCTGTTAAGCGTTGTGGGGAGGAACAGTTTGCGATCCGATGCTTTATGAGCAGCATTGACTATTGTCATTCCGTGTCTATGTAGAAGCTCTTTAATGTCATAAATCCATATTCACCTAGGGCGGCCTCTTGCTTTCACTTCGGATCCTATTATGTGTAGCACCTGCGTTGGTAGTTCTGGCTGCATCCCTGCTAATTGACCAAACCATCTGATCTTATATTTCTCAACGAATTAGCTGCATGGTATTGTTCCTGCAGTCTGTCTGACAGTATAATTTCTAACTTGGTCTCGGATGTGTGAGTTGGCGGCCTTTCTCAGGCATCTCATTTCGCAGGAATTTTTGGTTACTTAGCAAACTATCCAATATAGTTTTTGTAAGAAAGCGAAAGTCACTCTGAATGTGTAGACTCAAAACAATCTATATTTGCCTACCATGGACACATTTTATCGTCTTTTTTATCTTTAGTCAAATTCATTCGAGCATGACTGACAATTATTATATGTAATATTTACGTTCTTGAAATCTAAATCACATACATGAGTGCGAACTTTACCACACAGTTTGTGACAAAGACGAAAGCAATCTTTGCGCCCCCAATTTTTAAGGGGGGGGGGGGGGCTGAGGGAACCCCGATAATTATGTAAAGATTCTAAGGAGCTCCTTTAACTATGTACAGGAATTGTCTTCAAAAGTGCATGTTAAGTTAGTTGCTTATCTTTTACAGGACGTTGCAGAACCCACCCCAGCATAGTTTGGTTGTTGTGGTTTTTCTAGGCAAATTTACGTCCAGTAGTTTACTGTGCAGGTAGGGATTTTTTTTTGCCCCTGACAGAAAAAGAAATACTCCCAGCCTTACCGAGAATTCGTACATGGTTCACCTGTTTGAGAGCCCAGGGTTCCAACCGTTGGGCCAACCGCTCAATGCTGAGTAGACAATGTTTTGTTTTTTAAATCAATTTTTTGGGGAGCTAGTACCCACACCCCCTCACTTTCTAGGCAAACATCTTGGGGGAAGGGGTGGGCTCTCTTCTTGCCAAAAAGGGGTGGGTTAGATGAGATTACCCGGTCCCCACTACACCTTCACAGCCACCCCGGCGAAAAATTGGGGTGGTGGAAACTTGGACCTTTAGACCTTAAAGATAACGAAGATGGATCAAGGGACACAAGCCCGTTTCCGGGACCTATACCAGCTCTCCTTAAATACCTGTTATGATGTAGATTTTCGTGAGTATGTTCAGTCAACCGCTTAGACACCCAAATGTCTGCTCTCCTTGCAATTACGGCCACATATTGGGGGAGTACGCCGGAGTTGAGTCCCCTGGCCGCATTGCAATTGCAAAGAGAACCCAAATGTCTCCCTTACAGCAAATGATTGATAGCATCTTTATGCCTACTTCCTATGTATATTTTTTTTTATACTAAGTATACATAGGCTAGAGACATCGTGATTATAACTGACTCAGAAAGCATGCTGAAGAAGATCAGGACAGGTATGCTTCGTGCAGAGTGGCATGCCTCGCTGCGGAGGACACGGGTGAGGAGTATTGTCTGGGTTTTTTTTCCCACAAGGACATGCCGGTGTGTTTGGGAACTGAACAGGTGGACAGACTGGTTGGCTCTTCACAGCTTTGTGGAATACTGATGCATAAGGCAGACGGGGTTAGTGCCTTGTGGAAGAGCTTGTACAGTTCGGAGGAGCAGATTAATCACCACAGTCTGGTGAGATTGATGCAGTTTGGAGTGACGAGAGGTTCTGGAAGATGTTCGAGGCTCAGAGGAAAGGCAAGACAGACGTTTAATCAGAATGTTACTGGCCCCATCAGTATCGAAACTCTTCACTGGTTGCTGAAGATGGGGACGGAGCACTTATGAAAACGCCACGAGTGCTGTGATGTCAGTTCTTGAATCAAATCAATCCCTACTTCATGGGATCAGTGCCAAACATGGACAATAAATAGGGCACTAGAACAGAAAATAACTACATGTTAAATGCGTTCTATCCTCGAGATCACTAACAACACAAGAAGAGACAGCGTTACGAATACCAGCATTATTGAGAGTGCTGAAATAAGACCATGTATGGATTATACTGACAAAAAACAAAGAATGAAAAGGCCATCTAGTGTGAATGCAGCCAGATGAGACTGCTTATGAGACCTTTTACAGTAGAACATCAAGGAGGAAGACCAAGAAAAAACGTGGATAAATGGTGTAACTGAAACCTGCAAAAAAGATCAACAAGTCCATCACTCAAGCCACCCGAGAAGCACAAGACAGATACAGAAAACCACGACGCTGGGCTACAGTCTAGTATCAGTGAGACGTCAAAACCACGACACTGGGCTACAGTCTAGTATCAGTGAGACGACAAAACCACGACACTGGGCTACAGTCTAGTATCAGTGAGACGACAAAACCACGACACTGGGTTACAGTCTAGTATCAGTGAGACGACAAAAGAAGAAGCTCAGTTTTGCACGCATGTGTGTATACAGATAGTGGTACTGGTGTTTAGAGCAGTGGGCAGATGTACTCATTCATGTCCTAGATTAATTTCTGGAAAGCGACAAATCTGCTGGATATGATCCCCAGCACGATCCATTTAAGATTTGTCCATTTTAAGTCTGCCCAATTTTGGCTTGAATAGTTCATCGTGAAGTATGTGTCGCTGGTTTGATTCCACCTTGACATAAACTGTTGTTTACTGTGAAAAAGTCAAGATGTATTGTCGCACTGACCAGCAGTTTTCCATAGTGCAGCCAAGAATACCATACCACACATTGCGAGGTTTTCAATAATCTATCGTGTGGCTTTTTTTCTAAAGGCCAGATTCGCTGAATCTCTGCCATTAGTGCTTATCTGCCATTAGAGTTTCCACGCCTTTTAGATGTGTCTTTTGATTATGCTTTTCCTTTCAGTTTTCTGATACAGCATCACATTTAGCTCTTTTTGTTTTTGCTACTTGGTCAGCTTTCTAGTTGCCTATTACACCTCTGTAAGCTGGTACCCATGCAATAATGACTTGGCATTTTAGAATCTGTTCTTTTATATCTGGTCTGCTGCTTATTTTACGAGTTTTGAACGTTTGCACGAGGACAGAAAAATTGTCAGTATGGTGAGTTTTGTTGGAGGTTTATTTATTACCATCTCTAGTGCCTTCATTAAGCTGACTAGTTCTGCTGTGCATACATTTCAGTATATTTAATAAATGAATGCTGTCATAGACACACACACACACACAAAACCGTATGTGTAAAATTAAACTCACAATACATCAGGTTTAAAACAATAAAGTTTAATGTAACAAAATTTCACAATTTTGACATGTCACTTTCGTTCTAGAGCCGGTCCTAACTAACTGAGTGGACCAGTGTATAGCTGCCGTTCTGGTTCCTTGGCTCGGCCATGTCTACTTTCCACAAACACCTCTAGGAGGATCCTCTGGGTCTTAACGGCGCCGGGGCCCTGGAATGAAAATAATGAACACACCCTGTAGAGAGTGTCAGTGCTGCTCTTCTGCCATAAGGCCCATCTGATCGAGTTAAGGTATTCTGAGGTGAAAATTTTGAGCATCCTTTAACCTTCTCACAAAATAGAATTTTCACAACACACATTACAGATGACAAGGAGAGAAAATTCACCTACGTAAATTGTTACAACATGCTTACAACTTGTTACATGTCAGTATTGACATCCTAGCACATATGTCACCCCTAGGCTAACCCTGACCCCCCCCCCCACCCCCCCCCACTAACTGTTCGGATGAAGATCACCCGCAGAGAGGTCCCAGAAACCCATTTCAGCCATGTCTATGCCCCGGCTAAACTTAGGGCCCCCAGCAGAAGCTTCTAAACAACAAAAAATTGCATCCCACAACTATATCTAACAAGACATGCCAGACAACAAATTGTGCGATGTATTGTGTGTGTCCACGTTGTTTAAATAACTTTATTACCAAAATCACAAAGATTTTACACAAACCCTTAGTGAAGAATCTGATCCCTAATACGTCTACCTATACCTGTACATGCCAGAGATTGTGCTGGCGGGTTGAGATTTTCCACTCCGTACACTAAACAATAAAATCTTTATATTAGAAAACAACACCATTCCAGTCAGTAAATGCCCTCCCAGAGTTAGTTTATCCATGCATAGCTTGGCTGGTTGTACTGTTCCTGCTTTGGTCATAACTTGTTTTAATTTCATATATGGTACAGTATTATTAGAATGTATGCTTACCACTTTTCCATATCATCTGCTATTCTGTGCATCAATGCCACACGTTGTGCGCGTTCTGTAATGAAAAATACGGAATTCCAATAATATATAGTTGTCAGGGCAGTGTTAGCATTTTGCAGTTCACAAAGTATATTTTCAAACTGCACACCAGTTTTTCTTTAAAAGTGCACATAAAACTGTAACCAATCCTGAATTGACAGAACAAAAATGATATCAATAGAAACAAATTGTTTTGCCTTGTTGCAGAAAAATATCATAGCATCTGCTTGTAATATGAATTGTTCTATTTAAGAACAGACTGAAGCATTAAGAGGATAAAGGTGAAAGTTACTGAATATCACCCATCCAGTGTTGACTTGACTGGTCTATGCAAAAATAAGTCTAGCATCATATACCTAATGAACTACTTGTATGACAAGGGTCCTTTACTTGTTACTTTTTTTTAACAACATTGTATAATGAATTTACATATAATAAAAGGGTTAAAGAGCTAAGAATTCACAGACTTGGGCTATGCATGCACATTAAAAAATCCCTTGGCAGTTTAAAATTTGAAGGAAAAAATGGGTACGCTAGGGCGGTTATTCCCAACCCGGCGAGTCCACCAATGGAGGATTGTGGAACGGCCTCTAGATAAAGAGGTAAGCTTTAAATACCCAATAATATAATACCAGACCTCAGCAGTATAGCCATCAGTACCTGCCCAAGTCAATCGACCGCCGGTCCTTATTAGGATAGGCAATCTACTTTCACCGGAAACAACAAACAGCCAAGGAATACGACAATAAATCGATCCAACATCCAATCATCTTGAGCGCAGCACAGGGCCAGCCAGATTACAAAAACAACAGCAAGAGCGGAAACCACAACAAACAGAAAGTGACAACATTAAACACAATCCAGAATCAAATAAGATCGCGACCAGAAAACGTCACCACAAATATAGCTGAAAGGAAAGTGAGCAGAAATGTGAACGGACCTAGCTGAAAGTGGTCAAAGAAAGAGAATTTGAATTTGAATACCTTTTACACTATATCAGCACCTGATCCTGTCAGTGGTTGATTAATGCCTGGGACTGCTTACTGTCTCAAAGAGTCAGATGGACAAACTAGAGTGCTTACAGAACACAGCTTTGCGGGTCATTCTGGGTTGCACCAAAGACACCCCAGTGTTGTGTTTGTTTGTTTTAGTATCCAAAAGCTACGATTTGTTATCCCTAGGCTCGGTATTATGGATATCGCTACCTTTCGGCCTTGATTCTTGGTTTGCCGACTGTTGCAGCTAGGCACAAGGTGCTGCGAATGAAGTCATATCTCAGGGAAGCTGCAGACGCAGACCACCCTCTGCATGAAGCTCTGGGTGCAGTTAAGGGTCAGCGGCTGATAAAAGGGAAGTCATGGATGGCTAAGGCAGAAGACATCAAGACAGGTTCGCATCCTTGAGAATATTAGGCAAGGAGAGGAGTGGGTCAAAGTGCCACCTGAACAGCCAGACTTGTGTAGGGTCATAATCACACTGAGCCTGGGAATGCAAAGACTTGCCCAGCAATTGCCACGGAGATACAAATTCAGCAATTAATTCAAGATAATGCGCGCTCAGAGGATTTGATCATTTACATAAATGATGTTCAGTGTCAATAGGCAAAAGTCTTGGTCTCCTAGGATGACCAAGCGTCAAATAGGCAGCAGGATATTTCATGAAAAAGAAAAAAAAAAACTGGAAAACAAACCACTTACTTTTGCGTTCTTGTTTTTCTTCCTCCTGCCAAAGGAGCATTACACAATAATCTTCATCTGTGATTTCATCGTCTCCATCCCAGGATCCAGTCTCCCTGTATTTTCTCAGCTTTTTATTTCTCTCGACACGGTACATTATTCTGGCCACCACAGCATTTGTTTCCGCCATCACATCGCACTGCAGAAATGAGATAACACGTCAATTGTTATTGAAAAAGTCTCACTTCATTCTAATTAAGGGTTAGAATGTTACATAGGTCCCCGTGTCTCATTCTCAAGCTCTCTGAAAAAAAGTTTGTTGTTTGTTCATTATTTTGTAATTGATGATAATTTACTGGGGGGGGGGGGTGAGTGGTCTCGGGGTATGGCATCCTTCCTAAGTGCTGAAGGTCCCAGGTTTAAACTCCTGTGAAGGCTTGGGATTTTTCACGTGGTAATTTCCCCTGGTCTCTGGGAAATAAGATCAGATGCACATAAAAACCCCTTGGCAGTTGAAAATCGAAAAAAGAGTAGACTAACAGTTCAGCAAGGGCAAAATCTAGTTTTAGGATCCTCAGAATTGTTGTATAAATTGAATAAAGGTTAAGCACACTTTTCGAGGCCTTAGTTTACTTTTAACAGATAGGACCAGACCTGTATTTTATAGACCGTCGACACGTAGTGGGTGATGTGGCCAAGGTCATGCCAGTCGACTATACCTAGTACCTATTCAAGGCTAGGCTGATCTGAGAGACAAGGTCACTTGAAAACATATAACTTTCGGAGCCGCTACACCATGGCGGCTACCAAAATAATTGAGCCTGTTTCCCATCAATCTTCTCAAAAATTCTTAAAGATGTTGATTCTAGATTACAGCATACCTATTCATTGCTTTAACCCACACGGGGGATCACAGTATATAAAAAGTATCTTAATGCTACCAGTGTCGTAGATGGACCCTTACCGAAACCAGTGAGAGCAAACTCATAACACAGATGAGGCATCTTGTGCTGCCAGCATAACATTAGAAAAAATTAAACAAACAAGAAGATTAAAACTTCTTCTTCTTCTTCTTCGATCCTTCTGTCAGAAAACTTATATCAGGAGGCCGATAGCCTTTATGAAAGCTATCGTGCAATCCATATCCTCTTGTGTACCATACAGTTTTGTCTTCATTGTGGTTGGAACAGGCCAGATTGCGTCTCTGTTGTCAGCATACAGTTGACAGTGTTGGAGCACATGCTCAGCATTTTCGGGTGCCACGCTGCAGGGACACGTCTCCGTATTTCCTACACCGAAAAATTTGAACATGTTGACGAAGTCTGTTGTGCCCTGTCCTTAGTCTGAATATTATAGACTGTCCCTCTCTAGAGAGGCGATGAAGTGAGTCTTGGGGAGAAAATCTGGTGTGGGTATCCAGCCACCTTTCTTGGATACTAGATTGTATTAGTGTTTTCATCTCTTGGTGGGTTAAGTCGCTATTTGGTTGTACCATGTCACTGCCGCTTCTGGCCAATCTGTCCGCTATTTCATTGCCTTCCAAGCCACAGTGACCTGGAATCCACTGCAGTACAGATTGTTCTACTGAAGAGCCTAAGTAAATCAGCTGTTGCGTCAAGTCTACAAACTGAGTGTCTTTTGTGTTAACAATTGCTTGTAGAACTGACATAGCATCAGTCAGAAAGACCACTCTGCTATATTTGCTGTGCTGTTGTCCATTCAGGAAAGAACATGCTGCTAGAAGTGCTTCTGCCTCTGCTCTGTAATTGGAGGAATATGAACCTGTTGATACAGCCTGGTTGATTTTTAAACCATTTGGGCATTCTATGTATATTCCTCCTCCTCCGTCTCTTACTGCTCTCTTGGCTGAACCATCTGTATACACTCGAATCCAACTCTGGTGTGGGTAAAGTCTATTGATCTCTCCTTCTGTAGTTGATTTCATATCAGTGCTGCTCATTGATGATTTGGAGGAGACCCCTGTTACAGTGGTTCTGACTGTTGGTAGGCTATCCCTAAGCCAAGCGGGGCAGTCGTTGTAAGGTTTAAGTTGAACATTTGGTATTATGGGAGGGAGTTTAAGGACAGCGAGCTTGGCATTTGCGTTCTTAATAAAGCAAGTTCTCTTTAGTCTAGCCTTCTGGGGTTTCTGTAGTCGGCTGTACATGGGTTGTTCTTGAAAGTGGTGGTATTTGGAGAGCTGGGTGAGGATCTTTGTGTCTCTCCTATCTTCCAGATTATGGAGACCAGTAATTGTTTCCATATCTGATATGGGCGTGGAGCGCATTGCCCCTGTCATAATACGGAGAGCATGATTTTGGATCTTTGAGACTTTCTGAAAATTTGATTTAGCTGCTGTGCCCCAAGCAGCTATTCCATATTCTAGTGTTGGCCTCACATAGCCTGTATAGGTCCTCTTAAGGACATTGAGGTTTGCCCCCCAGTCTGTTCCAGCTAACTTCCTCATCAGTTGTGTTCTCTTGAGTCCCTTGCTCTGTGTCTTTTCTATCTGTTTTCTCCATGTGAGTCTTGAGTCAAAGGTTACTCCTAAATATGACGGTGAGTCATCATGTATCAGTGCCTGGCTGCCATATCTAAGTGAAACTTTCTGCGGTTTGGTAGAGAGACTGAAAATGGTGTGTGTGGTTTTGGCCCCATTTACAGACATGTACCAGCTATTGGACCACCTCTCTAGAGTTCCGAGGGATTCTTGAAGCCTTGTCTGTGCTTTTTCAGTGTCCTCCTCTGAACTCAGTAGCGCCAGATCATCGGCATACATAACGGCTTGAACTCCATTACAGAGGGTTGATTTTATGTCGTTAATGTAAACTAGGAAAAGAATTGGGGACAGAACTCCGCCTTGTGGAACTCCATGTGTCATTGAGACTGATCTGCTCCTTGAACCCTGTATCTTGACTCTTGCAGATCGATTTTCAAGATATTTTACGATCCACCCAAGCATGTGATGGGATATTGCACTTTCAAGTAGCTTTTGTTTCAGCCCATTTTTCCACACTTTGTCGAAGGCCTTTTCCATATCCACCCAAACTACAATAGTGTGCTTTTTTTCCTGAAATGCATCTTCAATGTGTTGAGCAATAAATGTAATTTGGTCTTCTGTTGATCTACAACGTCGAAAACCTGCCTGTTCCTCCATTAGTTTGACGTTTTTCTCTAGGAACCAGGTCAGTCGGTTGTTCAATAATCTTTCAAATAGTTTGCACAGACAGCTAGTGAGGCTGATGGGTCTGTAGCTGTCTGCGTTGTTCTTCGGCTTTCCTTGTTTCAGGATTACGAAGATTTCAGACTTCCTCCAGGCTATACTAAAAATCCAGCTGGCATTAAAGATGTTTAATAATTTCTTTTTGGCACTTAGACCCATGTGTAGTAACATATAATTCGTGATTTTATCGGGGCCAGGGGCTTGGTTGGATTTCAGCTGGTTAAGTCCTGTGTTAAGTTCACTCATTGAGAATTTATCTGTCATGATGCTCTCTGCTGGTTTACTCTTGCTGGCCTCCTCGAGTTCTTTTATTCTTTGTACTACCTCATCTTCTCTGGACTTTTCTATATTAATATCACTAACAGATTTAAACTGATTTAAAATTATATTTGCAGCATCGTTTCCAGATCTGATCTCATTGCCCTCATTTATTACTATTGGATTGGCTTGTTGGGCTTCTCCATTTAGACACTTGACTAGTTTCCAGAGTTTGGACCCATCTTTTTCAAAACTTAGGCTCTTGGTTTTGTCTTGCCAGCTCTTCCTAGTTGCTTGAAGTGTTTCTTTTTTTAGCTTAGCTTCTGCTGCTTTGTAAGCAATGTTGTTTTCTACCGTTGGGTTGCTTTCTACTCTATCTCTTGCTTCTGAAAGTTTGGTGGAGGTCTTGAATTTGTTGGGACCAAAATGGGATGTAATCTCTCCTTGAACCCCGAGGTATGGTTTCTTTGGCTGCTTTTAATATAGCTTCTGTAAACTCTTTTACTGATTTAGAAACCTGACTTGATTTGCCGTTTACATTTATCGAGTATACATCAGCAAGGTTAGCAAAACTGTTCCAGTCAGCTTTCTTGTAATTCCAACGAGGGGGCGGCATCGAATGAAGGCCTCTCATATTTAGAACAGAAATCAGGATCGGTCGGTGGTCACTACCTGCTAGTTGGCTGAGCACCATTTTATGTATGTTGCTTGCTAAGTCTAACGTGGCAAATGTTAAGTCTGGGCGGCTGGTTGAAAGCCATCTCCTGGAGAAAAAAAGATAGGGAGTCATCTGGTTTGTTGATTAGCTGGAGTCTGGCATATGTCTGCCAGTCCTCCACTTCTTCTCCTCTGTCGTTGAGCTGGGAATATCCCCAGCTTGGAGAGCAGCTGTTAAAATCTCCTAGAACGATACAGTTGTCATCTGGGATTCTCATGTTGTATAATGAGAGTTCTTTGCTTGGCGGGCAGTAACAATTGTATAACACAATTTCCTTGCCTGCAATGTTAAGCCTGACACCCATGATCTCAGACTCCTGTTTTGTGTCCACTGTAAGACTAGCTGCTGGGATGCTGTTTTTTACTAGGATGAGGACTCCTCCCTTGGGACCATTTTCTCTGTCCTGTCTGAAGCACTGGAAGCTTCTAATACAGAATCTGTGCTTTTCTGACAGGTGTGTCTCCTGTATACTGGCAATATCAATATTTCCTTCCGTAAGTTGTTTCGTGAGTGCAGCTTTTTTGTTGCGGACTCTCTCTGCATTCCACTGTAGAATCCTCAGAGCGCACACGTCTTCTTCGTCCATATTGTCCCTCTGATGGATATATTATCTAGGCTGTTTTTCTAGATTTGCGAGTGGTGACGTTGTACAGTTGCCACTTTTAAGGTAGGGCTCACCGTGATATGTTTCACTGAAGTGTTAAAGATTAAACACCACAGTCTTCATTCCTGCTAGGGTTTTCTGACATTCAAGAAGGTATGCGTGATGTCATGTTTGTGGAAAAATATTCTCCCACACTATCTGTGCCTTTCGACCTGGCGTCTCCGTCTTCAACGTGCTTTTCTTTTAGGATGTGCTTCCTTAGCCCGTAACCAACCAAGGCCTGACCACCGGGCAGTGGTAGTTTAGTTTCAGAGTATCCTTCTCATAGGTGGGCCGCTGTCCCCAGCTATCGAGTCCCACCTACCCGGGGAAAATACCTAATTAAATGTTTAACGGCATCCTGTGTTGGCGTGGCAGCGCTTCACCAGTCCGGTTGTATGCCACCATGTGTACGCCCACAGGACAATTACTGTCTAAAATGCCATAAATCCATGGGGCCAGGTGAAACACAATCGGGCCTGTTTGTGCCCCGTTGGCAACAGAGGCTTCCGTTGCTGAAAACCTATTATAATACACTATATTACTGAAACAAGCCATACAGGTCATTAAAAGGCAACAAAAGAGATTTATCTGACAAGAATACCCTTGTACCACAGAGCAAGGGGTGCGGGGGAGGGGGAATTCAGAACATGGAATGACAGCATTGAGAGCAGCCTTAAAGAAATGAAGATCTGCTTACACGGTGCATTAGAAAAAAAACTTTGAGGAAACAGCTGGAGAGGGTAAAGATTTAAATCAGTTTGGCTGGTGGAACATCTGAGGCTGTTAATATTATCTACACAGGGCGCCAAGGCTTGACCCAGATGCCTGCTGAGAACTGTCACTGAAGGGTAGAGCAAGATTTAAGAAATACGATCACTGTGGTACACCTTATTTAATTTCTTTGCATAGATGCCAACTTGTAAAGTAGTGTCACTTACTTCTTCATCTTCTTTCTTTTGTCTGTCATCAGAAGATGCGAACCAGGTTAATACTCCATTAGCCCAAAATGACTCACCAAAAGTTGATGTACTGTCTGAGACAGTAACCATTTGTTCTGTGGCGTATGGCTTATCAGATGTAGATGCCATGCTGTGTCTGAAACAAAAAGAGAGTCAATGACATACATGTCTACAAACAAACCTCAGCATATTGCAGGCAATAAAGAGAGAAGAAAAAATTGCTGGTGTTGTGTCACAAATTATAATACAATGGATTATGGTGGAGGGTCACCCCAATATGAGGAAATGTTAAAGGATCATGGGAATTAGCAAGGTTGAGAACCACAGATCTAGATTCTTCTTCGTGTTTACTGACTGTAAACTTTGGCGGAAAAGTTTGGTTGCATGTCCGTCTCTAGACTTTTAGCCTTGTTCCAGAACCTGAGAAAGGCTGCCTGTGGGGTCCACACAAAAAAGTGAAAAATTTTCTGCATAGGGCCAAATCCTGACGGATAAGTACCTTTTAGGCGTGGCATTCTCCCCACCATATTCCTAATCAAAAATACATAGAGAAATAATTTTTATATTTAGGGCTTACACATGCGAGTTTGTTAGTTTCGCTAACAAGCATGTCGTAACAGTAAAATAATTATGGTTTTTGTCCTAATCAGAGTGCACTAGACAGGAGACAGTGAACCAACAGCCGCACACAAATGGGCCAGCTCTGTTGGATGTGGATGCAAAGTGCCTCCTTACCCCAACAACATTATACTTATTGGGAAGTGTTTTCGAGATGAAGACAAAGAGCATATTTACATTTTATAATTAATAATAATATGCAAATAAAAAAAAAGAGTGTCTAAATCTGAAAGTCATAACTAAATAATCAATCTACAAAACAAAGAAAAGATAGCCAAAAAAAAAAAAAAAAAAAAAAAAAAGGTTAGAAAAAAGTGAATATAAATTGTAACCACCAATAGTTCAACAACACACCGTATTTTGTTGAAAGATTCTATGGTTTGAATCTGCTGTGGACGGTTCTGATAACACTAACAGCTAACATAATAGAAGTAGACGTAATTTTTTTTTCTATCCTGTTCAACCCTGAGGGCTGTAATTAATTGGGGTATATAGTGTTAAAATAATGTTTCAACCTGTGTGTGTGAGTTTAGATGCAATTCAATATCTGACCCAGTGGCTCATCGAGCAGATGCTTAAGTACCAATATATGAGTATAAGTATAATTGCTTATATCAATCAGTATTCAATAATAGATGACGTCGTCAGCATGACTGGTTGCGTTTACTTCCTATAATATTGGTATTAATCATCATGATTTTAGGCTGTTTCGACTTGGGAGGTAATCTGTAAATCACTTCAACGCTTGAACGTATGACATGTACTGTCTTTTCTGACAGAAAAATCAGCAACCCTTATTTTATCGTACAAAACGCCGGTATTATTGAAAAAACTATTCAGCTAAACAACAACGTGATCGAGCAATTAAATAATGTTTTCTAGATTCGAGATTTATTGAAACTTATGAAACTAGAATATGTATACAACTACGACTCCACCATTCTCTAATGACTTTTCGAAATGTACGTCTAGTTTTAAACTTCTATACCATTAATTATAATTGTCTGAATATAATGTGGTATTTTACAAATAAATATGAGTGTCCCACGCCACTAGAACAAAACAATCCAATACTGTGACTAGTCGATTACCACCAGTTTCCCTAAGAGAGTAAACAGTGATTAAAAAAAATTGATTATGTTGTTTTGAATAATAATAATAGGAGAAAAAAAATAGTAATATGTAACAATTTAAAATATATTTTAGCTTTAGCAGTTCCGATGGTAGGTTATGGTAATAATAATAATAATAATACACGCTAGACAGTATGTGATAGAGCCGCGCTGTTGTGTTATAATTCGCGTAGTCTAAACAGTAACACTGTATTTATATTTCAGTGCGAGATTTCAGGCGTTGTTTAACCTTTTTAAAGCCTAATAAATATATATGTATACATCTTGACACACATTAAAATATGTAACTGAAAGAAATTCACTTACCTTCTGCTAAATGTATTTTATCTCTAAATTCTAACAACTCAAAACCGCAGACACTTGTTTTATCATAGACAGATATCCAAGAAATGACTCAAGTACTTAATATCGATACAAATTTCACAACAGCGTGTACCGGAAATTGAATGCGTATGGTGTCGAACGGATGTTAGAATTGGACTTTATGGTGAATACCGCGCATGTCCAAATGTTCTCCTATTCTTACCTAGCAAACTATCTAAGGCAATTTTAAGAAAGTAAACGACACTCTGAAAGGAGAAAGTTCAAAACATATCTTTGCTTGCCCATCAGGAAAAATATTATCTTCTTTGTCTTCTTCAGTGAAGTCTATTAGCATTTAACACAAAAAACTGACAATGTATCATATAATGTTCACTTTCTTGAAATCTGAATCAAGAACATAAATGTTAACTTCACCACACAGCGTGTTACCTTGGGCATCCCGTTTACAGGAGACTGAGGGGCTCCCATAAATGTTTAGTAAGGTTAAGCAGCCCTACTAACCATGAATAAAAATCGTTTTCAAAAGTGCATAGTCAATCTATATATTACATATCATCTATCTATCTATCTATCTATCTATCTATCTATCTATCTATCTATCTATCTATCTATCTATCTATCTATCTATCTATCTATCTATCTATCTATCTATCTATCTATCTATCTATCTATCTATCTATCTATCTATCTATCTATCTATCTATCTATCTATCTATCTATCTATCTATCTATCTATCTATCTATCTATCTATCTATCTATCTATCTATCTATCTATCTATCTATCTATCTATCTATCTATCTATCTATCTATCTATCTATCTATCTATCTATCTATCTATCTATCTATCTATCTATCTATCTATCTACCCTACCTACCTACCTACCTACCTACCTACCTACCTACCTACCTACCTACCTACCTACCTACCTATCTATCTATCTATCTATCTATCTATCTATCTATCTATCTATCTATCTATCTATCTATCTATCTATCTATCTATTCCCCGCGAGGTGATACAATTATTTTAACCCCTAACTAGGCGGCTGGCACATTGTGTTGTGATTTATGGCTAGGCTGCGATATCTACGGCTTTTTCGGTTTTTGGTTTACAGCTAGCCTGCGACACCGGCTACGGGATGCCCAGTAGTCATGTCACGGGTAATCTTCGTTCGCCCTCGAGAGGGCCGTTGCCACGTCGTTTTGTGGTTTACAGCTAGGCTGCGATATCTGCGCCTTTCGCCAATAGACATCCGATTTCAGTTAAGTCCTAATTAGCCTCCCCGCGACGCTTCTCGTTCAAAAACTATTCGGCGATGACAGAAAATGTTAACTAAGACGGCTTACAGTCCAGTTTAGTTTGGGTGCACACGGATGCCAAGGTCAGTTAAAAATCGTTCCCTTGGAGAGGGAGAGATGAAGAGTGCGGGGTATTTTTCTCCGCTATTCGTGAGTATAGTGTACTTTTCACTGTGGGTTCCATCACTAGTTACGTGATGAAGTTTTTTTTTCCTATGTCGGGGCCAAAACTAAATAGTCCGTGGCAACAGCATGCGGCGCTAACTCCTCTTTTCTACACCAACCTGCACTGACTGTAGTGACAGTTGTTGTTGTTGTTATTATTGTTGTTGTTGTGATGGTGGTGGTGGTAGTGGTTGCAGTTGTACTGGTACTGGATGGGTGATGTGGTAGCTGTTACACTGGCTATATTTACTTCTCTGTACAAGTAAATGCTTACTATGTAAGTCTGGGTGGACACGGATGCAAAGCTCAATTTAGTTACAATATTTCGTTACACGGTGACTTTCCCGTCCTTCGGAGAAGATGATATGGGGGGGGGGGGGGGGGGGGGGGGAGTTGGCTGTTATGCCAGACACAGTTAGCTGAGAAAGTTTAAAATATTATTTTAGTTCTAATTTCTTAACTATTTCTGTTTTAATAATTTCGCCAGGTTATGATTTTTCAATCCTTCAGAGTGGGAGATATGACTTCGCCAGGTGATTATTTGCCAATCTTTCAGAGAGGAGATATGATTGGGGGAGCGAGAAGGAGGGGGGGGGGGGTTATGCCATACACCGTTAGCTGAGAGAGCTCAAACTATTATTTTAATGTTCTCATTTCTTAACTAATTTCGCCAAGTGATGATTTTTCAATCCTACGAAGAGGGATATATGATTAGTAGAGAAAAAAAAAAAAAGGGGGGGGGGGGGGGGGGTTACGCCCAACACAGTTAGCTGAGAGAGCCGAATATTAAGTATATAGTAGCGTAATTTTAGGCATTCCGCCTTTCACTCAGGTCATCGGCGTTCGATTCCTCGCTGAATGATATATTTTTTTAGGGTCCCTTAACTGGGTGGCTGCCACGTTTTGTTGTGGTTTATAGCTAGGCTGCGATATTTACGCCTTGATGGGGTTCAATTTTGGTGTTTACAGCTAGCCAACGATAGCGGTGACATGATGCTCACTGGTCATGTCACATGTAACATTTGTTCGCCTTGAGAGGGCTGTTGACACGTTGTGTTGTGGTTTACAGCTAGGCTGCGATATCTTCGTCTTTCGCCCAACGACATCCGATTTCAGTTAAGTCCTATTTATCATCATCTACGACGCTTCACTCGATCATAAACTATTCGTTGATGACAGAAGCTGTTAACCAAGACTGCTTACAGTCCAGTTTACTTTGGGTGGACACGAATGTCAAGGTTATTTAACATTCGTCTCTTCGGAGAGGGTAGATGACGGGTGGGTTTTTTTTACTTCCGCGGCTTTTAGATCGGCAACCAAGCATCAACAGGGCACCAGCACAGCGACCAGCACGAGGCAAACCAAGCACCAGCAACAGTCAGCTAGTACCCTTCAATATCATCGCAAAGAGATCTGTATCACACCAGAACCCAAAACCGCAAACAACGCAGCACAGCAAGGAAGCAAACAACAATAATATCAGGTGTGACTACACACCACAAATAAAAGGAAACCATATAAGACAGCAAAGGACCCTTCTTCGATATAGCAGGCCCTCGGGCGGCTGAAAGAGGATCAAGTTTGGAATTTTTCTTGGACAAATGGCATCGGCATTACTTCCGCTATTTGTGAGTATAGAAGGACTGTGGGTTCTATCACTGGCTAGGTGATGGAGTTTTTTTCTATTTTGTTTTTCTTTGTTGGGAGTTACACTAAACAGTCCGTGGCGACACCATGCGGCGCTAACTCATCTGGCTACACCGACCTGCACAGACAGTAGTGACCGTTTTGTAATGTTGTTGTTGTGACGGTGGTGGTGGTAGTGGTAGCAGTAGTACTGGTACTGGATGAGTGATGTGGTAGCTGTTACACTGGCCACATTTACTTCTCAGTACACATTAATGCTACATATTTTTTTTATGGGTGGACAGATGGTGACTTTCCCATCCTTCGGCGAGGATATGATTAGTGTGGGTAGGGGGAGGGGGGGATTTGATGCCAGACACTGCTAACTAAGAGAGCTTAAAACATTATTTTAAAGTTATCATTTCTTCACTATTTCTATTTTAATAATTTCGCCATGGATGATTTTTCATTTATTCGGGGAGGGGAATATTTTTTTTTTTTAATTATCTAACAGTTTAAACGTTTTTACGCTCCAGACGTCAAAACTTCAATAATCTTCTTATCTGACGGTTTTCTGTCTTTTTTCCCACCCTCCCAGTGAGTTGCACTTTCGACAAATTAGACAAATTAAATTTTTTTCTGAGGCGAAAATGTTAATCAGTTAATCGCAGTCCCGACTTTACTGTAAACAGTTCTCCCATGAATATCTTTGTTCAAATGCCCTGCAAAAAACGACAGAATATTCATCGTAGTGTGATTTTCGCTGGAACGAGAATGGAACAGTTTTAAGGGAGTTCACCTGCACTGAAACTGGAACGGTGACTAAATGCATTTAACTAAACTCAAGACACGAGAAAACTCGATGCCTCAATATGTATTGGCATAGTTCCCCGTGTGGGTTTAACATGCTCTAGACACGAGAAAACTGTCGATGCCTCGACATCTATTGGCATAGTTCCCCGTGTGGGTTTAACATGCTCTAGACACGAGAAAACTCGATGCCTCGACATCTATTGGCATAGTTCCCCGTGTGGGTTTAACATGCTCTAGACACGAGAAAACTGTCGATGCCTCGACATCTATTGGCATAGTTCCCCGTGTGGGTTTAACATGCTCTAGACACGAGAAAACTGTCGATGCCTCGACATCTATTGGCATAGTTCCCCGTGTGGGGAACTCCTTCCTCTAAAAAAAGCATGTCGTAAAAGACGACAAATTTTGAATATTTTCCTCAAAGTTTGGTTACTTCTACCAAAAAGGCAAGGAACCAGCAGTCAGGACAAAATAAGCAAAATCTGTAAAATAGATGTACACGCCAAACTCAGATTACGCAACAATAAGTGGGCGAACAACCGGAATTTACAGCCGTGTACTAAATTAATCGAGAAACAGTGGATCGAGTGGTTTGACCGTCTCGTCTCTAGAATAAAATAGTCAACATAATTGCTTTCTTCTAAAAAGACTTTTCTTGCAGTATAAAAAATTACAATACATCGTTCCCAGTAAAGACGGGTGTAAGACAAGGATGTGTTATGTCATCTCTCCTCTTCAACCTTGTGATTGATTGGATACTAAAGAACACAGTAGACAGAATATTGAGAGGCATACGATGGACTCCATTCACCATGCTTGAGGACCTTGATTTTGCAGATGATATAGCACTCCTATCACATAAACATGAACATATACAAGAAAAAAAGTAACAGACTACACAGCACAGCAGCAATGGTGGGACTGAGAATAAATCCAAAGAAAACTAAGATCATGACAAGCAGTCCAAACCAACAACCAGTGACCATAAATAACCAAAACCCTTGAAAATGTAGAACATTTCACATATCTTGGCAGTGTGGTGTCCCTGCCGGGAGAGACCAAAGAGGACACACAGTCACGTCTGAACAAAGCTAGAGCTGCTTTTTGAAGGATGAGGCTAACCTATAAATCCAAAAATTACTGCAGAGGAATGAAACTCCGACTCTACAAGAGCAAGTATATTAGCAAGCTTCACAATATACCAAATACGAATAAAACGTGAACGTTGCGGCTATTAAGCCTTCATCAGCACACACAAATTAAACAATACTACATAGAACCAAAAAATCACTTAGCTGGTATCACGATGCGGCCAGGTCGGTGGTTGCTCAGCAGAATGACCGCAAGTATCAGCTGCGGGAACAAATGCCCCTTTGGGGTATCAGGGGCCGTAACTGGGGTGTAGGGGTTGAACCTGTGAGGGCAGTTCAATCCCCTGGAAGTTTAAATGAAAATTATATCTAAAGATGGCCGTGGGCTGCTTAACCTTCCTAAACATTTGTGGAAGCCCCTCAGTCTCCTATAAACGGGGTGCCTAAGATAACACGCTGTGTGGTGAAGTTACCATTTATGTTCTTGATTCAGATTTCAAGAAAGTGAACATTAATGTATCAGTTATGTCAGTTATGTGTGTTAAATGCTAATGGACTTGACTGAAGAAGACAAAGAAGATAATATTTTTCCTAATGGGCAAGCAAAGATATGTTTTGAACTTTCTCCTTTCAGAGTGTCGTTTACTTTCTTAAAATTGCCTTAGATAGTTTGCTAGGTAAAAATAGGAGAACATTTGGACATGCGCGGTATTCCGGTCGCACCATAAAGTCCAATTCTAACATCCGTTCGACACCATACGCATTCAATTTCCGGTACACGCTGTTGTGAAATTTGTATCGATATTAAGTACTTGAGTCATTTCTTGGATATCTGTCTATGAGAAAACTAGTGTCTGCGGTTTTGAGTTGCTAGAATTTAGAAATAAAATACATTTGGCAGAAGGTAGGTGAATTTCTTTCAGTTACATATTTTAATGTGTGTCAAGATGTATACATATTTATTTATTAAGTTTTAAAAAGGTTAAACAACGCCTGAAATCTCGCACTGAAATATAAATACAGTGTTACTGTTTAGACTACGCGAATTATAACACAACAGCGCGGCTCTATCACATACTGTCTAGCGTGTATTATTATTATTATTATTATTACCATAACCTACCATAGGAACTGCTAAAGCTAAAATATATTTTAAATTGTTACATATTACTATTATTTTTCTCCTATTAATATTATTCAAAACAACATAATCCATTTTTTTTAATCACTGTTTACTCTCTTAGGGAAACTGGTAGTAATCGACTAGTCACAGTATTGGATTTATTTGTAAAATACCACATTATAGTCAGACAATTATAATTAATGGTATAGAAGTTTAAAACTAGACGTACATTTCGAAAAGCCATTAGGGAATGGTGGAGTCGTAGTTGTATACATATTCTAGTTTCATAAGTTTCAATAAATCTCGAATCTAGAAAACATTATTTAATTGCTCGATCACGTTGTTGTACGCGGTGAAGTAGTGTTTTAGCTGAATAGTTTTTTCAATAATACCGGCGTTTTGTACGATAAAATAAGGGTTGCTGATTTTTCTGTCACGACATATTAAAAAAAAAAAATCAGAACAGACAGTACATGTCATAGGTTCAAATGTTGAAGTGATTTACAGATTGCCTCCCAGGTCGACCCAGACTAAAATCATGATGATTATTATGCAATTTTATAGGAAGTAAACGCAACCAGTGATGCTGACGTCATCTATTATTGAAAACTGATTGATTTAAGCAATTATAGTTTTACTCATATATTGGTACTTAAGCATCTGCTCGATGAGTCACTGGGTCAGATATTGAATTGCATCCAAACTCCCACAGGTTGAAACATTATTTTAACACTATATACCCCAATTAATTACAGCCCTCAGGGTTGAACAGGATAGAAAAAAAAATTACGTCTACTTCTATTATGTTAGCTGTTAGTGTTATCAGAACCGTCCACAGCAGATTCAAACCATAGAATCTTTCAACAAAATATGGTGTGTTGTTGAACTATTGGTGGTTACAATTCATATTCACTTTTTTCAAACCTTTTTTTTTTGGGGGGTATTTTTTCTTTGTTTTGTAGATTGATTATTTAGTTATGACTTTAAAATTTAGACACTCTTTTTATATTTGCATATTATTATTAATTATAAAATGTAAATGTGCTCTTTGTCTTCATCTCGAAAACACTTGCCAATAAGTATAATGTTGTTGGGGTAAGGAGGCACTTTGTATCCACATCCAACAGAGCTGGCTCATTTGTGTGCGGACTGTTGGTTCACTGTCTCCTGTCTAGTGCACTCTGATTAGGACGAAAACCCTAATTATTTGACTGTTACGACATGCTTGTTAGCGACTCCCAACACTGAAACTAACGAACTCGCATGTGTAAGCCATATATATAAATTATTTCTCCATGTATTTTTGATTAGGAATATGGTGGGGAGAATGCCACGCCTAAAAGGTACTTATCCGTCAGGATTTGGCCCTATGCAGAAAATTTTTCACTTTTTTGTGTGGACCCCACAGGCAGCCTTTCTCAGGTTCTGGAACAAGGCTAAAAGTCTAGAGACGGACATGCAACCAAACTTTTCCGCCAAAGTTTACAGTGAGTAAACAGGAAGAAGAATCTAGATCTGTGGTTCTCAACCTTGCTAATTCCCATGATCCTTTAAAATGTTCTCATATTGTGGTGACCCTCCACCATAATCCATTGTATTATAATTTGTGACACAACACCAGCAATTTTTTCATTCTCTCTTTTTTGCCTGCAATATGCTGAGGTTTGTTTGTAGACATGTATGTCATTAAATCTCTTTTTGTTTCAGACACAGCATGGCATCAACATCTGATAAGCCATACGCCACAGAACAAATTGTTACTGTCTCAGACAGTACATCAACTTTTGGTGAGTCATTTTGGGCTAAAGGTGTATTAACCTGGTTTGCATCTTCTGATGACAGACAAAAGAAAGAAGATGAAGAAGTAAGTGACACTACTTTACAAGTTGGCATCTATGCAAAGAAATTAAATAAGGTGTACCACAGTGATCGTATTTCTTAAATCTTGCTCTACTCTTCAGTGACAGTTCTCAGCAGGCATCTGGGTCAAGCCTTGGCGTCCTGTGTAGATAATATTAACGGCCTGAGATGTTCCACCAGCCAAACTGATTTAAATCTTTACCCTCTCCTGCTGTTTCCTCAAAGTGTTCTTTCTTTCTAATGCACTGTAAGCAGATCTTCATTTCTTTAAGGCTGCTCTCAATGCTGTCATTCCATGTTCTGAATTTTCTCTCCCCCCCCCCCTCCACCCCTTGCTCTGTGGCAGTTGGTACAAGGGTATTCTTGTCAGATAAATCTCTTTGGTTGCCTTTTAATGACCTGTATGGCTTGTTTCAGTTCTAAGTTCTTCTAGTGTGTTTATTTTTTTTATTGTTATGCTGGCAGCACAAGATGCCTCATCTGTGTTATGTATGAGTTTGCTCTCATTGGTTTCGGTAAGGGTCCATCTACGACACTGGTAGCATTAAGATACTTTTTATATACTGTGATCCCCCGTGTGAGTTCAAGCAATGAATAGGTATGCTGTAATCTAGAATCAACATCTTTAAGAATTTTTGAGAAGAGTAATGGGAAACAGGCTCAATTATTTTGGGAGCCGCCATGGTGTAGCGGCTCCGAAGGTTATATGTTTTCAAGTGACCTTGTCTCTCAGATCAGCCCAGCCTTGAATAGATACTAGGTATAGTCGACTGGCATGACCTTGGCCACATCACCCACTACGTGTCGACGGTCTATAAAATACAGGTCTGGTCCTATCTGTTAAAAGTAAACTAAGGCCTGGAAAAGTGTCCTTAACCTTTATTCACTTTATCCAACATTTCTGAGAAGTTTTATAAATTGTGAGGATCCTAAAACTAGATTTTGCCCTTGCTGAACTGTTAGTCTACTCTTTTTTTCGATTTTCAACTGCACAATAATACACATGGGAATCTGATCTTACTACCCGGGGACCAGGGGAAATTACCACGTGAAAATCCCAGCATTCACAGGGGTTTAAACCTGGGATCTTGAGCACTTGAGAAGGATGCCATACCCCGAGACCAATCAATTTCAATATAATAAAAAAAAAAAAATTTTATTGTCATAGACCTTGAGAATTAGACATAGGGACCCATGTAACATTCTAACCCCTAATTAAAATGAAATGGGACTTTTTCAATAACAATTGACGTGTTATCTCATTTCTGCAGCGCAAAATGATGGAGGAAACAAATGCTGTGGTGGCCAGAATAATGTACCGTGGTGAGAGAAATAAAAAGCTGAGGAAATACCGGGAGACTGGATCCTGGGATGGAGACGATGAAATCACAGATGAAGATTATTGTGTAATGCTCCTTTGGCAGGAGGAAGAAAAACAAGAACGTAAAAGTAAGTGGTTTGTTTTCCAGTTTTTTTTTTTTTTCTTCTTTTCATGAAATATCCTGCTGCCTATTTGACGCTTGGTCATCCTAGGAGACCAAGACTTTTGCCTATTGACACTGAACATCATTTATGTAAATGATCAAATCCTCTGAGCGCGCATTATCTTGAATTGATTGCTGAATTTCCATCTCCGTGGCACCTTCTGGGCAAGTCTTTGTGCATTCCCAGGCTCAGTGTGATTATGACCCTACACAAGTCTGGCTGTTCAGGTGGCACTTTGACCCACTCCTCTCCTTGCCTAATATTCTCAAGGATGCAAACCTGTCTGATTGTGTCTTCTGCCTTAGCCATCCATGACTTTCCTCTTATCAGCCGCTGACCCTTAACTGCACCCAGAGCTTCATGCAGAGGGTGGTCTGCGTCTGCAGCTTCCCTGAGATATGACTTCACCCGCAGCACCGTGTGCCTACATGTAACAGTCGGCAAACCAAGGATAAATCGCTTACACAACACTGGGCCCCAGCTCTCTAGCGTAGTTGGCTAAACCGGATTGCGCTGAGACCGGGTGACGAACTTCTTGTGGTCCAGGTTCACTCCTGGGGGTAGGCATAAAAACCACATTTCTCCCAGATTTACAATGGAATCAAGGCCGAAAGGTTGCGATATCCATAATACCGAGCCTAGGGGTCACAAATCATAGCTTTTGGATACTAAAACAAACACAACACTGGGGTGTCTTTGGTGCAACCCAGAATGACCCGCAAAGCTGTGTTCTGTATGCGCTCTAGTTTGTTCATCTGACTCTTTGAGACGGTAAGCAGTGCCAGGCATTAACCAACCACTGACAGGATCAGGTGCTGATATAGTGTAAAAAGTATTGGGTATTTAGAGATTACCTCTTTATCTAGAGGCCGTTCCAAAATCCACTGGTGGACTCGTTGGGTTGGGTTCTCTAACAAGGCAAAACAACTTGTTTCTGTTGATAACATTCTTGTTCTGTCAATTCAGGATTGGTTACAGTTTTATGTGCACTTTTTAAGAAAAAAACTGGTGTGCAGTTTGAAAATACACTTTGTGAATCGCAAAATGCTAACACTGCCCTGACAACGATATATTATTGTAATTCCACATTTTTCATTACAGAACGCGCACAACGTGTGGCATTGATGCGCAGATTAGTAGATGATATGAAAAAGTGGTAAGCATACATTCTAATAATACAGTACCATATAAGAATTAACACTGAAATTTAAAAAAAGTTATGACCAAAGCAGGAACAGTACAACCAGCCAAGCTATGCATGGATAAACTAACTCTGAGAGGGCATTTACTGACTGGAATGGTGTTGTTTTCTAATATAAAGATTTTATTGTTTAGTGTACGGAGTGGGAAATCTCAACCCGCCAGCACAATCTCTGGCATGTACAGGTATAGGTAGGTGTATTAAGGGATTAGATTCTTTACTAAGGGTTTGTGTTATATCTTTGTGACTTTGGTAATAAAGTTATTTAAACAACGTGGACACAAACTACATCACACAATTTATTGTCTGTGGCATGTTTAGCTGAACGTGTTAGGTAGTTATAGTGGGATGACATTTTTAGTTATTTGAAGCCTCGCCCTGAATAATGCCAGGGCATAGATATGGCCTAAGTGCTGAAAGGGGTTTCTGGTACCTCTTCACGGGTGATCCTCATCCGTATGGTGGCACTTTGTGTCACTGGGTGTTTATTGCTTGTGTGATGTCCTGGTGGGATACAACTACCAACCTACCTCTGTGTTGTGTGCTATCTGAGCTACACACTAATCAGCAGACTACCAAGTATCTAAAGATGTAACCTTCGCTCCCTCACTCTTGAAGTAGGACTCAACGATAATAGTTCCGTCACATAGCATCTTCAATTTTTTCCATCAGTGTTTAATTTTTCTAACAGTTTGATTACTTCTTCATGCTTCACACAGTCAAATGCTTTTGTATAGTCTATGAAGCATAAGTACAAATCAGTCTTTACTTCTATAGCTCTTTCTGACAATGTCTTTAGGATGTAAATGGCATTTTTTGTACCTTTTCCTTTTACAAATCCACATTGTTCATCTCTGATTTCTGGTTTAATTTTGTTTCTTATTCTCCTCATAATTATTTTCAGTAAAACAGTCATGTGACTCATAAGACTTATTGTGCGATGGTCTTCACATTTTAAAGTGCCTGGTTTCTTTGGCAGAGCTATAAATATGGATTTTAAAAGGTCATTTGGAATATACCCACTATTATAAATATCATTTAAAAGTTTAGTTATTATTTCAATTCCAAAATCTCTCAGTGCTTCGATTTCTTCCAGTGAGATGTTGTCTGGTCCGGGTGCTTTTCCTTTCTTCGCATGATGTATTGCATCCTCAACTTCTGCAGTCATTATTGGTGGACCATCATTGTTGGTCTGCAGTTCTACAGCTGGTCTATTATCATCATACGATTCCCCTATATACTCTGTCCATCTGTTAATTATATTACTATGTCCCATTAATAAGTCACCATCTTTTGATTTCAAACATCCAGTGCTGTTACGTGTCATCTTTCCTGTTAACATATTTATCTGTTGGTGCATGGAATGTGAGTCTTTCCTGTGATTTTCCCCAATCTCTGTACGCATTTGATTCAGCCAGGCTTCTTTAGCCACTTTGCATTTGTTCACTATTTCTTTTTTGTATTCTAAAGTATTCTTCTTTATCATTCTTTTTCTTCCTTCTTTTATCCATCAACTGCAGAATTTTGGTTGACATCCATTTCTTTTTTGCCACACTATGGGTTGGTGGTCTCTTTTGATGTCTGCTGAATTGACTCACGCAACATATCCCACTGTTCATCAAAAGTCTGTATAATTTCCATTGCATTATACCGGTTTTGTACAGTGACCTTTGTACTGTTCCTTAATTTCTTTATCCGTTCTAAGAATTCCTAAATTTAACTTGATGTTCTGTGGTGTTTTTTAAATGTTCTTTAGTTTTATTCTAATTTTTTGTTACAACTGGAACAACTAGTTTTTGCTCCAAATTAAGCTGCTATATTTTCATTGCAGGCTCCCAGCGCCGCTAAGACCCAGAGGATCCTCCTAGAGCTGTGTGTGTGTGTGTGTGTGTAGTCATGGCCGAGCTAAACCAGAACCGCAGCTGTACACCAGTCGACCCAGTTAGTTAGAACCCATTCCAGGCTCTGTGACTGAAGTGAAATGTGGAGTGAAGTTCTCCATTGTGAAATTTTTTACATTAAATTTTCTTGTTTTAGACCTGTAGTGTTTTGAGTTTAATTTTACACATACATTTTTTAAACTAAATCTATGACAGCATTTATTTATTTTAAAAAAATACAATTTAAAGTTGGAGACACCATATTGTGGGGATTAGAAGCTGAAAGAAGTACTGGGTCTGAATATATACCAAGCTGATTATAAAGAAAAAAAAATATACTCAAGCAAAGAATGAAATGGTTTGGTCACCTAATGAGAATGGAACCAACGATGCCAGCATCAAGAGCATACAACATGAAAATCGAAACACCAAGAGGCGGGGAAGACCATGAAGAATATGGATTGAAGGAGTCACGGACAACTTGAGACTTCATAACATCACGGCATATGAAGCGACTGAGCGCGCCCTGGCTCGGTTGCCGATCATCTGATAGACTGCGACGCCTAGCGACACAAGCAGATTTTGACAAAAGAAGAAGAAGAAGCTATTACATGACCTTTTAAGACATGCTAGTTCAGTGCAGTGAGTCTGCTTACCTTTCAAGACATGTTCTTGCCCCCACCACCCCCCACTTAGAAGCTAAAAAGCAGGAATCTTACAACTTCAACATACTAGTCTGAAGTATCTGTTTATTGCAGAAAGCTGCTTCCAGTCTCAGACTGGATGTTGTGGCATTAAATTCAAAGCTTTCTTTTATGAGTTTGTTGTAAGCAGTATCCCACCCATGCCACTGCCCTTTTTTTCTTTTAGTGTGCAAAGACACCCGACCAATTCTTTCTGTCTCTTATAACATTCATCTGTATACAGACCCTATGCAGATTAACTAATGAGAGAAAAATATCTTTATTAAACAAAGTAAACCATCTAGGAAAGCTACATTCATCTGGGATCTGCGCAGAACAAGTTCTGTGTCATCTGATAACTGTTTATTATTAGTTCAATGTGTCATCTAAAAATGAGAAATACTTAAAACTTGATGCCAGTCTGAGGGTTTGAATCTGTCAAAAGCCATTTTTTAAATTAAGTTGACCTTGGCTGATAGCAACAACCTTGGTTTATGATGTTGCATGAAGCAATTCCAGATAAACAGACCAGGGCAACTAACATAAAACTTAGACAATCGTAAAAACATTGGCTAGATTAAAAGAACGATGAAACAACTGCAAATTCCTACTTGCGTTATAAGAAAAACTCAAAATTAAGCTCTTGGCTGTTATCTTCACTGTATCTAGTATCATACACTTTATCAGATAGGGGCTCTTGAACATCTTAGATGCAGTAAAGTATCAACCCTGTTAGATACACTACCCGATGAATAAACTAATGCAGTTCCCAAGATACTACTGAACGAAGCTAGAAATCCAGATGAAAATTTGGTTGTCCTGTGATTTAAAAATCAAACCAAACTATAAACGTGCTTTTGTGTTGAAATTACAATAGCTTCATTTATAATGAAAGCGTATTTCCTATCTTTCGTCAAAAATATCATCTTTCCGAGACAAGAAACTTTTTATTTTTAAATAATAAACCGGAAAATTGTGTTATCTGAATAACTTCTGTTAGGCAAACTGATACCATGGCATAAATTACAATAAACGTTTAATTAAAGATTGCTCACGAAAAACCTATTAGACTTTGGTCGATTTTCTCAATTTTGAGTTGGTAACTGCTTCGAAAGATAGCTTGAAGCAGGAAAGGAAGGGATGTTATTTTTCATAAGCTTTAGCTCCGCGTGTGGGTTCCAGAGCACATCAGAGTAAACTAATTGGGTGCTTCTTTGAGATCTGGGCGACGTCTGCCTGAGAGGCAAGGAACCAGCAATTAGATGTGCATGCAACACTCAAGTTCTGAACAAGTCGAGAGGTGGACAAATAACCACTTTCTGCAGTTACAGCCATTGAACGTAGTTTGCCATTGCCGACTAAACGGTCGGCTCTCGGTACCGCTGACAAAACGCAAGATAAACTATCCACAGCAGCACCCCAGGATTACCAACGATCCTAAATATGTGTCCCTATGTGGGTTCCGGGTCGCCATTGTGGGGAAAACAAAAATAGAACCACTGCCTTCCTAACAAGAATGTCATAAGTGTCGACTAATTGGTGGCTTCCTTCAAAGTCGTAGTACATCTGATTGGAACCAAGAATCTGCATACAGTTAGGTCAAATCTGTTAAACGGATCTGCACGCAACACTCAGTTTCTAGAACAAGAAGCGGACGAACATCCAGAACTTTCCGCCGGAGTTTACAGCCGGTGAAGGGGAAAAAGATATAAATAAACGGAAACGGTTAGCAGACATCTTTTCTAAGAAACAATTCGGGGAGGGGGGGGGGGGGGGGACTCAAATTTTAGAATCTCAGTTTACATGCATAATAATAATGTTCTGAATGGTAAATCGAGAATATGAAATGATATCATTCTTTTTCGTGACTGATCACATCTAGGTCACATACCTGCTGGATTGAAATCTCAGCCTAAGCCATCAAGGAGCGGCCTCTTTTGGCACGTGTTTCATTTGTGTCGTGTATAGCTTCGTGCAATAGATGGTTAACGTCTGCCGATACCCCTATGTACGCTTTGACCTGTGTATAATGCATGCTTAAAAGACTTATGACCATTGAAGTCGACCCTCCCCCCCCCCCCCCCAATCACTACACTATAAAATGTGTATGTGGAAATTTCGCCCGACCCCCAGTAAAGCTCCCAAAGTTTTCAATGTGTCGTCATCCACGGTTACCTCATTTGTTATTGAGAATTCAGAAATTTAACCGGAAGTGACCTGTTGACCTTTAGTGGTCAGGTCGCGTAATTTCTTGCTGAATTGAAAGTAACCAACACGATAATGATGTTGATTAGATAGATTATGAAACGACATAGCTTTCGGGAAATTCACATAAACGCTCCGCTCCCATCTTCAGCAGCAAGCACAGAGTTACAATTACGATGGTATCAGTAACATGCTGATTACATGTCCTTCTCGCCCTTCCAATAAGTGTTGAGCCTGGGCCAGATTCTCTGGCGACTTCCATCTTCTCGATTAGAGATCCGCTGCTAAAACCTTTAAAGCTGAAAGAATTTCTAACTTTTTTGAGAAGGGAAGATTAGACTAGCCAATCTTCCCTCTTAGCGTTGCGTCGTCACTAGCCACTTGTGCCTTTAAGTGTCACTGGGAAGAATAAGTCGTGATCTAGTGCAAACTTTCTGGCATTAGCTATTGTATGTGTGTGTTTGTGTATGTAATGTATGAATTTATGTGTGTGTATGTGTGTGTACATATTTATATGTATGTGGATGTGTGTGTGTGTGTATTGGGTGCCTATGTGTGTGTGAGTGAATGGGTTTGTGTGTCTATGTGGGTGTGTTTGTTCTGCAAATATGCATAAGAAATCGACGAGCAACCAGAAGTTTCCGCAAGAATTTACAGCCTGTGTTCGCGGAGCAAAGCAAAAGCCAGTTTACAAACCGTACAACTGCAAATATGCATAAGAAATCGATGAGCAACCAGGAGTTTTTCAAGCCAGTGTTCACGAAGCAAAGCAAAACCCAGTTTACAAAAATTAACACAGACCATACAATTGCAAATATGCATAAGAAATCGATGAGCAACCAGAAGTTTCCGCAAGAGTTTACAACCGATGACCCGAGTGAAAGGCGGAATGCCTAAAATTACGCTACCATATACTTAATTTTAGGCTCTCTCAACTAACTGTGTTGGGTGTACCCCCCCCCCCCTCCCTTTTTTTTTCTCCACTAATCATATATCCCTCTTCGTAGGATTGAAAAATCATCACTTGGCGAAATTATTAAAATATAAATAGTTAAGAAATGAGAACATTAAAATAAAAGTTTAAGCTCTCTCGGCTAACGGTGTCTGGCATAACCCCCCCCCCCCCCTAGACCTCATATCATCTTCTCCGAAGGACGGGAAAGTCACCGTGTAACGAAATATTGTAACTAAATTGAGCTTTGCATCCGTGTCCACCCAGACTTACATAGGTAGCATTTACTTGTACAGAGAAGTAAATATAGCCAGTGTAACAGCTACCACATCACCCATCCAGTACCAGTACTACTGCAACCACTACCACCACCATCACAACAACAATAACAACAACTGTCACTACAGTCAGTGCAGGTTGGTGTAGAAAAGAGGAGTTAGCGCCGCATGCTGTTGCCACGGACTATTTAGTTTTGCCCCCGACATAGGAAAAAAAACTTCATCACGTAACTAGTCATGGAACCCACAGTAAAAAGTACACTATACTCACGAATAGAGGAGAAAAATAACCCCGCACCCGTCATCTCTCCCTCTCCAAGGGAACGATTTTTAACTGACCTTGGCATCCGTGTGCACCCAAACTAAACTGGACTGTAAGCCGTCTTTGCTAACATTTTCTGTCATCGCCGAATAGTTTTTGAACGAGAAACGTCGCGGGGAGGCTAATTAGGACTTAATTGAAATCGGATGTCTATAGGCGAAAGGCGCAGATATCGCAGCCTAGCTGTAAACCACAACATGACGTGGCAACGGCCCTCTCGAGGGCGAACGAAGATTACCCGTGACATGACTACTGGGCATCCCGTAGCCGCTGTCGCAGGCTAGCTGTAAACCAAAAACCGAAAAAGGCGTAGATATCGCAGCCTAGCCATAAACCACAACACAGTGTACCAGCCGCCTAGTTAGGGGCTAAAATAATTGTATAACCTTGCGGGGAATCGATAGACAGATAGATAGATAGATAGATAGATAGATAGATAGATAGATAGATAGATAGATAGATAGATAGATAGATAGATAGATAGATAGATAGATAGATAGATAGATAGATAGATAGATAGATAGATAGATAGATAGATAGATAGATAGATAGATAGATAGATAGATAGATAGATAGATAGATAGATAGATAGATAGATAGATAGATAAGATAGATAGATAGATAGATAGATAGATAGATAGATAGATAGATAGATAGATAGATAGATAGATAGATAGATAGATAGATAGATAGATAGATAGATAGATAGATAGATAGGTAGGTAGGTAGGTAGATAGATAGATAGATAGATAGATAGATAGATAGATAGATAGATAGATAGATAGATAGATAGATAGATAGATAGATAGATAGATAGATAGATAGATAGATAGATAGATAGATAGATAGATAGATAGATAGATAGATAGATAGATAGATAGATAGATAGATAGATAGATGATATGTAATATATAGATTGACTATGTACTTTTGAAAACGATTTTTATACATGGTTAGTAGGGCTGCTTAACCTTACTAAACATTTATGGGAGCCCCTCAGTCTCCTATAAACGTTAACATTTATGTTCTTTTTTCAGATTTCAAGAAAGTGAACATAATATGATACATTGTCAGTTATTTGTGTTAAATGCTAATGGACTTCACTGAAGAAGACAAAGAAGATAATATTTTTCCTAATGGGCAAGCAAAGATATGTTTTGAACTTTCTCCTTTCAGAGTGTCGTTTACTTTCTTAAAATTGCCTTAGATAGTTTGCTAGGTAACAATAGGAGAACATTTGGACATACGCGGTATTCCGGTCGCACCATAAAGTCCAATTCTAACATCCGTTCGACACCATACGCATTCAATTTCCGGTACACGCTGTTGTGAAATTTGTATCGATATTAAGTACTTGAGTCATTTCTTGGATATCTGTCTATGAGAAAACAAGTGTCTGCGGTTTTGAGTTGTTAGAATTTAGAAATAAAATACATTTAGCAGAAGGTAAGTGAATTTCTTTCAGTTACATATTTTAATGTGTGTCAAGATGTATACATATATATTTATTAGGTTTTAAAAAGGTTAAACAACTCCTGAAATCTCGCACTGAAATATAAATACAGTGTTACTGTTTAGACTACGCGAATTATAACACAATAGCGCGGCTCTATCACATACTGTCTAGTGTGTAATATTATTATTATTATTATTACCATAACCTACTATCGGAACTGCTAAAGCTAAAATATATTTTAAATTGTTACATATTACTATTATTTTTCTCCTATTATTATTATTCAAAACAACATAATCAATTTTTTTTTAATCACTGTTTACTCTCTTAGGGAAACTGGTGGTAATCGACTAGTCACAGTATTGGATTGTTTTGTTCTAGTGGCGTGGGACACTCATATTTATTTGTAAAATACCACATTATATTCAGACAATTATAATTAATGGTATAAAAGTTTAAAACTAGACGTACATTTCGAAAAGTCATTAGGGAATGGTGGAGTCGTAGTTGTATACATATTCTAGTTTCATAGGTTTAAATAAATCTCGAATCTAGAAAACATTATTTAATTGCTCGATCACGTTGTTGTACGCGGTGAAGTAGTGTTTTAGCTGAATAGTTTTTTCAATAATACCGGCGTTTTGTACGATAAAATAAGGGTTGCTGGTTGTTCTGTTTTTCTTTGTTTTGTAGATTGATTATTTAGTTATGACATTAAGATTTAGACACTCTTTTTATATTTGCATATTATTATTAATTATAAAATGTAAATTTGCTCTTTGTCTTCATCTCGAAAACACTTGCCAATAAGTATAATGTTGTTGGGGTAAGGAGGCACTGTGCATCCACATCCAACAGAGCTGGCCCATTTGTGTGCTGACTGTTGGTTTACTGTCTCCTCACTAGTGCACTCTGATTAGGACCAAAACTCTAATATTTGACTGTTACGACATGCTTGTTAGCGACTCCCAACACCGAAACTAACGAACTCGCATGTGTAAGCCATATATATATAAATTATTTTCTCAATGTATTTTTGATTAGGAATTGGGTGGGTAGCAGGCCACGCCTAAAAGGTATTAAGCCGTCAGGATTTGGCCCAATGCAGAAAATTTTTCACTTTTTTTAGGGGGGACCCCACAGACAGCCTTTCTCAGGTTCTGGAACAAGGCTAAAACTCTAAAAGTCTAGAGACGGACATGCAACCAAACCTTTCCGCCAAAGTTTACAGTCAGTAAACACGAAGAAGAATCTAGATCTGTGGTTCTCAACCTTGCTAATTCCCACGATCCTTTAACATTTCCTCATATTGGGGTGACCCTCCACCATAATCCATTGTATTATAATTTGTGACACAACACCAGCATTTTTTCCTTGTCTCTTTATTGCCTGCAATATGCTGAGGTTTTCTGTAGACATGTATTTCATTGACTCTCTTTTTGTTTCAGACACAGCATGGCGTCAACACCTAATGAGCCATTCGACACAGAAAAAATGGTCAATGTCTCAGACAGTACATCAACTTTTGATGAGTCATTTTGGGCTAATGGAGTATTAACCTGGTTCGCATCATCTTCTGATGACTCAGACAGCATGGCTTCATCTTCTGATGACTCTGCCATAGGAACTACCTCTTGTGGCACCTCTAAGATGGTCAAAATAAAGAAGAATGATGAAGTAAGTGACACCACTTTACAAGTTGGCATTTATACAAAGAAATTAAATAAGGTGTACCACAGTGATCTTATTTCTTAAATATTGCATCTGGGTCAAGCCTTGGCATCCTGTGTAAATATTAACGGCCTCAGATGTTCCACCAGCCAAACTCATTTCAATCTTTACCCTCTCCAGCTGTTTCCTCAAAGTGTTCTTTTTTTCTATTGCACTGTAAGCTGATCTTTATTTCTTTAAGGCTGCTCTTAATGCTGTCATTCCAGGTTCTGCATGGTCTTCCTTCTGCTCTGTGGCAGTTGGTACAAGGGTATTCTTGTCAGATAAATCTCTGTTGTTGCCTTTTAATGACCTGTATGGCTTGTTTCAGTTCTAATCTTCTTGTTTGTTTATTTTTTCTATTGTTATGCTGGCAGCACAAGATGCCTCGTCTGTGTTATGAGTTTGCTCTCATTGGTTTCGGTAAGGGTCCATCTACGACACTGGTAGCATTAAGATACTTTTTATATACTGTGATCCCCCGTGTGGGTTCAGGTGCCCTATTGTGGAGAAAACAAGAATAGACCCACTGCCTCCCCAAAAGCATGTCGTAAGAGAAGACTAATTGGGGAGCTTCCTTTGAAGTCGGAGTGCATCTGCCGGAGAGGCAAGGAACCAACAGTGTGTATTCAAGAGAATGAGATCTGTAAAACTGATGCACATGCAACACGCAGGTTCTGGAGCAGGACTACAGTTTAGTGGCAGACGAGCAACCAGAACTTTCCGCCAGAGTGTACAGCTGGTGAACGCGAAGAAGAAGCAGAAGATTCACTGTGATAAGAGTTCACTGGCCTCATTGTAACATATTTCCGAGCTCTGGCATAACCATCTATATGTGAACTTACTCAAAACTGACAGTTCCCTAATCGGTTTCAAGAACTGACATAAGTCTTGCTAAAACCTGGTGGGTAAGCACTTAGAAACTCTGTCTCCTGCAGCAAATGTTCCCAGAACACGTGAGATAAGCAATGAATAGGTATGATGTAATCTAGGATCAACATCTTAAATAGATACTAGGTATAGTCGACTGGCATGACATTGACCACATCACCCACTACGTGTCGACGGTCTATAAAATACAGGTCTAGTCCTATCTGTTAAAAATACTAAGGCCTGGAAAAGTGCCCTTAACCTTTATTCACTTTATCCAACAATTCTGAGAAGTTTTGCAAGGATCCTGAAACTTCAGATTTTGCCCTTGCTGAACTGTTAGTCTACTCTTTTTAGATTTTCAACTGTCAAGGTATTTTTATGTGCACAACAATACACATGGGAATCTGATCTTACTACCCGGGGACCAGGGGAAATTACCACGTGAAAAAATCCCAGCATTCACAGGGGTTTAAACCTGGGACCTTCAGCACTTAGGGAGGATGTCATACCCCGAGACCACTCACCCCCAGTAAATTATCACCAATTACAACAAAATGAACAAACAACAAACTTTTTTCAGAGAGCTTGAGAATTAGACACGGGGACCTATGTAACATTCTAACCCTTAATTAGAATGAAGTGAGACTTTTTTCAATAACAATTGACATGTCATCTCATTTCTGCAGTGCGATGTGATGGCGGAAACAAATGCTGTGGTGGCCAGAATAATGTACCGTGTCGAGAGAAATAAAAAGCTGAGAAAATACAGGGAGACTGGATCCTGGGATGGAGACGATGAAATCACAGATGAAGATTATTGTGTAATGCTCCTTTGGCAGGAGGAAGAAAAACAAGAACGCAAAAGTAAGTGGTTTGTTTTCCAGTTTTTTTGTGTTGTTTTTCTTTCCATGAAATATCCTGCTACCTATTTGATGCTTGGTCATCCTGAGAGACCAAGTCTGTTGCCTATTGACACTGAACATCATTTATGTAAATGATCAAATCCTCTGAGTGAGCATTATCTTGAATTTATTGCTGAATTTCCGGCTCAGTGTGATTATGACCCTACATAAGTCTGACTGTTCAGGTGGAACTTTGACCCACTCCTCTCCTCGACTAATATTCTCAAGGATGCAAACCGGTCTGATTGTGTCTTCTGCCTTAGCCATCCATGACTTCCCTCTTATCAGCAGCTGACCCTCAACTGCACCCAGAGCTTTGTGCAAAGGGTAGTCTGTGTCTGCAGCTTCCCTGAGATATGACTTCACCCGCAGCACCTTGTGACTAGCTGCAACACTCGGCAAACCAAGGATGTATCGCTTACGCAACACTGGGGCCCAGCTCTCTAGTGTAGTTGGCTAACCGGATAGCGAGGAGACCGGGTAATGAGCTCCTTGTGGTCCGCGTTCACTCCCGGGGGTAGGCATAAAAGCCACATTTCTCCCAGATTTACGGTATTTACAATGAAATCAAGGCCGATCGGTTGCGATATCCATAACACCAAGCCTAGGGGTCAACAACTCATGGCTTCTGGATACTCAAACAAACACAACACTGGGGTGTCTTTGGTGCAACCCAGAATGACCCGCAAAGCTATGTTCTGTATGCACTCTAGTTTGTTCATCTTACTCTTTGAAACGGTAAGCAGTCCCAGGGATTAATTAACCACTGACAGGATCCGGTGCTGATATAGTGTAAAAAGCATTCTCTGCTCTATGTCAATTGCAGCCATAGTCTTAAGCGCACCAAATCCTGACATTTCTACCATCTGTCGTGAGACCTGGGACATAATCTTTAACGATCCTGTTGTCTAGAGAACACCACAAAACATACCCCTTTTCCGGGTCGACTACAGCTCTAATTTGTGTACACTACTCAGTCACTTCGTCTACTGTCGCTTGTAGCTCCTGGGCTGTTTGACCCCATCAGGCCCTGGTGCAGTGTCTTTTGTCTTTTTGCAGTGTCTAAAATTTGTTTGATATCTTCAACTAGTATCATGTCGCCATAATGCATATTCTTTAGGGTGACGCCTAATTCCTCTCAAGCTGCATCCCTGATCGGAGTCAACCATGGCCTCTGCAAGAGCAATTCCCTGTCGGATTTCTTCACTGCGTGGAATTCCCCACATATGAGTAGCCCTCTTCCCTGGTAACTCCTCATATTGTTTGAGCCAGCCCCATTGTTTTCTTCTGACAAAACAGTCCACAGTGGCATATATATTTATGAGGTTCCAACCTAAGCCACTAATCTCCACCTGTATCCCTTAAACCTCTCTTCCACCATGGTTCCACTGGCTCAAGTCAAGCACCACATGCTTCACTCTTTCCCTTACCACTAGACCTTGTCCATGTCTCTCCTGTCCAACAGGGTTTATATAACTGACGTGCCCAGGGCAATGATTTCGGTCTGTATTTAGCCCCAGAAGCATGATTCTATCAAAATCAAAATTCAGCCTCTCAAGTACAGGACCTCTCTGTCTAGCACTCCGACAGTTGCGGTAATATACTCTTACATGACTAAAGCTCAATCTTTTCACTTCTCGTTTTTTTCTCTTAGCACCTGCCATCCTATGTCTATGCCTTCTTCTCTTCCCATTTCCTCATCTTCTTTTCCTTGCTCTCTCTCTCTCTCTCTCTCTCTCTCTTCACAAACTGCTAAAAAGTGTGTCAAGCACAGAGAACATGCTCCGTACCTCCGGCTACGATTCCTACGTAGATTTTTTTTTTTTTACCAATATGCGGGGGGAAAATGTACTGCAGAAAATGACTGTTCACCTTAGAATTGTCCTGCACGCCCACCTTGTATGTGGGAGTTTATATTGAGTTATATGGGAGTTTGTCGTCTCCTAGATGGGACTGATGTCCAAAGCTAACAGGTTTCACCTGCCTGGGAAAAGGGGTATCTTCCTGACCCGCTTAGCAGGCATGTCTCTGAGCATATGCAGTATTTTATCAGGATTTTCCCCACCCGCACTCTGTGCCCACCACCAGTTGGTCCACAGCTACAAGGCAAAACAACTTGTTTCTGTTGATAACATTCTTGTTCTGTCAATTCAGGATTGGTTACAGTTTTATGTGCACTTTTAAAGAAAAAAACTGGTGTGCAGTTTGAAAATACACTTTGTGAATTGCAAAATGCTAACACTGCCCTGATAACTATATATTATTGTAAATCCACATTTTTCATTGCAGAACGCGCGCAACGTGTGGCATTGATGCGCAGATTAGTAGATGATATGAAAAAGTGGTAAGCATACATTCTAATAATACTGTACCATATAAGAATTAACACTGAAATTTTAAAAAAGTTATGAACAAAGCAGGAACAGAACAACCAGCCAAGCTATGCATGGATAAACTAACTCTGAGAGTGCATTTAATGACTGGAATGGTGTTGTTTTCTAATATAAAGATTTTATTGTTTAGTGTACGGAGTGGGAAATCTTAATCCGCCAGCACAATCTCTGGCATGTACAGGTATAGGTAGGTGTATTAAGTTTCATAGGTTTCAATAAATCTCGAATCTAGAAAACATTATTTAATTGCTCGATCACGTTGTTGTACGCGGTGAAGTAGTGTTTTAGCTGAATAGTTTTTTCAATAATACCGGCGTTTTGTACGATAAAATAAGGGTTGCTGATTTTTCTGTCACGACATATAAAAAACAATCAGAACAGACAGTACATGTCATACGTTCAAGCGTTGAAGTGATTTACAGATTACCTCCCAGGTCGACCCAGCCTAAAATCATGATGATCAATGGCAATTTTATAGGAAGTAAACGCAACCAGTCATGCTGACGACGTCATCTATTATTGATATAAGCAATTATACTTATACTCATATATTGGTACTTAAGCATCTGCTCGATGAGCCACTGGGTCAGATATTGAATTGCATCTAAACTCACACCCACAGGTTGAAACATTATTTTAACACTATATACCCCAATTAATTACAGCCCTCAGGGTTGAACAGGATAGAAAAAAAATTACGTCTACTTTCACTGTTAGCTGTTAGTGTTGTCAGAACCGTCCACAGCAGATTCAAACCATTGAATCTTTCAACAAAATACGGTGTGTTGTTGAACTATTGGTGGTTACAATTTATATTCACTTTTTTCATAATTTTTTTTTTTTGGCTATCTTTTCTTTGTTTTGTAGATTGATTATTTAGTTATGACTTTAAGATTTAGACACTCTTTTTATATTTGCATATTATTATTAATTATAAAATGTAAATATGCTCTTTGTCTTCATCTCGAAAACACTTCCCAATAAGTATAATGTTTTTGGGGTAAGGAGGCACTTTGCATCCATATCCAACAGAGCTGGCCCATTTGTGTGCTGACTGTTGGTTCCCTGTCTCCTCACTGGTGCACTCTGATTAGGACCAAAACTCTAATTATTTGACTGTTACGACATGCTTGTTAGCGACTCCCAACACCGAAACTAACGAACTCGCATGTGTAAGCCATATATATATAAATTATTTCTCAATGTATTTTTGATTAGGAATTGGGTGGGTAGCAGGCCACGCCTAAAAGGTATTAAGCCGTCAGGATTTGGCCCAATGCAGAAAATTTTTCACTTTTTTTTGGACCCCACAGACAGCCTTTCTCAGGTTCTGGAACAAGGCTAAAAGTCTAGAGACGGACATGCAACCAAACCTTTCCGCCAAAGTTTACAGTGAGTAAACACGAAGAAGATACTACATCTGTACTGTGGTCCTCAACCTTGCTAATTCCCACGATCCTTTAACATTTCCTCATATTGAGGTGACCCTCCACCATAATCCATTGTATTATAATTTGTGACACAACACCAGCATTTTTTCCTTGTCTCTTTATTGCCTGCAATATGCTGAGGTTTTTTGTAGACATGTATTTCATTGACTCTCTTTTTGTTTCAGACACAGCATGGCGTCAACACCTAATGAGCCATTCGACACAGAAAAAATGGTCAATGTCTCAGACAGTACATCAACTTTTGGTGAGTCATTGTGGGCTAATGGAGTATTAACCTGGTTCGCATCATCTTCTGATGACTCTGCCATGGGAACTACCTGTTGTGGCACCTCTAAGATGGTCAAAATAAAGAAGAATGATGAAGTAAGTCACACCACTTTACAAGTTGGCATTTATACACAAAAAAATTAAATAAGGTGTACCACAGTGATCTTATTTCATAAATCTTGCTCTACTCTTCAGCGACGGTTCTCAGCAGGCATCTGGGTCAAGCCTTGGCATCCTGTGTAGATAAGATTTCTGTCTGTATTTAGCTCCAGAAGCATGATACTATCAAAATCAAAAATCAGCCTCTCCAGTACAGGACCTCTCTGCCGAGCACTCCCTCCGACAGTTGCGGTAATATTCTCTTAGCACCTGCCATCCTATGTCTATGCCTTCTTCTCTTCCCATTTCCTCATCGTCTTTTCCTCGCTCTCTCTCTCTCTCTTCACAAACTGCTAAAAAGTGTGTCAAGCACAGAGAACATGCTCCGTACCTCCGGCTACGATTCCTACGTATATTTTTTTTACCAATATGCGGGGGGGGGGGGGGGAGTACTGCAGAAATACCTTAGTATACCTTAGTATTGTCCTGCACGCCCACCTCTTATGTGGGAGTTTATATTGAGTTATATGGGAGTTTGTCGTCTCCTAGATGGGACTGATGTCCAAAGCTAACAGGTTTCATCTGCCTGGGAAAAGGGGTATCTTCCTGACCCGCTTAGCAGGCGTGTCTCTGAGCATATGCGGGATTTTATCAGGATTTTTCCCACCCGCATTCTGTGCCCACCACCAGTTGGTCCACAGCTACAAGGCAAAACAACTTGTTTCTATTGATAACATTCTTGTTCTGTCAATTCAGGATTGGTTACAGTTTTATGTGCACTTTTAAAGAAAACTGGTGTGCAGTTTGAAAATACACTTTGTGAATCGCAAAATGCTAACACTGCCCTGACAACTATATATTATTGTAATTCCACATTTTTCATTACAGAACGCGCGCAACGTGTGGCATTGATGCACAGAATAGCAGATGATATGGAAAAGTGGTAAGCATACATTCTAATAATACTGTACCATATAAGAATTAACACTGAAATTAAAAAAAAAGTTATGACCAAAGCAGGAACAGAACAACCAGCCAAGCTATGCATGGATAAACTAACTCTGAGAGTGCATTTAATGACTGGAATGGTGCAATTTTCTAATATAAAGATTTTATTGTTTAGTGTACAGAGTATGAAATCTCAACCCGCCAGCACAATCCCTGGCATGTCCAGGTATAGGTAGGTGTATTAGGGAATAAGATTTTTCACTAAGGGTTTGTGTAACATCTTTGTGATTTTGGTAATAAAGTTATTAAAACAACCTGGACACACACAATACATCACACAATTTGTGTTGTCTGGCATGTCTTGTTAGATATAGTTGTGGGATGCAATTTTTTGTTGTTGAGGCCCTGAGTTTAGCCGGGACATAGACATGGCTGAAATGGGTTTCTGGGACCTCTCTGCGGGTGATCTTCATCCGAACAGTTATTGTTGGGGGGGGGGGGGGGGTTCAGGTTTAGCCTAGGGGTGACATATGTGCTAGGATGTCAATACTGACATGTAACAAGTTGTAAGCATGTTGTAACAATTTACGTAGGTGAATGTTCTCTCCTTGTCATCTGAAAATTCTGATTTGTGAGAAGGTTAAAGGATGCTCAAAAATGTCACCTCAGAATACCTTAACTCGATCGGATGGGCCTTATGGCAGAAGAGCAACACTGACACTCTCTACAGGGTGTGTTCATTATTTTCATTCTAGGGCCCCCGCGCCGCTAAGACCCAGAGGATCCTCCTAGAGCTGTGTGTGTGTGAAGCAGGCATGGCCGAGCCAAGGAACCAGAACGGCAGCTATACACCAGTCTACTCAGTTAGTTAGGACCGACTCCAGGCTCTAGAACGAAAGTGACATGTCAAAATTGTGAAATTGTTACATTAAACTTTCTTGTTTTAAACGATGTATTGTGAGTTTAATTTTACACATACGGTTTTTTTTTGTGTGTGTGTCTATGACAGCATTCATTTATTAAATGTACTGAAATGTATGCACAGCAGAACTAGTCGGGTTAATGAAGGCACTAGAGATGGTAATAAATAAACCTCCAACAAAACTCACCATACTGCTGTCCTCGTGCAAACGTTCAAAACTCGTAAAATAAACAGCAGACCAGATATAAAAGAACAGATTCTAAAATGCCAAGTCATTATTGCATGGGTACCAGCTTACAGAGGTGTAATAGGCAACTAGAAAGCTGACCAAGTAGCAAAAACAAAAAAAGCTAAATGTGATGCTGTAGCAGAAGTAGGACTCAGAAAACGGAAAGGAAAAGCGTAATCAAAAGACATATCTAAAAGGCGTGGAAACTCTAATGGCAGAGATGCATACAACAACCTTAAAAAACCCAGCCTGAACACACAAGTAAAGACAAACTGAAAATCCCAGCTAACAAACTATTATGGAGAGTTAGGTTAGGATGGCATGTAAAACATTCAAAGTGGCAACACTGATCACTAGTAGATCAAGTTTATCCATATTCACACAAAAGTAGGCCAAACATTTATTAGACAAACATATTTTTTAAAGGGTAAATTCAGGGAATCTGGCCTTTAGAAAAAAAAAGCCACACGATAGAATATTGTAAACAACAGTTTATGTCAAGGTGGAATCAAACCAGCGACACATACTTCACGATGAACTATTCAAGCCAAAATTGGGCAGACTTAATATGGACAAATCTTAAATGGATCGTGCTGGGGATGTCATCCAGCAGATTTGTCGCTTTCCAGAAATTAATCTAGGACAAGAATGGGTACATCTGCCCACTGCTCTAAACACCAGTAGCACTATCTGTATTCACACATGCGTGCAAAACTGGGCTTCTTCTTTTGACGTCTCACTGATACTAGACTGTAGCCCAGTGTCGTGGTTTTGTCGTCTCACTTATACTAGACTGTAGCCCAGTGTCGTGGTTTTGACGTCTCACTGATACTAGACTGTAGCCCGGTGTCGGGGTTTTGACGTCTCGCTGATACTAGACTGTAGCCCATTGACAGAAAATTCGAACGAACCTCGAAACGTATCATCCATTATTCATTTGAAGATCATCTTCATCGCACACGACCGTAAATGCTCCGATTTCCTTTTAATTAACTCTTTGAGTCCCAGTTGGTTTTGCACCAGAGGCCCAGGGGGGGGGGGGTATATGATTTTGACTTTTAACAAATGCAGCACTTTAAAACAAACCACACAACTGCAGTTGATGTCCAACATACACATATCATACATAAAATTAAACATGAATGGATAAGGATTAATATTAGCATACTGCTACAACAAACAATTATACTGTTAGTTAGTATTTAGTAGAGAAAACAGTGACTTAGTTTGAGAGGTGAGTAAATTATGAACAAGTTTTTTCCACTTACCCAGAAGCTGATCCCAAAATTCTTGATATAGTATATCCAAAATGCATCACAAAGGAAGGTACACCACTTATAAGTATGCACAGCCAATATTAAAGCAAAATGTGCAATAGTTGTTGTTCCATAGCAATTTTAAAAACACTACCATAACACGTAAAAATATATTCTCCAGTGGCACAAACAGTGACTTTTCTAAAAAAAAAAACAATTGAATTCCTCACATAGAAAAAACTGTAAAGGCACTGTAAACATGTCAACCTGTTCATAGATATATATCTATGGTTTTAGATGATATGGATAGTAGTACTAGAAGCGCTGACATTTGGACTAGCTGGTGTCGCGTTACGAGGTGCTTCTCTTGTGTTGCCAAGGCAGAATTAGTCAGTTTTGTCTTCTTAGCAGGAGGTAAATTACGCACACATCCTCATCAAAACTTGACTCGTCAACGGTTTGGGGAAATTTCACGTCGCTACTATCATTTTCTAACTCCACATTACTTTGACGATGACTGATCGGACATATTGTTTTCAAACAATTGTTTGGTAACGTAGTAGACCACACAAATATCGATTTAAAGCGTTAAAAACTCACCAGACCCAAACGAATGTACTCAACGTGTGTTCACTACACACTTGAGAACCGGAAAGGAAGTTTAAATTGAGCGGTTTGCGTGTAATTACCGATAAGTGGTAAATTAAAAACCGTCACACGTCATGCGCTGTTTGGGCCGCCAAGTAGTAAAGAATGAGCGCGTGATGCGTTCCTTGGGACTCAAAGAGTTAAGAATGGTTGAAGTGTTTTAGGCTAACAACTCCCGTTATGTTCTGGCTGATGTACCGACGTGTGGCTACCGCATGGATTTCTTGTCTTGCTGCCCCAGTTGTTATACCCAGAGAATGCAGTTTATTCATTGAAGAATCATTTTCAACGATATTGAAAGCAGCACAGCATAAAATCTCTCTTATGGCCTTGATGACGTCTCTCCTGTCCATAGACAGCCCAGAAAGACTTGGGTTTCATATCAAAGGGTCGGTGGATACTACTGACAGCACGCTCACAAAAGAGCTTTGAATCTAATGCCAAAACATTAAACTTGAGAAGGGATGCAGCTTTCTGCAACAGTAGAATACTACAGACTTGTATGTGGAATTTGTAATATCCCTGTGTTGTGGGCTTCCCCCCCCCCCCCCCCCCCCCCCCCCCAAAGGGAAAGAGAGCGGACTCACTGCCCTCTAACAAATATATCTTAAAAGGTAAGTAATTAGCGGTTTGCTTAAATCGTAAATCTTTTGTTGGAAGGCCCAATAGATAATTCTCCACACTAATTATAACTTCCTGTGCACTGTAGTTTTTTTTAAATGAAAAATAAAGGGGGAGGGGGGGGGGGGGGGATTTTTAAAATTTTAGGGTTCATCTTTTACAAGGAAGTGCCTTATACACTGACAAATATGGTAGTTTAAGAAGCCATATTACATTATCAGTGTATCAGGTATATAATGCCAGATTGAGGTTTTTCAACAGATTGTCAACATAACATCGGCAGCCTTCACTTTCTTAGCCATTTCCCGGCATCGATTTTAGTATATCTAATAAAAGAAGGCTGTAATAGACAAAACATGTTATGTGTAAAATTAAACTCAAAACACTGCAAATTTAAAACAAAAAATTTATTGTAATAAAATTTCACAATGGAGAACTTTACTCCACATTTCAACATGTCACTTTCGTCGTAAGGCCTGGAGTCGGTCCCAACTAACTGGGTAGACCGGTGTATAGCTGCAGTTCTGGTTCCTTGGCTCGGCCATGTCTACTTCACACACACACAAATCTAGAAGGATCCTCTGGGTCTTAGCGGCGCCGGGACCCTAGAATTAAAATAATGAACACATCCTGTAGAGCGTGTCAGTGTTGCTGTTCTGCTCCAGAGCCAAACAACATTCACGTCTACACACACATACACGATTGAATTTAGTATTCTGAGGTAATATTTCCAAGCATCTTATAATCTTCTCATGAAACAGAATTTGTACAACATAAATTACAGAGAGAACATTCACCTCAAAATTGTTACAACATGCTTACTACTTGTTACATGTCAAAATTGACATTCTAGCAAATATTAATGAGATGATTGCTGATTCCTTTTTTCCCCATACATTCCCACAACATATTCCTGTAGACTCTATCGAAGGCTTTTTCTTGGTCTATGAATGTCAACAAACATGTCTTATGGTGTTCTATTGCTCTCTCTGATAGTTGTCACAATGTATAAATGGCATCTGTGCAACTTCTGTTTCGTTGAAAGCCCATCTGTACATTTGATAGTTGATACTATATAAATGGTCTTAGCCTTTGTTTGATGATCTTAGCATTCATTTTCCTAGTGTGACTGAGAAGTAAAAATCCTCTGGAAATTATTTAAGTAACTATTACTAAAAATCACAAAGATGTTACACAAACCCTCAGTGAAGAATCTGATCCCTAATAAATCTACCTATACCTGTACATGCCAGAGATTGTGCTGGCGGGTTGAGATTTCTCACTCCGTACACTAAACAATAATATTTTTATATTAGTAAACAACACCATTCCAGTCAGTATATGCCCTGTCAGAGTTAGCTTTCCATGCACAGCTTGATTGGTTGTTCTGTTTTTGCTTTGGTTATAACTTTTTTTTTTCAGTGTTAATTCGTATATGGTACACCATTATTAGAATGTATGCTTACCATCTTAACATGTCATCTGCTATTCTGTGCATCAAAGCCACATGTTCCGCCTCTCCTGTAATCAGAAATGACAACGTGTATTTTCAAACATTTGCACACCACAAGTTTTTCTTTAAAAACCATAGTTCACCCCCATAGTTTCACCATTTTCTTTAAAAGTGCACACAAAAATGTAACCAATCCTGAATTGACAGAACAAGAATGTTATTAACAGAAACAAGTTGTTTTGCCTTGCCGCATAAAGAAATCATGGCATCTGTTTGTAACATGAATATTTCTATTTCAAAACAAACTGAAAAATTAAGAGGATAAAGGTGAAAGTGACTGAATATCACCCATCCAGTGCTGACTTCATTATTCTATTTTTTTTTTTAACGAGTCTAACATCATATATCTAACTCACTGCTTGTACGACAAGGGTCCTTTACTTGTTGCTTTTTGTTTTTAAACAGAGTTGCATAATGAGTTTACCAAGTGCTGAAAGAGTTAAAAGAGCTAAGAATTAACAGACTTGGGTGTGCATGCACATTAGAAATCCCTGAGCAGTTTAACATTTAGAAAGAAAAGTTTTAAGTTTATCAAAGTAAAACCTGCAACAACTAAATATGAAAACAAATCTCAACACTAAGAGCACTAAAGTACTGGGTTTAATCCCACATAGCTCGATCTCTAATCCCACATAGCTCGATCTCTAATCCCACATAGCTCGATCTCTAATCCCACATAGCTCGATCTCTAATCCCACATAGCTCGATCTCTCCCACAGTTATTCCAGTAACTTTTCTTCCACATAGCTCGATCTTTTTTAAAACCTGGATTTTATGTACACATCCATTTTACAGATCTGGTTTATCCTTTCGCCAGGGGCCGCAATATAGGCAGGCCATAAATATGGCCAATTGTCTGAACGCGGTTTATGGGACCTCTCCACGGCGATCCTCATCCACATGGTGGCAATTGTGTTATCAGGTGTTTATTGCTTGTGTGATGACCTAGTGGAGTAGAAAGTCAGTCAGTCAACACGTCAATTGTTATTGAAAAAGTCCCATTTTATTTTAATTATTGGTTAGAAAGATAGAATGTTAGATGGATCCCTTTGTCTAATTCAGAAGCCCTCTGAGAAAAAAGTTTTTTTTTGTTTTTTTTGTTTGTTTATTATATTGTTGTTGATGATGATTTATAACTGGGGGCAGAGGGTATGGCATATAGAGGACTAGACCTATACTTTATAGACCATCGACACTTTGTGTGTGTTTAACATAGAGGACTAGACCTATATTTTATATACCATCGACACTTTGTGTGTGTTTAACATAGAGGACTAGACCTATATTTTATATACCATCGACACTTTGTGTGTGTTTAACATAGAGGACTAGACCTATATTTTATATACCATCGACACTTTGTGTGTGTTTAACATAGAGGACTAGACCTATATTTTATATACCATCGACACTTTGTGTGTGTTTAACATAGAGGACTAGGCCTATATTTTATATACCATCGACACTTTGTGTGTGTTTAACATAGAGGACTAGACCTATATTTTATAGACCATCGACACTTTGTGTGTGTTTAACAGATAGGACTAGGCCTGTATTTTATAGACCGTCGACACTTTGTGTGTGTTTAACAGATAGGACAAGACCTGTATTTTATAGACCATCGACACGTAGTGGGTGATGTGGTCAATGTCATGCTAGTCGACTATACCTAGTATCTATTCAAGGCTGGGTCAATCTGAGAGACAAGGTCACTTGAAAACACATAACCTTCGGAGCCGCTACACCATGGTGGCTCCTAAAAATAATTGAGTCTGTTTCTCATCACTCTTCTAAATATCTCTAATGATGTTGATTGTAGATTACAGCATACCCATTCTTTGCTTGTCTCACTTGTCCTGGGAACATTTGCTGCAGGAGACAGAGCATCTAAAGTCTTACCCACTTGGTTTTAGCAAGACCCTTACAGAAACCAATTGAGTGCAAACTCATAACACAGATGTGACGTCTTGTGCTGCCAGAGTATCAATACAAAATTAATGTAAAAACAAAAACCGTGAAGATTAGAACTAAAACCAACCATACAGTTTATTAAAAGGCAACAGAAGAGATGGTTTGGTTATCTGACAAGAGCGCCCTGGTACCAACTGCCACAGAGTGGAGGAAGACCACGCAGAACATGGAATGACAGCATTAAGAGCAGCCTTAAAGAAGCGGAGATCAACTTACACAGTGCACTGGAAAAAGCACACATTGAGGAAGTAGCTGGAGGAAGTAAAGATTTAAATTAGTTAGCCAGATGGAACATCTGAGGCTGTTAATATTATCTACACAGGACAAAAAGGCTTGACCCAGATGCTTGCTCAAAACTGTCACTGAAGGGTAGAGCAAGAAATAAGATAACTGTGGACCGACATATTTAATTTATTTGTTTAAATGCTAACCTGTAAAGAGCAATTGCTGTGTATTACGTTCTTTCTTTTGACTTTCTTAGAGGTGCTACAAGAGGCAGTTTCCATGACAGAGTCATCAGAAGATGAAGCCATGCTGTCTGAGACATATTCTGTTTTTTCTGCGTTGAATGGCTCATCAGGCGTTGATGCCATGCTGTGTCTGAAACAAAAAGAGAGTCAATGACATACATGTCTACAAACAAACCTCAGCATATTGCAGGCAATAAAGAGAAGAAAGGAAATGCTGGTGTTAGTTAGGACACAAATTAGAATACAATGGATTATAGTTGGGGGTCACCACTAAAGGATCTTGGGAATTAGCAAAGTTTAGAAACACTGATCTAGATTTTTTTGTGTTTACTCGCTGTAAACTTTGACGGAAAGTTTTAGTTGTACGTCCGTCTCTAGACTTTAGCCTTGTTCCAGAACCTGAGATTTGCTTGCTGCTCGTGAGATCAGAAAAAAAAAGTGAAAGTTTGTCCACATAGGGCCAAATTCTGATGGCTAAGTACCTTTTAGGTGTGGCCTCCCCACCCTACTAAATAAATACTTTAGGAGATAATTTATATATATCGCTTACACATGCGAGTTCTTTGGTTCTAGTGTTGGGAGTCTATAACAAGCATTATTAGTATTAGGGGTTTCTGCCCAAATCAGAGTGAACCAGCTAAGAAACGGAACCAACAGTCTGCACACAAATAAGCCAGCTCTGTTAAATGGATATGAATACAAAACTCAAGCACCTTCCTGCCCCCAACATTATACTTATTTAAAAGCGTATTCGAGTCTTAAAGTCATACTTAAGTAATCAATCTACAAAACAAAGAAAAGATAGTGATAGCAAATTAGGTTAGAGAAAGAAAACCAGATTAAAAAAAAGTGAATATAAATTGTAACCACGAATAGTTCAAGTTCAACATACCATAATTTGTTAAAATATTTTATTTCTATTTCAATGGTTCGAAGAAGAATCTGCTGCGGACGGTTCTGGTTGACACTAACACTAACATAGTAGAAGTAGACATTTTTTTTTTAAATTCAACCCTCTCTGGGGTATATAGTGTTAAAATGATGTTTCAACCTGTGGGAGTTTAGATGCAATTAAATATCTGACACAGTGGCTCATCGAGCAGATGCTTAACTACCAGTATAAGTACTAAGTACAATTGCTTAGATCAATCAGTATCCAATAATAGATGACGTCAGCATCACTCACTCTCATCTGGTTGCCTTTACTTCCTATAAAATTAGGAATAATTATTTTAGGCTGTGTTGACCTGGGAGCCAATCCGTAAACCAGAAATAACTTTTCAAGATTCGAGAAAATTGAAACTACAATATATATATATATACAACTACCACTCCACCACCACTCCCCCCCCCCCCCCCCTTTACGTTGTCTCTAATGGCTTTTCGAAATGTACGTGAAGTTTTAAACTACTTCTTTACCATTAATTGTAATTGTTTAACTAAATGCGGTTTTTCAAATAATAACATTAATAATTTAATAACAATTGGAATTAGTGTTCCCCGCCACGCCACTGGAACAATCATTACAATCCATTAGTTGATTACCACCAGTTTCTTTAAGACAGTGAGAAAAATAAAATCGATTCAGTTGTTTTGAATAAAAGGAGAAAAATAATAGATACTATATAGTTATTTAAAATATATTTTAACTTTAGCAGTTCCGATGGTAGGTTATGTTAATTATCATAATAATACACGCTGGTGGCAAAGCCGCCATGTCGCAGTTCAGAGTTCTGCGATAATTCGCGTAGTCGATATTTAATGCATTTATTTCAGTATAGATTCACTTACTTTCTGCTAATTTTTTTTTTTCTTTCTGAATTCAAACAACTTAAAACGGCAGGCCCTTGTTTTCTCACAGACAGATATCCATAAAATGACTCAAGTACTACATTTTGAAACAAATTTCACAGCACGTGAACCGGAAAATGAATGCGTATGGCGTGGAACCCAGTGTTGCCACTTTTCTTTGACAAAAAATATCCAAAACGGTGTCAACAAATATCTAAAAAGATCTAAATCTGCGCAGAAAAGATCTAGAAAAAACATCCAAATTAAAAAAGTCAAAAATTACATAGCTTTTGTTATGACTTACCCTACATAATCATGTCCTCACCTTCACTGATGTCTGCGCCTTCGACAAAGTGTGGAAAAATGGGCTGAAACAAAAGCTACTTGAAAGTGGAATATCCCATCACATGCTTGGGTGGATCGTAAAATATCTTGAAAATCGATCTGCAAGAGTCAAGATACAGGGTTCAAGGAGCAGATCAGTCTCAATGACACATGGAGTTCCACAAGGCGGAGTTCTGTCCCCAATTCTTTTCCTAGTTTACATTAACGACATAAAATCAACCCTCTGTAATGGAGTTCAAGCCGTTATGTATGCCGATGATCTGGCGCTACTGAGTTCAGAGGAGGTCACTGAAAAAGCACAGACAAGGCTTCAAGAATCCCTCGGAACTCTAGAGAGGTGGTCCAATAGCTGGTACATGTCTGTAAATGGGGCCAAAACCACACACACCATTTTCAGTCTCTCTACCAAACCCCAGAAAGTTTCACTTAGATATGGCAGCCAGGCACTGATACATGATGACTCACCGTCATATTTAGGAGTAACCTTTGACTCAAGACTCACATGGAGAAAACAGATAGAAAAGACACAGAGCAAGGGACTCAAGAGAACACAACTGATGAGGAAGTTAGCTGGAACAGACTGGGGGGCAAACCTCAATGTCCTTAAGAGGACCTATACAGGCTATGTGAGGCCAACACTAGAATATGGAATAGCTGCTTGGGGCACAGCAGCTAAATCAAATTTTCAAAAAGTCTCAAAGATCCAAAACCATGCTCTCCGTATTATGACAGGGGCAATGCGCTCCACGCCCATATCAGATATGGAAACAATTACTGGTCTCCATAATCTGGAAGATAGGAGAGACACAAAGAACCTCACCCAGCTCTCCAAATACCACCACTTTCAAGAACAACCCATGTACAGCCGACTGCAGAAACCCCAGAAGGCTAAACTAAAGATAACTTGCTTTATTAAGAACACAAATGCCAAGCTCGCTGTCCTTAAACTCCCTCCCATAATACCAAATGTTCCACTTAAACCTTACAACGACTGCCCCGCTTGGCTTAGGGATAGCCTACCAACAGTCAGAACCACTGTAACAGGGGTCTCCTCCAAATCATCAATGAGCATCACTGATATGAAATCAACTACAGAAGGAGAGATCAATAGACTTTACCCACACCAGAGTTGGATTCGAGTGTATACAGATGGTTCAGCCAAGAGAGCAGTAAGAGACGGAGGAGGAGGAATATACATAGAATGCCCAAATGGTTTAGAAATCAACCAGGCTGTACCAACAGGTTCATATTCCTCCAATTACAGAGCAGAGGCAGAAGCACTTCTAGCGGCATGTTCTTTCCTGAATGGACAACAGCACAGCAAATATAGCAGAGTGGTCTTTCTGACTGATGCTATGTCAGTTCTACAAGCAATTGTTAACCCAAAAGACACTCAGTTCGTAGACTTGACGCAACAGCTGATTTACTTAGGCTCTTCAGTAGAAAAATCTGTACTGCAGTGGATTCCATGTCACTGTGGCTTGGAAGGCAATGAAATAGCGGACAGATTGGCCAGAAGCGGCAGTGACATGGTACAACCAAATAGCGACTTAACCCACCAAGAGATGAAAACACTAATACAATCTAGTATCCAAGAAAGGTGGCTGGATACCCACACCAGATTTTCTCCCCAAGACTCACTTCATCGCCTCTCTAGAGAGGGACAGTCTATTATATTCAGACTAAGGACAGGGCACAACAGATTTCGTCAACATATGTTCAAATTTTTCGGTGTAGGAAATACGGAGACGTGTCCCTGCAGCGTGGCACCCGAAAATGCTGAGCATGTGCTCCAACACTGTCAACTGTATGCTGACAACAGAGACGCAATCTGGCCTGTTCCAACCACAATGAAGACAAAACTGTATGGTACACGAGAGGATATGGATTGCACGATAGCTTTCATAAAGGCTACCGGCCTCCTGATATAAGTTTTCTGACAGAAGGATCGAAGAAGAAGAAGAAGAAGACTGATGTCTGCCTCACAAGGTCCACGTGATATACTTAGCTTGGATAATGAAGTTGAAGCTTCAGATCCAAAATGACTGGTATGCTTTAGCTGTTCAAATTTCTTTATAAGCGGAACAGTAGGCTTATTTCTCTAGTCTCATCAGGCCGAATTTTAATGGCACGATAGCATTTAAGAGGTCAAATTTCATCCTGTTTTTTAGGTTAGATTTGATATAATTCCTAGCACTGAAAACTCTTTCTACGTCAGCATTTGAGTGGGGTAGTATCATGGCAGACATGGCACTTTAAAGAGCTTACAGAATGGACTGTTTGATGAGGCAAGTTTAGATTCGAACAGTTTATTAACTTTTTGCACTTCCATTAGAATAGTTTATAAAAAGAGAATGAATGACACATTTTTTTCATCACTGTACATTCCATATAGTATTTCAGCTGTGTAGCACTTTTCAATTTGTCTTGTTTTTTCAAAGTGTGTCTTCAACTTCAGCCATTGCTTAATAATTCTTTCAACAGCTGGTTAAAGTGATAACCATCTAGTTTTGCAATCTGACAGAATTTTCGGTAGTGTGGAACCATCATTCAAGGCTGTATATAATGTATTGTATTGCTGTTGTCTGACAAATGATTTGGAAAACCAGTAAAGTGTTTCAGCAATAAGGTATTCCCAATTCCTTGGCAAATATTTAGATCAAGCATGTGATAATGCTAGCTGCAATGAATGACGCATACATTTTATAAGTATTAACGATAGGTTAGCTTCCTTCAACTTGGTATAAACGCCACTGTGTATACCAACCATCACCGAGGCATTATCAGTACCAATTAGAGCCAAATTCTTCAAGTCTAACTGTCTGTTGATTAAAAGGTCCTTCAGTTCTTAAACTATACTTTCTGCATCACACTTTTAGAATTGAACTAGTCCAAGATTTTTTACAAATCGATCAAATGGTCACAGTTTGAAATTGCGCAATGACAGATTAAAAACATTGCGACTGATACTATAACTTTTGATGATTCATTTATCAGTATAGTTCTAAAAACAGATGTCAGCGGTGTAATATCTTTAAATGAAACTGCAGTTTTATGCTTTTTTAGTCTCTGCATGACTCTGAGTTTTGTATTTTCGCTTCAATTTCACACTTGCAGTACTTACAACAAGCTTTGGTCATATCCCCAGTTTTTAATTTTGTCACCATGCAACCACTCTTTCCAAATTTTGTGCTCATACTTTATTTTTGGCATGTTGAAAGGTTTTTTCAAAGTGAAAGCCACATAAGAAGGTGAGCAATTATTTTTTTTTAATCACATGAAAAAGAAACGCAAAGTCAGCACAGTGAGGATACGGTTGAAACAAAGTTAGTATGATTTACGCGCGTTTTTATTAATCAGTACTGGGGCTGCCAGATATTTGTGCGTTGACCCCAGTGAGAGTTCAAAATTCAAGTAATGGCAGTTGTCACAATGTACGTGCCAGACCAAAACAAAAATATTGTAGTAAATATTTTACACAGTAATTATTAAATTGACAATGACAGGAAAAAAATCTTTAAAATATCTAAAACCAAATGTAAAGCCTCTAGAAAAATATTTACGATCTAAACGTCAAAAACAGTATCTAAATGCAATGAAAAAGATCTAAATTTGGATATAAAAGATCCAAAGTGGCAACACTGGTGGAACCAGTGTTGCCACTTTTCTTTGACAAAAAATATCCAAAACGGTGTCAAGAAATATCTAAAAATATCTACATCTGCGTGGAAAAGATCTAGAAAAAACATCCAAATTGAAAAAGTCAAAAATTTCATAGCTTTTGTTATGACTTACCCTACATAATCATGTCCTCACCTTCAATATTGTCTGCCCCACAAGATCCACAGGATAAACTTAGCTTAGATAATGAAGTTGAAGCTTCAGATCCAAAATGACCCTGGTATGCTTTAGCTGTTCAAATTTCTTTATAAGTGGAACAGAATGCTTATTTCTCTAGTCTCATCAGGCCAAATTTTAATGGCACGATAGCATTTAAGAGGTCAAATTTCATCCTGTTTTTTAGGTTAGATTTGATATAATTCCTAGCACTGAAAACTCTTTCTACGTCAGCATTTGAGTGGGGTAGTATCATGGCAGACATGGCACTTTAAAGAGCTTACAGAATGGACTGTTTGATGAGGCATCTTTAAATTGTCTCACTTCACTCCAAAACGCTTTAATTTGTTTCTGTTTTGTTTGTCCATTCAGCTAACTTTATTTTGGTTAACTGATATTCTGCTTCCGCGACACTATTATCAGTAGCCCCTAACAATTTCATAACTTTACAATATTTAGGTATGTCCTTTATTGGCTGAAGTATGTTGCTCACAGAAAAAAAGTGAAATATTTTTCAAAACATCTAGATTTTCAGGAAGTCTCTGCTTCAATTGCTTCAATAATGAGATAAGGAAATCTAGACAGCGTTTTCTTAAGTTGGTCTCCTTATTCTCTGTTAACAGTCCTTTTGTTTTTAAATCATCAATTTTTGATTTGATTTAATATCCAAGGTGTGGCTTAGGAGCTAACTAGCTCTCTATAGTGCAAGTAAGCAAATCAGCTTTAGAAGTTGGCAACACAAGTCTTTTACCTAGTGAAATAGCAAGGTGAGATCATCAAGTAATTTAACTTTATCAACAAGTTTAGATTCGAACAGTTTATTAACTTTTTGCACTTCCATTAGAATAGGTTATAAAAAGAGAATGAATGACAATTTTTTTTTTTCATCACTGTACATTCCATATAGTATTTCAGCTGTGTAGCACTTTTCACTTTGTCTTGTTATTTTAAAGTGTGTCTTCAACTTCAGCCATTGCTTCATAATTCTTTCAACAGCTGGTTAAATCGATAACCATCTAGTTTTGCAATCTGACAGAATTTTCGGTGGTGTGGAACCATCATTCAAGGCTGTATATAATGTATTGTATTGCTGCTGTTTGACAAATGATTTGGAAAACCATTAAAGTGTTTCAGCAATAAGGTATTCCAAATTCCTTGGTAAATATTTAGATGAAGCATGTGATAATGCTAGCTGCAATGAATGACGCATATATTTTATAAGTATTAACGGTGGGTTCCTTCAACTTGGCATAAACGCCATTGTTTATACCAACCATCACTGAGGCATTGTCAGTACCAATTACAGCCACATTCTTCAAGACGAACTGTTTGCTGATTAAAAGGTCATTCAGTTCCTAAACTATACTTTCTACACCACACTTTTCAAATTGAACTAGTCCAACATTTTTTTTTACAAATCGATCAAATGGTCACAGTTTGAAATTGCGCAGTGACAAATTAAAAACATTGCGACTGATACTTCAACTTTTGATGATTCATTTATCAGTATAGTTCTGAAAACAGATGTCAGCGGTGTAATATCTTTAAATGAAACTGCAGTTTTATGCCTTTTTAGTCTCTGCATGACTCTTTGAGTTTTGTATTTTCGCTTTGATTTCACACTTGCATACCAACAACAAGCTTTGGTCACATCCCCAGTTTTTAATTTTGTCATCATGCAACCACTCTTTCCACATTTTTTGCTCATACTTTACTTTTGGCATGTTGAAAGGTTTTTTCAAAGTGAAAGCCACATAAGAAGGTGAGCAATTATTCTTTTAAATCACATGAAAAAGAAACGCAAAGTCAGCACAGTGAGGATACGGTTGAAACAAAGTAAGTATGATTTACGCGCGTTTTTATTAATCAGTACCGGGGCTGCCAGATATTTGTGCGTTGACCCCAGTGAGAGTTCGAAGTTCAAGTAATGGCAGTTGTCACAATTTATGTGCCAGACCAAAACAAAAATATTGTAGTAAATATTTTACACAGTAATTATTAAATTGACAATGAAAGAATAAAAAATTTATAAAATATCTAACTCCATATGAAAAGAAAAATATTTATGATCTAAACGTCAAAAACAGTATCTAAATGCAATGAAAAAGATCTAAATTTGGATATAAAAGATCCAAAGTGGCAACACTGCGTGGAACCCAGTGTTGCCACTTTTCTTTGACAAAAAATATCCAAAACGGTGTCAGAAAATATCTAAAAAGATCTGAATCTCCCTGGAAAAGATCTAGAAAAAACATCCAAACTGAAAAAGTCAAAAATTACATAGCTTTCGTTATGACTTACGCTACATAATCATGTCCTCACCTTCACTGATGTCTACCTCACAAGATCCACAGGATAAACTTAGCTTGGATAATGAAGTTGAAGCTTCAGATCCAAAATGACCCTGGTATGCTTTAGCTGTTCAAATTTCTTTATAAGTGGAACAGTAGGCTTATTTCTCTAGTCTCATCAGGCCGAATTTTAATGGCACGATAGCATTTAAGAGGTCAAATTTCATCCTCTTTTTTAGGTTAGATTTGATATAATTCCTAGCACTGAAAACTCTTTCTACGTCAGCATTTGAGTGGTAGTATCATGGCAGACATGACACTTTAAAGAGCTTACAGAATGGACTGTTTGATGAGGCATCTTTAAATTGTCTCACTTCACTCCAAAACGCTAGTTTCTGTTTTGTTTGTTTCATCACTGTACATTCCATATAGTATTTCAGCTGTGTATCACTTTTCACTTTGTCTTGTTATTTTAAAGTGTGTCTTCAACTTCAGCCATTGCTTCATAATTTTTTCAACAGCTGGTTAAATTGATAACCATCTAGTTTTGTAATCTGACAGAATTTTCGGTGGTGTGGAACCATCATTCAAGGCTGTATATAATGCATTGTATTGCTGTTGTCTGACAAATGATTTGGAAAACCAGTAAAGTGTTTCAGCAATAAGGTATTCAAAATTCCTTGGTAAATATTTAGATGAATCATGTGATAATGCTAGCTGCAATGACTGACGCATACATTTTATAAGTATTAACGATGGGTTCGCTTCCTTCAACTTGGCATAAACGCCATTGTTTATACCAACCATCACTGAGGCATTATCAGTACCAATTACAGCCAAATTCTTCAAGCCTAACTGTTTGCTGATTAAAAGGTCCTTCAGTTCCTAAACTATACTTTCTACGTCACACTTTTCAAATTGAACTAGTCCAAGATTTTTTACAAATCGATCAAATGGTCACAGTTTGAAATTGCGCAGTGACAAATTAAAAACATTGCGACTGATACTTCAACTTTTGATGATTCATTTATCAGTATAGTTCTGAAAACAGATGTCAGCGGTGTAATATATTTAAATGAAACTTCAGTTTTATGCTTTTTTAGTCTCTGCATGACTCTTTGAGTTTTGTATTTTCGCTTTAATTTCACACTTGCAGTACTTACAACAAGCTTTGGTCAGATCCTCAGTTTTTAATTTTGTCATCATTCAACCACTATTTCCAAATTTTTTGCTCATACTTTACTTTTGGCATGTTGAAAGGTTTTTTCAAAGTGAAAGCCACATAAGAAGGTGATTTTTTTAAATCACATGAAAAAGAAACGCAAAGTCAGCACAGTGAGGATACGGTTGAAACAAAGTTAGTATGATTTACGCGCGTTTTTATTAATCAGTACCGGGGCTGCCAGATATTTGTGCGTTGACCCCAGTGAGAGTTCAAAGTTCAAGCAATGGCAGTTGTCACAATGTACGTGCCAGACCAAAACAAAAATATTGAAGTAAATATTTTACACAGTAATTATTAAATTGACAATGAAAGAAAAAAAAATCTATAAAATATCTAACTCCATATGAAGAGTTCTAGAAAATATTTACGATCTAAACGTCAAAAACAGTATCTAAATGCAATGAAAAAGATCTAAATTTGGATATAAAAGATCCAAAGTGGCAACACTGCGTGGAACCTATGTTGCCACTTTTCTTTGACAAAAAACATCCGAAACGGAGTTTTAAAAAATATCTACAAAATCTAAATTTGTGTGGAAAACATCTAGAAAAAAACATCTCAATGGAAAGAGTCACAAATTACATAGCTATTGATATGACTTACCTTATATAATCATGTCCTCGTCTTTACTGAAGTCTGCCTTACAAGATCCACAGGATAAACTTAGCTTGGATGATGAAGTTGAAACTTCAGATCCAAAATGACTCTGGTATGCTTTAGTTTTTTCCAATTTCTCTTAATCAGAGAGCTGATAAGTGGAGCCGCCTTTTCCTACTCTTATCAGGCAAAATTTCATTGTCAATATAGCATTTCAGAGGTCAAATTTCATCCTGTTTCTTATATATATAGCATCGAGTGGATGATGGGATAAATGGTGTTGGTAGATGAATGGGCGGGACGATGGTTACGTTCGGGGATAGATGCAATTGTAGATGGATGGATGGATCGGCCTATATATATTCTGATATATTTAAACGGGTAAAAACAAGGGTCTTATAATGTGATGCTTCTCTCTTACTGCCATCAAGCAAGTAAAGACACTAAGGATGATTGTTATACAATCGAGCCCACGCGCAAAAGCATCCTGTTTCCTGAGATACCTGTGTAGGTAGCAGAGACTAGTGATGTATTGTACATCGGATATGTGTGCAAAGAAACGTGGGGAGCGATGAATGGATGGACAAATCGAATAATAGACTGAGTGGATCGGGATGAATGGATGATAGGATATATGGGTGGATGAGAGGATGGATAGGTAGATGGAAGGATGTATGGATGGATGGGTCTGAATGTATGTTAATCTGAAATCGCGTGAACAAGGGTCTTGTGATGCAGTGCTTCTATCTGACTGTCAGATGTCACACAGAGACAGTAAGAAAGATTGTTCTTCTTCTGCCTTTCTATTCCCCAATGGAGCATAGGCCCTCAACCAACTCACGCCAAGTCGTTCTATCCTTCGCCATTGCATGGAGCTCTCCCCATGTCCTCCTAATCTTTCTAACCTCATTCTCCAGCTCTTTTCTCCGTGTGTTTTTTGGCTTTCCTTTATTCCTATGCCCCTGTGGGTTCCAATGCAAACACATTCTAGTTATGCTGTTCTCCTGTTTTTTTTTCAGTGTGTGCCCTATCCAACGCCAGCGTCTTTTCCTCACCTCTTGGTCCACTGGAGCCTGTTTAGTTCTCTCCCAAAGTTCTACATTAGTTATTCTATCATACCATTTTATTCCCTCTATTCTGCGCAGGCACCAGTTAATGAATGTCTGTAATATATTAGTAATTGCCTTGCCTCCATGTTTCCGCCCCATACAATAGTACTGATTTGACATTAGAATTAAAAATTTGTAGTTTAGTATTTCTTTTAATTTCTTTTGACCTCCACAAATTCCCTAGTGCTATGAAAGCCCCTCTTGCCTTTTGTATTCTTATTTTAATATCTCTATTAGTTCCTCCATCTTTATCTACATTACTGCCCAAATAGGTGTACGACTCCACGTCTTGGAGTGGGGTGTCATTAAGAGAAACCACATTACTATTTGCCTGATTTATTCTCATTATCTTTGTCTTTCCTTTATGGATTTTCAGACCAAACTGTTGTGACCTCTCATCAAGTATATTTAATTTATCTTGCATCTGATTCTGTGAATGGGACAGAAGGGCAATATCATCAGCGAAGTCCAGATCATCAAGCTGTTTTGTAGGGGTCCACTGAATTCCATTCTTGGTGTTAGCAGTTACTGTTTTCAAAGTCCAGTCTATAGCCAGTAAAAATAAGAGAGGCGACAATAGACATCCATGTCGCACACCTGTTTTTATTTCAAATGCATCTGTTAGCTTTCCCTCATGAAGAACTCGACATTTCATGTCTTTAGATGTTGCCTTTACTAAGTTGATAATTTTCTGTGGGATTCCATAGTGCCCCATCAATTTCCAGAGAGATTCCCTATCAATGCGGTCAAATGCTTTTTCATAGTCTATAAATCCAATGTAAAGTGGTGAGTTCAGTTCAATGCTTTGCTCTATTATAATACGTAATGTGGCTATCTGGTTAGTACAGGATCTGTTTGACCGAAAGCCTGCCTGCTCATCTCTTAGCATTTTATCAATAGCATCTTTTAATCTTTCTAAAATAATTCTACTTAATATTTTTCCAGGAACTGACAGCAACATAATTCCTCTATAGTTTTCACAATCCTGTAGATCACTTTTTGGGGGGCATTCTCATAAGATATCCTTCTCTCCAGTCTGCTGGTATTTCTTCGGTCTCCCAGACTTTACTGAATAATCTATGTAGCAATTCTCAGATGTGTTTATGTTGGCCCTGATGGCTTCAGACGGGATACCATCTGGGCTTGTCGCCTTTCCTTCCTTGAGAAGATTTATAGCTTTTCTAATTTCCTCTTTAGATGGTATCTCACAGTTGATATCCAGTTCCATTTCTAAAGGCTGGATATCTGGGGGAACCTCTGGGCCTGGTCTATTTAGAAGCATTTCAAAATATTCAACCCATCTGTCCATTTGATCTTTAGTGTTAGTAAGTACCTTTCCTTGACTGCTTTTGATTGATCCAGTTGGCTGACTGTATTGACCCACCAATTTTCTTGTGTTACTGTAAAGTTCGCAAGGTGGAGTACCCGTTTAGCCCCCCAATCAGGGTTACGTGAAGCCATGGAAGCAGGTGGTGGATGGAGTGTAAGAGCAGCCGACAGGTATTGTTGGTTATGGTCTGCACTCTGCGGCGATAGGCAGATGATCTCATCAGTAGAGACAATGGCTATGGCCACCGACTAGTATAGTCACTGCTCAGGAGGAAAGCAACGGCAAACTACCTTCTGCAAATTTTGCCAAGAATCCATAACAATCATGAAAGAAAACATAACACAGAAGAGATCTGGTGGCGAGACCCCCAGGCCAGGCAGATCAGATAACACTGAGGAAGAGTGTGATACAGGGGTCAGTACTAGTAATCGTGATGACGGAGTTAATCCTGACTGTGTTACCAAGGAAATCCACTGTGTCAGACTAAGAAACAGAATGCGAATAGGAACGTGGAATGTGAGAAGTCTGTATGAAGGAAAGCTTAAAGTAGTATGTGATGAGATTGAAAGATTAAATATTCAGATCTTAGGAATTTGTGAACATCGTTGGAGTGGCAAGGGACATTTTATCAATGAATATGGAAGCTTTTTCGTATATTCTGGTAGAGATGTAACAGGCCAGAGCGGAGTGGCATTTTGCTTAGATAAAACAACAGCAAAAGCTATTATGGGATATAATCCAGTTAGTGATAGAATCCTAACTATCAGACTTAAAGGCCGTCCAAAAAACATAACTTTCATGCAGGTATATACACCAACTTCAACAGCAGAGGAGGGCGAAATTGAAGATTTTTATGCCATACTGCAAGACACATTAAATAAAATTAATCAGAATGATATAATAATAATAATAATGGGAGATTTTAATGCTAAAGTAGGTACAGGCAGAGCTGAAAATGAGAGACACGTTTTAGGAAAATTTGGATTGGGTAATAGAAATGAAACAGGAGAAAAATTGATTGAATTTTGCATAGATAATGAATTAACAATAGCTAACACACTTTATAAACAACACCCTAGAAGGCTTTTCACATGGACATCCCCTGACGGTGTTCCCAAAAATCAGATAGATTACATTTTAATACAAAGAAGATGGAGATCGAGCATAACATCTGCAAAAACCCTGCGAAGTGCAGATTGCGATACAGATCATCAGTTACTAGAAGCAGATCTGAAATTAAAACTCAAAAAGCTTACCCGAGGACCAAGGCCATTTCGATTTGATCTCACAAAAATACCAGATGCATACAACGTAGAAGTGAAGAACCGTTTTGAGGTCTTGATGTCTGTACAAGAGGAAATGACACCTGATGAACTGGCGGTACAAGCTAGGGATATCTTGATAACAGCAGCTAAAGACTTAATACCCACCAGGACTAAGCAACATAAACCATGGATCACACCATACATGTTAGAACTAATAAAACAACGAAGGGAACTGAAAAAGAAAGGAGAAACCAATGACAGTAGGACGAAGTATAAATTTTTAACACGAGAAATAAGAAAGTACACAAGAAAGGATAAAAATCAGTATGTACAAGATTGCTGTATTAAAATAGAGCAGCATAATAAAAATGGAAGAGATTACGAAATGTTCAAGGAAATGAAGTTATTGACAAGAAATTTTCAACCTCAGTTAAATGTTATTTGTGACAAGTTGGGGAATACTTTAACAGAATCTAGACAAATTCTAGGAAGATGGCAGGAATACTGCAGCGGAATGTATGATATGAACGACAGTGAGGATATGAATGATATACATGAACCAGTAACAGCAGAGGCAGAACCTGAACCTTTATTAGATGAAATTTCATGGGCAATAAGGAGCCTGAAAAATAGTAAATCACCTGGATGTGATGAGATACCAGCTGAATTGATTAAAGCAGGAGGAGAAGAAAGCATAAAAATCTATCATGCATTATGTGAAAAGATATGGAAATATGGTATTTGGCCAAAAGACTGGAAGAGAACTATCTTCATTCCCATACCAAAAAAGGGTGACCTGAAATTATGTACAAACTATCGAACTATTGCCCTGATCAGTCATGCAAGTAAAATTCTACTAAAAATTATAATGAGAAGACTGCATAAGAAAATGGAAGAAGAGATTAATGTAGCTCAGGCTGGATTTAGACAGGGAAGAGGAACAAGAGATCATATATTCAACATGCGTTTAATAATAGAGAAGTGTAGAGAATTTAATGTAAATCTGTTCTTATGTTTTGTGGATTATTCAAAAGCATTTGACTGTGTACAACATCAGAAGTTTGGGAAATCATGAGGAATATGGGCTTTCCATCACATATAGTGCAGCTCATTAAAATGCTCTATCAAGACCAACAAGCAGCAGTCAGAATAGATGGAGAGACATCAGACTGGTTTTGCATCAAGCAAGGAGTCCGTCAGGGATGTGTGCTGTCACCGTATTTGTTCAACCTGTACGCCGAAAATATAATGAGAAATGTAAGAGATGATATAAACAAGGAACAATATGATGCCCTAAACATCGGTGGTCATGAAATACCAGAAATTCGTTATGCTGATGATACAGTATTACTATCAACATCACAAAATGGTTTAGAAAACTTATTAACCTCACTCCAAAGAAATAGTGAAAACCATAACTTATTTCTTAACATAGCAAAAACAAAGATAATGCATACAAACAAAACTGCCATGGAGAAGGAAATATATGTTAATGAGGAAAGATTGGAAGTGGTGGAAAATTTCGAATATCTTGGGTCACTGGTTACCAACAATGGTGACACAATGAAAGAAATTAAACGGCGACTATCAATTGCTCTTCAACGACTAAAACAACTGAATAAATTATGGAATTGTACAGATAGAATTACAAAGGTCAGATTTTTAAGAGCATGCATCTTTCCCATTGCAACATACGCCTGTGAGACCTGGACACTTACTAAACAAGCGGAACAGCGCATAAATGCATTTGAATATAAATGTTACAGAAAAGTTCTAAGAATATCTTGGGTAAAGAAAAGAACAAATGCATCCATACTTCAAGAGCTGAATATTGAAGAGGGTTGGCTAGTAAAGACAATAAAACAAAGAAAATTGAAATATTTTGGTCACTTGAAACGTCATGGAAGTCTAGAGAGAACAATAATGGAGGGGTATATGCCTGGGAAGAGAGGAAGAGGAAGGCCAAGGAGAAGATGGGTGCAGGATGTGGCAGATGATCTCCAGATGGGTGTATCAGACGCAGGACATCTTGCTCATGATAGGAAGGTTTTCCGGAGGGTTGTTATGGCAGCGAGGTTCCGCGAGGGACATGCTACTGAATGAATGAATGAACTGTAAAGTTCTCTGAGGTTTTCTTTTGCTGCTGCTGTCTCTGCTTCTTGTGCTATATCAGTTAGGTATTTCACTTTATCTGCCCTTATATGCCTCCTAACTTCCTTGTTGGCTTCTGTGTATTTCTCCTGAGCTCTAGCTTTAGCAGCTCTAGTTTTGCTATTGTTTAAGTCTGCTTTTTTACTTTTCCTATCTTCAATCAGTTTAATGGTTTCTGGTGTTATCCATGCTTTATGTTTCCTTTCTTTCTTGCCAAGAACTTCTACGCAAGATTCATTCCAGATTCCTTTAATCTGATCCCAGCAGACTTCTGTGCTGACATCTTCAGCTAACTGCTGCAACACCTGGTATTTATTAGAGACCGTAACTGAGAACTGTTCCTTAATTTCTTTATCTCTGAGAAAGCCTACATTATATTGGTTTCTATGATTATAAGATGTTATATATCTTTTTAGTTTCAACTTGATTTTACTTATCACCAGGAAATGGTCAGTAAATACATCAGCACCTCTGAAAGCCCTAACATCGTAAGGGGATGATCTAAACTTTTTGTTAATACATAGGTGGTCAATTTGATTAGTTGTCTTATGGTCTGGTGATTCCCATGTTGCCTTGTGTATTCTTTTATGGGGGAAAATACTTCCACAATTAACATACTGGTTACCTGCACAAACATTTGTGAACAATTCTCCATTTTCATTCATTACTCCTAGACCATGTCTCCCCATAATTTCTTCATAACCTGTGTTGTCTGATCCTATCTTAGCATTCAAGTCACCCATCAACATTTTTAAGTTGCCCTTTCTTTTATTATTTATAATATTTTGAAGCTGCATGTAAAATTCTTCCTTAACAGATGCATCTTTATCATTTGTTGATACATAAAACTGTATTACCGACATGTCCACTCCGAAAGGAAAACATCTAAATCTGGATGTTTTACTGTTCTATAAGATGCTCTTATTATTCTGGGACTGACAGCCTCCCATTCTATTAGTGCCCTGTCTGCTTCTTTTGATAGCATCAGGACCACTCCCTCACTGTGGGGCGAATTTTCCTCTGTGTGTCCTGAAAACAAAATAGTTTCCCCTGAATTTATAATACTTTTTCCTGCCCCAGTCCATCTAGTTTCACATAACCCTAAAATACTAATTCTTTAATGTTTTATTTCCTTTGCTACTTCCATTGTTCTCCCGATATCTTAGAGAGTTCTAACATTCCAGGTGCCAATTCTGGAGGTTCTCCTAGCTGAGAGGAGGTAAGTCAACGATCCGGACTCCTTACGGCTTTCTCCACACCGTGTCATACTTCTTCTATTTGAAGAGCCTTCCCTCATCTTGGTTGGCTGGATTTTACTTGCTTCTCTTTTTGACTTATCCATGGTTGGTTGGTTTTTGTGGCTATGGTTTTTACAGGATGAGGTAGCCAACCTCAAGCCCAACCCTACCCTTAGTCGCCTGAGAGGTTACCCATCAAATATATAGGTCGGTTTTCCTAAGTTTCCGATGTCGATCGTCAGACGAGCAGGATCTGATGGCCGTGACCTGAATGTCAGCGGTCCCACGATGATCAGCGCAGTTGAAATGAGTGGAAACTGGCCTGGCTGTTTAGTTAGTGATGTCATGAAGGTGCTGGCGAAACCTGTCGGCTAAGCGAAGGCCGGTTTTCCCGATGTACTTGATGTTGCACCGTTTGCAGATGACAGCATAGATGACGTTCCAACTAGTGCAGGAGAATTCCTCTTTGATGCTAAAGGTGCCTTTAGGAAAAGTCACATCTGAAGTATTCAGCACGTATGGGCAGGTGTTGCACTGAGATCTAAGGCAAGCCTTAGTGCCTGGATGAGTTGGGGCGGGTCCCCGTACTCTGCTGTGTACCAGTAAATCTCTGAGGTTACGGTCCCGCTTATATGCCAGTAGAGGTGTCTCTGAGAACACAGCGTTAGTTACTGGGTCCGCTCGAAGGATACACATATGACGGAATAGGATGTTCTTGATAGCAATGTTATGAGGGTGGTAGGTTAAGGAAAGTATGGGTCTAAGGTTCTGCTGTTTATGCCTGGGGATGAAAGCATCCACCCGACTGATGCTCTGAGAGTGGCGGAAGGCAGATTCTAAGACAAGACTCAGGATATCCACGCAGTCGGAAGAAATCCATCATTTCGTGGGCCCTACTGTGAAAGTCATCATCATCCTGGCATAATCGTCTAAGACGCAAGAGTTGAGAGAAAGGAATGGCGTCCTTACAAGACCGAGGATGAGAGGAGTCATAGAGTAGAAAGGCATGGTAGTCGGTCGATTTATAGTAGACCGATGTAGTGAAACCACGAGGGTTGATAGAAACTGAAAGGTCTAAGAATTTGACTGAAAAGTAAGAAATGTGGTGGGTTAGTTTGATACTGGGGTGAAAGTTATATATATATATATATATATATATATATATATATATATATATATATATATATATATATATATATATATATATATATATATATATATATATATATATCGAATGCGAGCAGGGGCGCGGATATGAAGAAAACAGTGAGGGGGAGACTTCAACGCCCCCAAAAACTCCGAAAGGAAAACATCTAAATCTGGATGTAAAACATTCAAAGTGGCAATACTGCATGGAACGGATGTTAAAATTTGACTTTAGGGTGCGGTTGGAATACCGCGCATGTCTGAATTTTCTCCTGATTTCTATGTTTACTATGCAAACTATCTAAGGCAATTTTAAGAAAGTAAAAGACGCTCTGAAAGTTCAAAGTTCAAAACATATGCTTGCCCATCAGGAAAAACATTATCTTCTTTGTATTCTTCAGTCAAGTCCATTAGTATTTAACATACATAACTGACAATACTACGAATAATAAAGAATATGTATTGGCAGCAAATAGCAACTATAAGGTAGACAACAGGAGACGGCCAGTTAGTCGGAGTTATGTCCCCTGGCTGTAGTGCTATTACGGACAGGTGTACTGTGTTGTCCTTTATGTGCTGATGAAGGCTAATCGCCGCAACGTCCTTTGTTTGTTTATTGAGATCGATTTTGTAAAGCTTACATAAACTAATTGTTGTTTCTTACCAACTTTTTCTCTTCCCTATAATTTTCTACTCCTTATAAAAACTTATTACGGACTGGAGAAGGCACGAATAAAAAAACACAGTGAGGTCGACATGCCGGGCAGAACCCGCGCTGCGACTCAAATTAGCGACCGCGTTCAGTTACTGCTTCTTGCGACGCATTACGGAGTGGACTAGAGGGAACGACACAAGTGACATAATTACTGTGTGTTGGCGATAGACAGCGTGCAGTGCCATACTGTCATCATACGGTTAGGGTTTGGGTTAGGGTTAGGGTTTGGATTGAGTTTAGGGTTAGGGTTTGCGTTGCTACTATGAGTTTGTGCGAGGACGAGATGCGGCGACACTAACCGTAACCCTAACCCACACCCTAACCCTAACCCAAACCCTACCCCTACCCATAACCATAAACCTTACCCAAACCTTACCCCTACCCCTAACCCTAAACCTAACCCTAAACCTAAACCTAACCCAAACCCTACCCCTAACCCTACCCCTAACCCTAACCATAAACCTAACCCAAACCCTACCCCTAACCCTAACCCAAACACTAACCCAAAACGTAACCGTATGATTATAGCAGGGCAGTGCGCGCTGTCTATCGCCAACACGCAGTAATTATGTCATTTGTTTCGTTCCCTCCTTTCCACTCCGTAATAGCACTGCAGCCAGGGGACATAACTCCGACTAGCCGGCCGTCTCCTGTTGTCTACCGGCCGTAGTTGACAGGAGAGCTGAATAAACAACTGCTTCGGTACATTTCAAAGCATAAAGAGGGGCGTACGACAAGGATGTGTACTTTCAATCCTGGACAATCGGTAGGCAGGCCAAACAATTTCTAGAGGCCTCAGAGATGTGGTTTTACAGAAGAATGCTTAGAATACCTTGGACAGCCAAAAAGACTGACTGACTTTCTACCCCACCAGCACATCACACAAGCGATAAACACCCGATGACACAATGTGCCACCATGTGGATGAGGATCACCGTGGAGAGGTATCAGAAACCGCGTTAAACCTTTAGGCCATATTTATGGCCTGGCTATATTGCGGCCCCTGGCAAGAGCCAGAGTAGGGCTTCAAAAAACAAACAACTTTATCCTAAAAAGAGCAACCAAGAGGTGTTGAAAGAGGCGGGAGCCCGAAGACAACTTATCACAGACATCAGAAGGAGACAATCACCACTTTTCGGCCATATTATGAGAAGAGGGAAAAAAGAACATGTGACGACTGGAAAGATCTGTGGAAGGAGGGATAGAGGAAGACAACGAGAGAAGATGCTTGACAGTCTTGTTGCATGGCGTGGAGATGTGGCGGCACACGAGATGATACATGCTACAGGAGTTCGCAGATTACGGAGAGGCATGATCGCCTAAGCCAGTCGGCAAGGCACCTGATGAGGATGATGATACATTACATAACATTTCAAATATAGGATTCTTTTTTTTTTCACTTTGGGTACTCAGTGATTATTACTGTTATGCTCGTAAACTATGATTAAGGCATTTGAAATAATTCGTTTTTCCGATTTCATTTGATGAACACAAATTACAAACTTGATCCTTTTTCAGCCGCCCGAAGGCCTGCTATAGGAAGAAAGATTCCTTGGCTGTCTCATTTAGTTTCCTATTCTTTGTGTTGTGAAGTCACACCTGATATACATGTTCTTTGTATTCCTAAGTCCGGTGTGGTACTTGAGGTTCTGAGTCCAGCCCTGGTCCAGCTCTCTTTGTTTCTATTTCTGTGGGTTTTAGCTGAATGTTGCTGGTGCTTGGTCGTGCTGGTGGCTGTGCCGGTACCCTATTGCCTGCGGGGTTACCGCTATGTGAAGCCGCGGAAAAATCTAAACATCAGAAAGCGCCATCTCCAACAATGCTCCCTTTCAGGACAACCGGGACTGTCACAATCTGTTGTTGTAATCAGCCCCCCCCCCCCCCTTTTTTTTTTAAATTTCTTCAGAGGGCGGAGAAGTAGTGGAGTTAAGATAGGTTCTAAAAAAGGAGAACTAATTGTTCGAATGTGCCAGGAGATTTAATAGAGAGGTCGGAAGAGGGAGAGTGACAGATAGCTTGGGATTGATGTGCTCCCGTCGCTAGTGCTTCTACTGGTTTGTGGTCCCCTGGTCTGAAATAAGACTGAAAAGCATTGTTTAAATACATAAGAGAGACTGTGATCCCTGAGTGCTGGTCCCCTTTGGTGCAATGCCCTCAGCTATCTGCTTCAGAGCGTCGGTCGGAAACATAGAAGTAGCATAGTGTAATAGGGTGGAAACGACGAAGACTACAGTTCAGAAGATTCAAGATCTTGGTTTATTCTTGTTTAAAACTGGCCAAAAGACCACCGGAATAACTTTTAGAGTTAGACGATAGCGCAGAAAAATTCTGGCTCACTGGGTATTTCAGCAGCCGATTGACAATTTTTTGGCCTTCTCCTATCTGGTGGTCGCTCCGGCTTGCTACCGTCAAGCACCCTGTTGTCGTTGTCGACTGCACTTGGTCGCTATGCACAGGTATGTCAGATCAGAATGGCTGAGCGACGCTAGATTGGCTCGGGTTATGGTACGTTCAGTTGGTTAAGTTTGATGATTAGTATTTTTGATTCTGGTCTGCTCATATACCTTCAGTTACTAGTTTTTAGTATATTAAGTTTTCGGAGTGTTATCAAGTATTGTTACATGTCGTCAAGTAAATAAAGTTTATGTATTTGTCTACTTGCATTCTTGTTATTTTAGTTAGTGTGCCTAGGTTTTAATGTTATACTATATTAGACCCCACACAGAAGATTTCTTGCCAGGGTGAGATCTCTCCCCCGCCTAAACGAGCTTTTTCTCTTTTTCTCCTTGTTACTGGGGCAGCTTGAGGATGGGTTGTGGCTAGCACCCGCCACGAGACGTTGTTTAGAGCTCTTGTTTGTTCGGAGTCGAGGAGATTACTAGGAGTAGATTTTTATATTATCCTGCTAGTTATCTCTTCTCTCCCCCCCCCCATTACAAGGTACCCCCTTCTGCTTTGCTTCTAGTACAAGTGGCGTCGTTGACAAGGATATAGGTGGCCATAATTTGTTTTGTGTCTAGTCTAGTTAGTTCAGGCAATTATAGTATTTAGTAGTTTAGATTAGTTTTGCATAGCGCCCAACGTTTAGGGCTTCTATATTGCAGTCTTTGTATATTTGTATAGTTAGAGGTTACAGAATATAATTCACGGAGTTCTAGTTTGTGCAGGTAATTATAGTGATTTATATTTTAAATTAGTTTTTAAATGGCGCCCACGTGCTCTTTTCATTCAGTCTTCGAATATGTGCGCCTACGTGTGTGGTTTTGTTATCGCAGACCTGGGTCGTGCTTAGTTAGGTATTACATCATCTCGTTCACTGAAGAGTAGCGTTGTGGAGTTGTTTAATTTGCCAAGTCTAGTCGGTTCGGATTATCATGTTAATTCACATTTGGCTCAGAACGCGTGTAGGTGCGGCCGGTGTAGTTAATTTTGTTGTGTGATTAGATGTTACTTTACGGGTTTATTACACTTGGAGTGGTCCGTGTCTATTGTTGACAAGGAGTGGTCTTTGTCTATTGTCCACAGAGTGGTTTGTTTACGTCTCAACCTGAATTTGGGGTCAGTTTATTTTGTTATATGTCTCCACATCAAGGTTCAACTGTAGGTCTGTTTTTATATTAGGCAGCCTTGTGTGAAGTACACCGACTGAGCCAATTAAGCAATGAAGTTTTTAACATTGCTGGTACCAGTCAAAACATTGTAGGCTTCAGGCGAGTTAATTTCGCTCGAATTTTATTGTAGGCTTAGGCCGAGGTAACTGTGGTTAAATGTCACTTGGAAGCCCAGCGGTGTTGGCAGTGACGAGAAGATTGTCTCTCGATGGCCGAGCGGCCGAGACATTGGAAAAAGTAGTGATGTGTCTCCGAAGGCCATGCAGCCGAGACAAGAGTGCGATGTCTCTCGATGGCCTTGCGGCCGAGACAATGTCCATTGTTGGCCTTTGGCCGAGGTAGTGAACGAAAATGTCAATTTGTAGGATTTGCCAAAGCCGAGGCAATTGTAGACCTTCCATGAAGCCGAGATAATGTCCGATATGTCTCTCGATGGCCTTGCGGCCGAGACAATGTCCATTGTAGGTAGTGAAAGAAAATGTCAGTTTGTAGGCTTTGCCAAACGTGAGGTAAAAGTGAGGAAAGTCCTTTAAGTGTCACACGGTGATGACAAAGACAAACGTCTGCCTAATGTCATGCGGTGGTGGCAAAGGCAAACGTCTTCTTAATGCCATGCGATGGTGGCAAAGCGTGGTGGAAGCAGTCTTATGTAAGCCACGCGTCTAAGGTATCAAATATTATGACAACTTATCTACGAAGAATTACTGGACGTCGGAGAGGAAATCCAACTGATCAAGAATCATGATGTTAGCTGATTACTATGTTTTTATTGCATATACATGTTTTGTTTAGTTTTGCTTGTGTTAGTGATGATTTGGTTTGTTTTTAATGCATTTTTCTATCAAGGAGATGATTAGATGGGGGTTTATTCTACTCTGATGGTGTCTCAGACACAAGCGCACACGCTAACGTGTTCCGATGATATCGCCATCACTGATGTAGCTGGGGAATTTGTAGTGATTTTACAGATGGTAGCTGAAACTCTGATCACAAATGTTCACTGGATGTTTCACGACTACTGCCATCTTTGATGTAATTTCTTATTTGGGACTTCAGCGTTCCTTATACAGTTTTCTTGGGACGCGTTATGCTTTGATCATATGTCAATGACAGTTATTTTGGGGTAAATGTTAATGTATGGTACTGCAAGTAACTAGTGATTCCATGATGTTAGGAGGATGACTTTTATTCCAGGTGGCTATGGACAGTAACTCTAGGATGTAGAACAGGAGTTGGGTGATGATTTGTAGACAATTTATGTTATCTATTGTGTAGTTTTGGGACGTCAACAAAAATAATAAGCCTACATGTAATAGGGTGGAAACGACAAAGACTACAGTTCAGAAGATTCAAGATCTTGGTTTATTCTTGTTTTAAAATGGCCAAAAGACCACTGGAATAACTTTTAGACGATAACGCGGAAAAATTCTGGCTCACTGGGTATTTGAGTGGCCGACTGACAATTATTTTGCCTTCTTCTATCTGGTGGTCGCTCCGGCTTGCTACCGTCAAGCGCCCTGTTGTCGTTGTCGACTGCACTTGGTCGCTATGCACAGGTGTGTCAGATGACATAAAGTGAAGTCGGAAAAGTGAGGGAAGGATAGCTTGTTCTGCTGGGTGTCACTTGTACTAACTGGATCTAGCCAGGTCACACTAGGTTGTGCAGCTGCCGGTCTGGGTTGAGGACTGGCTCTCAGATCGATTTTCCCTGTTCTTGAGATTAACTGCTTGACAAGTCGCTGGGTCTTGTCCTCAAAGCACACGCTGGGGCAGTTTTCGACTGTCATTGTTTCTTTTCTTTCTCTGAAGTGAGGAACGAGATCTTGTCTTTCTAGGTCGAAGGTTTTACAATTCATCAGGAAGTGTTCCATAGAGTTGTTGGCCCTGTATTCCTCGCACAGGGGTGGGCGGAATCGGTCTGACCAGCACCCTAGTCTCATCTTCAACAGTGTAACGTATATACTGGGGTTGAGTGGACCAGTGAGAGACAGAGTACCGCAGGACGAGTCAGACAGTGAGGTCTGAACCAAGAGTCTCGGTCGTGGTGCAGTCGAAGGAAGAGTCCAGGCGGCAGAGTCGAGCCACGAGGACTTGACACTCAAAAGTAGCTAGCTGTTTTGGTTGACGACACAGGGAGGCGTAAGCTCACTAGTGAAACAAGACAGTGGGGATGCCGGCGATAGCTGTGTGCTAGAGGGCACTCGAATTATGAGTCCTGTCGGTCATCGGAGTCCTTCGAACGGCTGATGTGCTGTGTGCCCATGCTAAAGAACGAGTGTTTTGAGTCCATTTCCAGTCAGCCGATGTGTCTGCTCAGTGTAGAGCAGAGGTCCAGTTAATAGGAGAGATTTCCTGTTCATCTGTACAGCGAGCCCAGAGTGCAGGACGCTGTAGACCTACGAACTGTAGCGGTCGCCTCGTATGTAATGGCAGCGAGTGCTGGCTGTCTGGTAGATCGACGCTATACTTAAAAAGCGAGCGAAAGGAAGGGCTAGGTTTATATGTTAGCCAGGACAGACTTACACATCAGTTCGCTTGAATTGTCTGTGTGAGGAATTGTGACTACCCTCTGTGTCGTGACATTAAACGTACATGTATGGCGGACGTTACGTTGTTGAGTTTTCCTGAGTTGTATGTGTGGAAGCGAGAACTGTATCCTTGGAAACTTGACCGTATGATGATTGCTTTTACATCCAGCCAGGATAACACACAACAGCTTTGTTCCGGGTCCTGAGTTTTGCGTGTGTATCTGTTTTACAAATCTGACTGATTTGTGTGCAGATTGTTGGTTCCTTGCCTCTCATGCAGATGCACTCCGACTTCAAAGGTAGCTCCCAGTGAGTCGACTCTTACGACAGGCTTGTTGGGGAGGCAGTGAGTCTATTCTTATTTTCCTTACAATCACCAGTTCTCGTTATGCCTAGTGGCGCAAGAGGCTTCAGATAGGACTTTCCATGCTTTCCTGTCCTGTGCAATCTTCAGTGCAGTTTTTCATGTCGAAGATGCGGAACTCAGGTCACTTTCCATCGTTCGTCTCCATGTTGATTTTGAGCGCCCCTGTTTTCTCTTTCCCTCTGGTGTCCACGTGAGAGCTGTTTTGGCAGGTATATCAGGATTCATTCTCAAAACGTGGCCAAGCCATTTCCATCTTCTCTTGGTTATCATACTGTCTAAAGTTTCTTGGTTTCTGACTTGAAGTAGTTGAGTGTTTGAGATTGTATCTGGCCAGAAAATTTTGATAATTCTACATAGACATGTGTGGTGGACGGTGGACAGCTTGTGTGCATCCTTTTTGGTAATTCTCCAGTATTCCGATCCATGAAGAAGAACTGGCAAAATCATGCTCTTGTAGAGTCGGAGTTTTGTTCCTCTGCAGTAATTGTTGGATTTCCAGATTTGCCTCATTCTTCCAAAAGCAGCTCTAGCTTTGTTCAGACGTGACTGTATGTCTTCCTCTGTCCCTCCCAGTAGGGACACCACACTTCCAAGATCCCCCGTGTGGGTTCCGGGGCCCTATTGTCGGGAAAACAAGAATAGACCCACTGCCTCCCCAAAAGCATGTCGTAAGAGTCGACTAATTGGGGAGCTTCCTTTGAAGTCAGAGTGCATCTGCCTGAGAGGCAAGGAACCAACAGTCTGTATTAAAAAGAATGAGATCTGTAAAACTGATGCACATGCAACACTCAGGTTCTGGAACAGGACTGCAGTTCAGTAGTGGACGAGCAACCAGAACTTTCCGCCAGAGTATACAGCTGGTGAACGCGAAGAAGAAGAAGAAGACTTCCAAGATATGTGAAATGTTCTACTTTTCAAATGATTGGTTACTTATGGTCACTGGTTGTTGATTTGGACTGTTTGTCATGATCTTAGTTTTCTTTGTATTTATTCTCAGTCCCACCATTTCTGCTGTGCAGTTTAGTCTGTTACTTTTCTCTTGTATATGTTCATGTTTTTGTGATAGGAGTGCTATATCATCTGCAAAATCAAGGTCCTCAAGCATGGTGAATGGAGTCCATCGTATGCCTCTTAATGTCCTGTCTACTGTGTTCTTTAGTATCCAAACAATCACAAGGTTGAAGAGGAGAGATGACATAACAAATCCCTGTCTTACACCCATCTTTACTGGGAAAGATGTATTGTAATTTTTTATACTGCAGGAAAAGTCTTTATTGAAGAGAGCATTTATGTTGACTATTTTTTCTGGAATTCCATAATGTCGTAAAATTTTCCCCAGGCCGTCTCTATGGACGCTGTCAAAAGCTTTCTCAAAGTCCACAAAATTTATATATATATATATATATATATATATATATATATATATATATATATATATATATATATATATATATATATATATATATATATATATATATATATATATACTTCTCTGCCAGTCATTGTATTGTTCTAAAATGTTACATATGGCGAAGATGTGCTCAGTTGTTCCTCTGCTCTTTCTGAATCCTGCTTGTTCCACTCGTAGGCATTTATCTACTCCTTTTTCAAGCCGCATTGTGATGATTTCACAAAATATTTTGCTTGGTACTGAGAGTAGAGTAATTCCCCTCCAATTATTGCAGTCTGTTAAGTCTCCTTTTTGGGGGATTTTGACTATTGTTCCTTCAGTCCAGTCATCAGGCAACACTTCTTTTTCCCAAATATCCTTGAACAATGGTTCTAGAATGCTAGCAGTTGTGTTGGGATCTACTTTAAGAAGCTCTGCTGGCAATTCGTCTTTGCCTGGTGCTTTGTTGTTCTTTAAAGTGTCGATAGCTTTGAGGATTTCTTTTTTTTTTTTTTTTTTTGCTTGGTGGTTTGGTGATAATGTCAATGTCCTGAGCCTTGGAACCCGCAAAGGTGTATTTCCCCAGTAACTATATGTATGTTTGTCTCGCCTTTCAGTTGAACTTTAAACGGCGAACAGATCCCATGGTCACCCCTCGCAGCACCTTTCTCCTCAGATCGTTAAAGTTAAAGGACAAGAATAACTTCATCGCACTGGGTTTTACCCAATATGGCTTGGTCTCTCTCCCCAGAACAGCTAGCAACCTGCCGAGAGCACGAACTCCGTAGCTCACGCGACGATCCCAAGAGATCGTAAAAATTGAACTTTTGAACTGAGAGAGAATGATGCAGCGGGCAATGATAACGGCGAACATTTAATATCGGAGAAAGGCTGGATGTACAATCAAACAGGTACCAATAGGAACTGCCCTGGCAGCTGAAAATGGGAACGGGGTTTTTATGAGAAATTCCTGAGTGCAGTGACGTCGCTGCTTTATTCAGCTCATTATGAAGTTCAACACACTACGTTTAAGGGGCTTTGTCCCTTTAATTCCATACCACTTTGTGTATGTTTTAGACTTTTTGGGCTAGTATTTCCTTCTTAGTGGGCTGTACAAGGGGTATTCTAAAAGGTCATATTCTGTAGTTTGCACACTCAGTCTACTCAGGCACAGTGGTGAACTACTTAGACGAAGGACATGTGTATACTTGTTGAGTTTGTTATGCCCTGTCCAGACTGGATCGTCCCTGTTTGTTTTTTTCAAAGTATGTTATTGTATTGACTTCCTGTTCGCATTATGAATTTTTTTTAAAAACAAATGTATCCGCCTATTTTATTTCCTAGTGTACCACAGTGTTATGGCACCCACTGCAGTACAGTACGCTTTCTGGCAGCTACCTTGCCAAGTTCAAATCTCATGTGAGGAAGTTTGCCACTCTTGGGGGATCGCAGCACCGATAGCGCATCTGTGAAGATGCCCACTTGGTGGCAGTCAGAACTGGCATTGTATAACATTTCGGTAGCCTGTCCTACTGCTAGTATCTCTGCTTTTGTTGTAATTTGTGATGCTCCTATTGTTGTTGTTATTTGTGTAATGTTATGTTATGTTATCATAATCGACGTCACTGCACACTGGGCATTCACATGCGTGCTCAGTCCTCCGATGCAGCAGCCACTCCAAAGTACTTCTACTAATTGTTCCCATGAGAAGCTGGTTATATTGTCTCCTATCTCAGTCTCGAAGACGGCATAGACGTGCTTCATCATGCTTTACTCCCAAGTGTTAGTGTCACGGATCTTTTATTATCCACTAGCCCAGTCCGTACAGTGTTGATATCTGCTCTGTCCATGCTTTTTCTCACACGCATTAGTGCAATGCTTTTACAGGTAAGTCCTATCGCTAATTTATCTTTACGCCCGCATGACCAGGTGTATAGATCCAGGTGAGGGAGGTTAAGTGCAGTTTTCGAATGCTTTCTACCCATTCAGAACGAATACCGTCTGTTGCTATCTTTCAAAGCATATTCAGAGTTTGATACAATTACTGCCTGTGTGGTGGTTTGCTCGGATACCCATGCTGGTGCTCTAAATGCTTGACGTGGTTGTCTGGTAAGCGCCGCTGTCCGCTTGTATTTTTTTTTCCATTCTGCGCATACCCATGCTGACCTTGATCCGCGCTTCAGGGATCCATCTGTGTAGATGATGATATCTTCTGGGTCTGAATGCTGATCTAGCAGTTCCCTCACCTCTGTGTCTACGGCCGCAGGAATTTGATCCCTTTAGTACCTACCGAATGCGATGACAACCTTAGAAATGCCATGCACGTCTACTGGTGTATTCGTCCATTCTTTTTCGTGACTGATCACATCTAGATCACATACGCGTTCCTTTTGTGTCGTGTATAGCTTTGTGCAGTGGGTGGTTAACGTCTGCAGATACCCTCATGTACGCTTTGACCTGTGTATAATGCATGCAAACAAGACTAATGGAAATTGAAGTCCCCCCCCCCCCACCCCTCACAATATACTAGAAAATGTGTATGTGGTAATTTCCCCCAACCCCCACTCCCGGTAAAGCTCTCAGTTTTCATTGTGTCGTCATCCATGGTTACACTTGTTATTCAGAATTCAGAAATTCAACCGAAGTGACCTGCTTACCTTTAGCGGTCAGGTCGCGTGATTCCTTGCTAAATTGAAATTAAGCAACACGATAATGGTGTTGATTAGATGGAATATGAAACGTCATAGCATTCGGGACATTCACATAAACGCTCCGCTCCCATCTTCAGCAGCAAGCACAAGAGTTACAATTACGATGGTATCAGTAACATTCTGATTACATGTCCGTCTCGCCCTTCCAATAAGTGTTGAGCCTCGGCCTGATTCTCTGGCGACTTCCATCTTCTTGATTAGAGATCCGCTGCTAAAACCTTTAGAGCTGAAAGAATTTCTAGCCACTCTCAGAAGGGAAGATAAGACTACACAAATCTTCTGCTCCTCCTTAGCGCTGCATATCACTAGCCCCTAGTGCCGTTAAGCGTCACTGGGAAGAATAATTTTTTCACATAATCCAGTTTTGTCCTTTTTAGGACAACATTTTTTGTTATTTGAAGCCCCATCCTGGGTTTGCCAGGGGCCGCAATATAGGCAGGCCATAATAAATATGGCCAGTTACCTTAACGTGGTTTCTGGGACCTCTCCACGGCGATCCTCATCCACATGGTGACACTTTGTGTCATCGGGTGTTTATCGCTTGTGTGATGTCCTGGTGGGGTAGAAAGTCAGTCAGTCAGTCAGAATAATTCGCGATCTAGTGCAAACTTTCTGGCATTAGCTATTGTAATGCCGTGAAGGCGTATCTTCTCCTTCTTCTGCATTCCGAGCCCTTGAGGTTCGTTGCTGCAGATATCACCCGTCTCCATTTATCTCTCTGGCTGGCCTTCTTTTTCCATTTGGTGACACCAAGGGTTTGCAGGTCTGTCTTGACATTATCTCTCCAACGTCTTCTTGGTCTGCATCGTGGTCTACACTGAAGGCGTATAGTGTATGTTGTCGATCCATAATTTATTGTAGCCGTCCTCGTGATCTTGTAGCTGATATTCTAATATGTAGTGCCTGTGATGGTATTTGATGCTGCTACGTTCTGACGAGACGGTCAAACCACTTGATCTTGTAGCTGATATTCTGAGATGTCGTGCCTGACGAGACGGTCAAACCACTTGATCTTGTAGCTGATATTCTGAGATGTCGTGCCTGACGAGACGGTCAAACCACTTGATCTTGTAGCTGATATTCTGAGATGTCGTGCCTGACGAGACGGTCAAACCACTTGATCTTGTAGCTGATATTGAGATGTCGTGCCTGACGAGACGGTCAAACCACTTGATCTTGTAGCTGATATTCTGAGATGTAGTGTCTGACGAGACGGTCAAACCACTTGATCTACTGTTTCTCTATGAATCTAGTACAAGGCTGTAAACTCTGGCCGTTCGTCTACTTATTGTTGCGTAACCTGAGTGTGGCGTGTACATCCGTTTTACAGATTTGGCTTTTGCTGGTTCCTTGCTTTTCTGGTAGAAGTACTCAAACTTTGAGGAAAATATCCCAAATTAGTCGTCTCTTACGACATGCTTCTTTTAAGGGGGAGGAGTTGGTTGGTATCCCCCTCCCTCAAAAAAGGGGTTCAGAGGAGAACTGTTTACAGTAAAGTCGGAACTGCGATTAACTGATTAATTGGCGCTTCAGATTTAAAATGTCATTTGTCAGGAGTGCAACTCACTGGGAGGGTGGAAAGAGAGACAGAAAACCGTCAGATACGAAGATTATTGAAGATTTGACGGCTGGAGGGTAAAAACGCTCAAACTGTTGAAAAAAAAAGGGAAAAAAATAACGAGGGGAGATAATCTATTTTTTTTTAAAAGGGACATTATCTAATATATTTTGAATACCATATACAGTTATCGTTTTCAAGTGTATACAGCACGTTTTTTCTCACAGTAAAAATTGAAAGACGCCAAATTTAAAAAGCAGATCAAAAAAAGCAAGAGCGAGCTCAGGCAGCTGAAGCACTTTCTGCACTGCTCAGTAACTTATTTTCTTGTAATTTTCTGCGCTATTATGCAATAATTTTGTAACATTAATTGATTGATACCTCTACAGCTGTTCGTTTAGTGGCTGCGTTGAAACTTCCTTTACACCCTTATTAGGACGTAATTTTTTGTTATGTGTTAATGCTGGAGCCGCTACTAGAAACGGTCAGGCAAAACGCGAATATACGCGGAACCGCGATCCAAGGCATAGGAGAACAGAAAGTCCTAGCTTACGCAGACGACACTGTTTTCCTACCCTCAACAGAGGCTTCCATAGAGAGAATCTTCCACACCTTTAACCGTTTCGGTAAAGGCAGTGGAAGCAAGATAAATGTTGCGAAGTCGCAAATCATGGGCCTTGGACGGTGGAGGGGTCAGGCGGACTTAGCCGGGCTCCGGAACACCCAGGCTCTGAAAATATACGGCTTGACATTCACCAACAATCCCAACGCAATACACACACCAACATGGGAAGACTTAACCAGAACGGCCACCGACATGTTGGAAAGGTACAAGTACAAAACCACAACAATATTTGGTAGGGCAACTGTAGTGAACACTTACATTATGTCAAAAATAATTTTCCCCGCCACGGTGATGGACCCCCCTTCAGTTTCATTAAAGAGATAAGCAGAAATGTGAGGCGATTTATTTTCAGGTCCACCATCTATTCTATCGCCAATAACACCCTCTATCAGGAGAAGAAGAACGGAGGTATTTACCTCCGCGATTTAGGAACGCATATTAAAGCCATGCGTATTAAAAGGTTGGCGAAATTGTGAGAGACCCCCAGAAAAATGGACTGGGGTTATATTATATTGCTTTCAGAGTCCATCACCTTAGAAGAATAGATAACAGCACACCCCATCACTTCGGTGCCCTTCCATCTTACTACAGACACGCCCTAGCAGCACTGCCAGGAAACGAACACCTAATACACGAAACAACACAGACAATTTACAAATCTCTCATCTCTAGACTAGCCCCACCTATTCATCTCCGAATAGCGTGGGGTCGCCCACTAGGCCTCACAGATTATACAAGCTCTTTCTCAAACCTTCACAACAAAAACATCACCGCAAAAGCGAGAGAAGTGACTTTCCGTCTTTTGTTTTCCATGACGCCGACCTCCGAAGGAGAGGCACGCAGGTCTGGAAGGCTAGTCAGATGCCCCCTGTGTAGACAGCGGAAGCAAGAGTCGGAAAGGCACTTGTTTTACGATTGCCGGGTGGTCACACCGACACACCAACTTCTCAGAGAAACAATAAACAAACACGCAGGCAAACAAATAAACCTCTTCAATGCAATCTTTCTGAACACTGTCCCAGTACGCGATAAACAGTCACACACAAAAAACCTACAAGCTTTAGCACAGTACAGACTACTCGTTTGGACATGTAGAAATTTTGCTAAATACCATTTTAGAACTTACAATCCACATTTATTCTTTCTTATGTTCAAATACAGACTACAACAAATTTTTCCTGAGGCAGCAGATGACACCTGAACTGCCCGCCTACACACATTTATTTATTTCAATTTGTTTATAATCTGGTTTCCCCTTTGAGCTCGTGCTCATCATCATCATCATCATAGAACACTTCTGCCGTAAAGCGGCGTGGGGGAGAAACGATCTGCGATCCAGTGCACGATGGCCGCCACTGGCTATTGTTAGAGCGAGCCGGTGACCTTCCCATCCGCAGCGAGCGTATAGCCGCTTCGCCAATGCGACTTCAAATGTAAATAGTGTAAATATCCCTAGCTTTCATTCCCCTCACTTTTTTTTTTTTCAAAACGACTCTTGCCTTGGGATTCACCAGGTATAAGAAACTGCTATTAAGCAACGACAGAAGTGGCTAGTACTTAGATGGGTGACCACTTTGGAACACCACGGTCTCGAACAGCTTATACATTTCCCGACCAACACCAGGGAAGCAAACAAGTCGCTCCCCCCCCCCCTTTTTTTTTTTTCCTTGACTATGTCACTTGTCCTTATGAACTATGTTTTGTCTCCAGTTTTCCTTCTTAGTAAAATGCAAATATGCTCCCTCCCCTCCCTCCCTTTTCTCCTTTTTTTTTTTTTTTTTTGGTTTTAGTCTGTTATTAATTTAGTTTTCTAAACTTGTACATAATTACAATGATGCTACTCTGATGTATTTAATGCGAAATGTTTAAAATCTTGTTTCCCCTTTGAGTTTATGCTCATTATCATCATCATAAACCACTTCCGCCGTTAAGCGGCGTGGGGAGAAACGATCTGCGATCCAGTGTATGTTGGCAGCCACGGGCCATTGTCACACTGTGAAGGCATAGAGTGCTTTTAGTGTTGTCATTCCACGTTGTAATGGCTTGACCTGGAACCAAGGTCATGTGTGAAGGGGTCCGGCTCCCCCACAGGGCGAGCCGGCGACCTTCCGACCCGCGGCGAGCGTCAAACCGCTCCGCTACGGCGATTTCCAGTCTACAAATATAAAAAGGTTTAATATATTTCAGTCCCCCTCTTCACCCCCCCCCCCCCCCACCACTTTCCTTTTATTTCTTTTTCAATTCAAAACTGTTGCCTGACGATATACCAGGATAAGTAGCCGGTTAACAGCAATCACTGGAATTAAGCAACGTCGGGAGTGGCTAGTACTTAGATGGGTTACCACTTTGAAACGGCGCGGTTTCGAACAGCTAACACATTTCCACACCACCACTAGGGAAGCAAACAAGTTGCACACCCCTGGACTATCTACCCTGTAAAGCTGAACTGGGTTTTGTCTCCAGTTTTCTTTGTTAAATGCAAAAATGCGTCCCATTTCCCCGTATGTTTTGTCAGTCCAGTATAAATTTAGTTTTCTAAACTTTGTACATAACTGCAATGTGATTACTTTGATGCTTTAATCTGCAATGTTCATAATCTTGTTTCCTCTTTGATTTTATGCTCATCATCATCATCATAAACCACCTCTGCTGTTTAAGCGGCTTGGGGAGAAAGGTTTTGCAATCCAGTGTATGTTGGCTGCTACTGTCCTAGTGTTGTCAACTTGCAGTCTACAAATGTAAATAGTTTTAATGTGTCCCTTCTGCTTGTCTCATTCCTCCCACTTTCCTCCTCTCTTCTGTTCTCCTCAACGACTCTTGCCTGGCAATCTACAAGGTATAAGTAACCGGTTAACAACCACTGAAATTAAGCAATGTCGGGAGTGGCTAGTACTTAGATGAGTTACCACTTTGGAACACCACGACTTCGAACAGCTAACACATTTCCCGACAGTAGTGTATCAGCGTGATACAGGTATTATTTGAGAAATCGATCTCTCTTTATCCTTAGTAAAAGATGGCCGCCAAAAGTGATTGGTCTGTTCGTGTGGCTTTATATATCCTTAGTAAATATCGATCGGGACAGCCACCCTCTTTGTCCTTAGTAAATATCGATCGTGTGGCTGAGGACAGCACGCGTGCTTGGTTTTAGGGAAAGGTATAGGAAATCGATACTTTGTAGGCATTATTATCTTCATAACTGCAGGTGACAGGTGGCGTTATATAAAACGGGGGCAGGCAGGAACACTATTTAGGTGAGCAGCGGGGGCAGGGGACCCGGGGCGACTAGGAAGGCGGCATGATGACCGGGGATGTATTAGAAAGGGCAGATTGGGCGCCGGCATCATCATCTATGTCATGGTAGCGAAGGTCGACCGCTCATGGATGGTTTGAGCTGTAGTAAAAAAGGACGACAGAATGCTGGGTGTCTGGTAATACTGTGGAGGGTCGAAGAGAAGGGGCATAATTGGCAGACTATCTGACTTTGTAAATAAGTGGGCGAAGGTTCTGATTGGTCAGTGGGCTTCAGTGGTTATTCTGCTGGAACAGTCGATTTAGGAAAAACTCGGCAGTTGGTGTCGCTCAACGGGGTACGCCCGCCCGTACGCACGCACACACACACACGCCCGCGGGGGTCGTTTTAGGGGATAGATACAGAAACCTAGGAAAGTGGTTTGATGGTAGGGAGAAAGTGGGGCTGGGGCGCCACCATCATCATCATCCGCGTCGTCGTAAACTGTCCTTTTTCTTAGTAACGTTAAACCATTCTTGGTTACTTTCTGTTTCGTAAATTAGAGACTAATAGATAGCTGTGGATAGCTGGCTGTACCTATATAAGGGGGTATATACATAACAACTACACCATTTTTATAACTAAGACACAAATAACACAACAATATTTTTGCGTTTTATATTTTCTTTTATTCATAAAATTAAAAGTTGGCGTAGACATCTTCTCTTTGCAAGTGGCCAAGGAACCGAGTCATCTAGAGAGGCAGCAGGTCGGTTGTTCTCAGCAGTCTCAATGTGTCAGATGACATGATCCGGTATATATTCGTCAGTGTTGGGGCTGTTCTCGTCAGCGTAGGGTTCTGTGATCCTAGGTGTAGGCGGGTAACAAGGAATGGTTAGCAGCTCCAGTCGATCAAACTCTGTCAGGATCTCCGTCTTTAGTTCAAGTAGTTGTTCAAATTCTAGGCGACTTAGTGTCAGTCCAGTTTTGGTGGGAAATTTGAGATCTGCTTTACCAAAGAAACGTCTCAAGTGGAGTGCGGGTGTTCCTGTATAAAGCGAGACTGAAACAGCGTTCAAACCAGCACCCAAAGGTTTCACCACCTCGTCGCTCCTAGTCACATACACCCAACTGGTCGGGACTGTAGACATCTTCGGTTAGCGGATAACGGCGGCAATAAGATGACGGTTGCTGCTCAGGCTGTTTATATACCCACAGTGAGCTTGTAGAACCGGTTTAAACTCGACATGTCCGGACTTGTTTTGATGATTAAGGGCGAAACGAGGCGCCAAACTATTCGATCGTTGACGTATTGTCTATATGAAGACGAAAACGGCTGTAAAACTCGGCGCAGGCGACCACCGCGGCATTTAATCAGAATAAAATAAATAACGTATAGTCCACAAGTACTGCTCTGTAAGTCTTGTAAGGTACGAGGGTTGTAACTGAAGGGTCTGGTCGAGTGGCGCTCGATGAATCTTATAATTTCGGCGTGGAAGGGTGGGAGCCCGAGGGCGTCAAAATAGGTAAAACGCCCGATGCCATCGTAGTACAGACCAAGCCAATGCGAACCCGGCTGGTCGCTACCATCTGTATTGATGACAAACACCGCTGTCTTGTGACGGTTGAAATGTATAGGTAGTTGATCACGGGCCAATACGTCTACTAGATGTGTTCGGCGGACAAGGTGGTCAGCGAAGAGTATTTGACGTATCTGTTGCGTGTTCATGATCTTAGGCGTAGTCCAAAAGTACTTGTCGTGTCTTGGAAATTTCGAGTACAGAGTCTTGTTCAGCGTAGACTATAACTTGTAATGGTTCGGCTGTGAAGGTGGCGAACTTAAATTCTAAAGACAACGCCCCAGAGCGGGGCATCTCAAACTGGTCCCCATCCAACAGACTAGGTGAAAGGTCAAAGGCGTAGAGAGCGTACCCGTTCTTATAATGTCTGTATTCGATATCGTTACCGGCATCTTTACCCACCAGGCCCATAGCCAACATAGTGCCGAAAAAACGCTTTCACGTAGCGATTATTCTCATAGTCTGGTGTTAAGGGTTTACTGGAGACACTACGACCGTCGACACTCACGTTTAGATACGTTAATCCGAAGTGTTGGAAATCGAATGGGTTAGTCTTGTAGGAACCGTTAAAGGCTACAGAGTTAATTAGTCCAATCACTAGTCTGGTAGGTGTCTGACTCAGAAAAAGATTGTCCTGGGTGTGAGACAACATTCCTTTGGGGATAGAAATGGTTTTCAGATTCACTCGTTTCAACGGATATTTGGCATTGGTCTTGGTTAAGGCTTTCTCATGGGCTAGAGAGATGGCTGGATTTAATTTGGCTTTTCTAACCATCAAGGTAGCGTGTGTTATAATAGACTTGTAACCAACCGTACCATCATGAGCTATAAGATTGAAGACGTCTTTAGAAGGTGTAAGTTTGATCTTGACATCTACGCCATTTAAGAGGTAGCGGTCTTGGGCGAAAATGTCGGCGTGTAAGCGTCCCATCATATCAATTTCTTGGCTATTGCTGGCTAGCTGTCGCCGTATTTTTAGGCCTTTATTACCAAGCTCTTGGGTGTCATCCATAAAACCCGCGGTATCGCTGAGGTACATGGCAGCAGAGAGAGGGCCTTTCTTGGCGTCTTCACCATAATTCAGGGTGGCCTCAAGATATGATCTATAATGATAACTGTTTTCGCTAGGTGTAATCAGCGTATCATTGAGGGAAACGTCGACTTGAGAAAATAAACTGTGCAGGTAATAGTTGACGGGTGCCACAGCAGCATCTGGCGGTATACTATCGCCATTGCTTAAAGTGACTTTGGCTCTGACGTGTAAAAAAAGTATTGAAAAGATCCAAGTATTCTTCACTGTTTCCGGAGATGGCAAACTCTATAGGAGCTCCAGGAGCTAGCGACGCCAGTGGATGTATTTCCACAAACTGCCCCTCCTCAACCGCTGTTTGTGTTGGTGGTACGCTGAACAAATCCAAACCAGAGTGAAGACACTCACACGAACTAGGATGAATCAGAGACATTATCAAAAATATCTGAGTACTTCTTCTTCCTCTGAGGCAGCTGATGTTTGTGAGAAGGACGAGATCGGGGTGATGCTTTAAACCTTTTACTCAGAGGCTCACCAGGTGGCGCTGCGCGGCGTTGACGAATCCCACTTCCTGATTGGTTACCAGCCACGTGATCAACAGCTCCTTGAAGTAACCTCTTCCCCGCTTCCTTGGCATGTTCTCTAAACGCCTCTCCGACATTCCGACCGGCTAAAGCATCTTGGGCAACTTGCAAACCCGTACCGACACCTTCTCTTAACAGGGCTTTACCGCCTGTCTTTAACCAAGGAAGAACCATGCGACCTAAACCGCTGAAGAAACTACCCAGACCTCGTCCACGTTGACTTCTTCCGCCGATAAATACCGGTAAGCCATGTCCTGCTTGTTGACAGTAAAAGTCTTCGTACATTTCAGGACTTCGAAGTAAGGGCACGTGTCTCACCATTATTCTAGATTGAAATGTCTCCGAGTTCTAAAATGTAACGTCACCACGGAAGATCCAGTCTTGAATGGTATAGTTTTTCCCGTGTCGGTGGTTAAAAGTATTTCCACCGTGTCAAAAGAAAAACGACTCATAGGAACGTAGTGTGGTTTGTCATAGATGCGAAACACAGAAGATGAAACTCTGTCCATAATAGGGACGGTACGCAATAAGGGAACCATGACATCACCCACAGGTCTCGCCGCGACGAGATCACAGTAGACGTAGACATTACTCATGTCGCTATCGATATCTACCTCATAATCACCGACTAGTGGTATGTCAGTGTTGGTCAGACACAGGTTGGTGAGGCCTAAAATAGATCTCAAGAGTTCGCATATAACAATCTGAGCGCCTTTCTCGTAAAGTTTCAGGACGACCATTTTCGTGTACTTGTTATAATGGATTCGCAATATCGCATCACCACCCTCCTCGTTTTCTAAAAGCAGTAGATTCAAAGCATCGATAAAATCTTCACCTGTCTTGTAGACACCAGCCGGTAATGTAATTTTCTGAGTTACCTTTTTGCTGTCCTTGGGTGGGGTGTATTCGATCCAGATGTCATCTTCCAGGATATTAAAATAACTGCTGGGAAATTGAATCTCTGCCAGGCCGATTTCATACTGTGAACTCAATTCGATGGTCTGCGGTAGTTTGACGAAAAAGTGACCCGGTTTATTGTCGGGAAATATTTTTGGCGAGGCGTTGCTGGGTAGCGTCACGTAAAAACTCATGGTTGCTTTAAGACCGTCTCTATTTTCGGATTCGGTAATAGGTAACCCAAACAACTAGACAAGAGCACGATCCACAATTTTCCCTCTGCCTCACTCGCCGAGCCGTACGTCAGATTGAATAGTGATACACTGATGACGATGTATATAATCACCATCTGAGAGATGAAAACAACCTCAGGTCGCGGCCGTAGTTTACTGAACCAAGGTCGTTTACCGTCAGCTTCTGTTTCTGTTGCAAAGACGGTAATTTCATCCACTTCATCAACGGCTTCCATAACACTAATTTTCGTACCTCTCTAGTTGTTGGTCTGCTATCCAGCTGTTGAATGAGGTCGGATAACCAAACCACTTGACTAAATATTCTTTACCACCACGGGCACCTCGTCGTTCTTGTAAAATCTTTTCCACCCGATACATTTCTTTGTCGCCAACTTTCTGTATTTCTTCCTTATAAAACGACCCGCGGAGTTCCTCACCCGAATCGTCTTTTAGCACATAAGTTACCGGGCTGGTTCTGTTGACGCGGCTGACGGTAAACAGCTCTTCGGTCCAGGAAGCCATATAACCTTTCTTGAATGTCTGCCTGGCCTGCGCGAGTCTCACACGATCACCTTCTTTAAACACAGGTATGCCGGGGCTGTCGACATCCGAATACAGTGTCTGCCATACTTGCTCTTGGTTACGCCGGTTAACGTCCACGGGGGCCATACGAATGCTGCGGTGATAGGAATGGTTGTAATTTCGCAAAAAGAAATCCAACACATCGATATAACGGTGCTTGTTGGTTTTGGTGAAATAACGCCACATTTTTTCTTTCAAGGTGCGGTTAAATCTTTCCACCACCGCCGCTTTAACATCTTAATTTTCTGTCGTGAAAAAATGCACGCCCTCGTCTTTCAGAAACTTTAAGAACGTCCGATTAAGGAACTCGGACCCTTTGTCACTTTGCAGTTTCATTGGCCGCCGCTCGGTAAATATTTTACTGAACGCCTCCACTAAAGCTTTTCCAGTTTTGTTTTTTATGGGAATGGCCCAAGCATATTTACTGAACACGTCTATACAAGTAACCAAGTACGCCATACCGTCGTTGTCTTTTCGTAAAGATCTCATATCTATCAGATCAGCTTGGAATTGTTGGTTGAGTCCACCGGTTATAATCGGACGTCTCTTAAAATGGCGCCGTATAGGTTTATGTAAGGTATATGTATCTTCATGACTGAGCCAATCTTTGATCTGTTTAGTTGGCACTTTTGCGTGTCGTCTTAAGGCCACAGCCCCACTATAGGCTCCCGGTTGTTTCGGATCAAAGTAAAGTTTTTTCAGTTGCGTGGCCATTGTTCCCACTTTGGTGTAGGTATTTTAGACTTTTTGTTTCTTTGTCTCAGTTTATACGACGAGACCGGTGGTGTCTCAGAGTCAGCTGTCTTCTTGACAGTTTTAGCCGGCGATGAATGAGCTACAATCTCGTTGTCTTCTGTTTTTAGTGTTACTGGTAGTGGCGGCGACGGTAGGGTTTCTGTGGGCGTTTTAATATCCACTACGCCCAATGACTTGTGTCGGTAATGATCTAGACGAGTCAAGTAACGTTGTAATGTCTGTTGATATAGTCGGGCTTTGTCACGAGGCGACAGCTCTTCATTTTCCAGGACATGTTGCATATGAGTATCCAAATCACGTAGGCTATCATTGACTGTATCGGGTGGTACATATTGTTTTTGAAACACAGAGTCCATCATACGCGGGTCGATCAATATCATTTTCTTGGCCATGGTTAGAAACCCAAGATACCTTTTACCACACTTAGTATTGGCGCTAATAACGCCCCGAGAAACCCACCGTGTTGTAAAATCTCTTTTCGCTTTTTGATTGAAAGTTTCTTTTTGGTGAGCGCTCTGAGGTTGTTTTTGTAACGACACAAACGTCTCTTCTGATCGGATGTCAGGGCGACATTACCTTTTAATACGTTGTGACAACATTCACAAAGTGTCTGTACGAGCTCCGGTGAGGCGGTTTTTATGATGTCTTTGGCTGTGTGGGCTTTCGCCTCGCACAAAAAACGCAGCATCTCGCCGTGTCGCTTTAGCTTGTCAGACATTATTTAGGTACGTACACTACTCGTTTCTCGTCGGGGAATATTTCGCTGCGTAGTCTGAGGTGGTCTGGGGTGTCTTGTCGGAGGTCGAACAGCAAATAACCGTGGGGGTTAGCCGTCGCGTCTTTAAAGCTTTCTTGGACGTAGGAAACGCGGCCGGGATAGATCTGTTTGGCCAAGTTGGTGATCTGTGAACCGTCACGAGGGTTTTTAAAAACTACCAGGTAATGCGCGTTCAAACTGATGGTTCTTTGTTCTTTATTTTTTCCAAAAAGATTTTGTTCAATATAAATCACGCTGATGTTGCGATGATGACTGCCTTTAGTAAATAGTTTAGTGATTCTGTCGTCCGTCTCAGACATCAAATCGTCTATGACCACTAGACGTCGTCTATCTCCCTGCCATTGTTCCATATCCGGAAGACCTTCGTTAAAGATGACGCCCTCCATGTTGTCATACAGAGGTTGCCATTCTCCGTAGCACCAAATAATCTCCTCCGGCACCGGGTCGACCATAGCGTTCAAATGTTTTAAAAACTTCTGCACAAATACAGTTTTACCGCTACCGGTAGGTCCGGCTATCAGAGAGGTAAAGGGATGCCTCCACCGCGGGTCCATAACTTATAATGATAGTGTCTGTTTCCAAACAGCTACTTTTATCGATTTGAAAACTATTCTTAAACTGCTTACCGTTACTAAGAAAAAGGACAGTTTACGACGACGCGGTTGATGATGATGGTGGCGCCCCAGCCCCACTTTCTCCCTACCATCAAACCACTTTCCTAGGTTTCTGTATCTATCCCCTAAAACGACCCCCGCGGGCGTGTGTGTGTGTGTGCGTGCGTACGGGCGGGCGTACCCCGTTGAGCGACACCAACTGCCGAGTTTTTCCTAAATCGACTGTTCCAGCAGAATAACCACTGAAGCCTACTGACCAATCAGAACCTTCGCCCACTTATTTACAAAGTCAGATAGTCTGCCAATTATGCCCCTTCTCTTCGACCCTCCACAGTATTACCAGACACCCAGCATTCTGTCGTCCTTTTTTACTACAGCTCAAACCATCCATGAGCGGTCGACCTTCGCTACCATGACATAGATGATGATGCCGGCGCCCAATCTGCCCTTTCTAATACATCCCCGGTCATCATGCCGCCTTCCTAGTCGCCCCGGGTCCCCTGCCCCCGCTGCTTACCTAAATAGTGTTCCTGCCTGCCCCCGTTTTATATAACGCCACCTGTCACCTGCAGTTATGAAGATAATAATGCCTACAAAGTATCGATTTCCTATACCTTTCCCTAAAACCAAGCACGCGTGCTGTCCTCAGCCACACGATCGATATTTACTAAGGACAAAGAGGGTGGCTGTCCCGATCGATATTTACTAAGGATATATAAAGCCACACGAACAGACCAATCACTTTTGGCCGCCATCTTTTACTAAGGATAAAGAGAGATCGATTTCTCAAATAATACCTGTATCACGCTGATACACTACTCCCGACCACCACCAGGAAAACTAAGTAGTCACCCCTCCCCGTTTTTCTCCCTGGACTATCGCCTTTGTCCCCCTGAACTGTGTTTGTCTCCGTTTCCTTATTTGTTAAATGTAAATATGCTTCCTCCCCCTCCCCCACCCCTCTAATCCTCTGTTTTGTTAGTCTATTATAAATTTTTTTTCCTAAACTTGTACATATTTGAAATGTGCCTACTTGGATGCTTCAAGTCGCAGTGTTCATAATCTTGTTTCCCCTTTAAGTTTATGCTCATCATCATCATTATAAACCACTTCCGCCATTAGGAGGCGTGGGGACCCATCATCCGCGATTCAGTGTACGTTGGTTGCCACTGGCTAGTGCCATGCCGTGAAGGCGTAAAAAATGTCTTTAGTGTTGTCGATCCACGTTTTAAAGTGTTTGACCTTGAAGCCAAGGTCATTGTGAAGAGTCCGGCTCCGCTGCAAAACGAGCCTGCGACCTTCCGATCCGCGGCGAGCATCTGGCCGCTTCGCCACGGCGACTTCAAATCTACAAATGTGAATAGGTTTAACGTCTTTCTTTTCCCTCGTTCCATTCCTCCCACTTTCCTTTTCTTTCTTTTTCTTTTTAAAAACTCTAGCCTGACGATATACCAGGTATTAGCAACTGGTTAACAGCAATCACGGAAATCATGCAATGTCGCGGGTGGCTAATACTTAGTTGGGTGACCACTTTGAAACGCCACATTTTTGAACAGCTTACATATTCTCCGACCACCACCAGAAAAGCAAACAAAGTTGCGCCCCCCCCCCTTTTCCCCACCAACTTTTTCGTCCTGGACTATCTCCATCGTCCTGCTGAACTGTGTTTTGTCTCCAGTTTTCTTCCTTGTCAAGTCTGATAGTTTTACCATTCCTTGGACCTCGGAGGAGTCCTTTACTCAGGCACTTTCATCTCGCAGCCGGTGATTTTACGTATATGGGATGTAAAATCTGTCCATGTCAAGCACTGGTTGCTTAATAAATGAAATGAATATCCCGTTAATAATCTGTCTCCTGGCACTCATAGTTAGGCCTAGATGTCTTAACTATGGTACATATTCGTGTATAAATGCACTTGCTTTCTGACAATTTATGCTATTCACCACTTAATGCTAACTGACACATTGCCGGGAAAGGCATTGTACAGACATGAGTGGTGCCCCGTGTCCTTTTGCTTTCCTTTATATCTCCCCTTACCCTGTCTGGCCTATTTGGGGTTTGTTTCCCCTCTCGTCTTGGCTTCTACTGTAAATATTTGAAATGACTCAAAATAATATTGTTTTGCATTAGCATCGTTTAAAAATATTTTTTTCTGTTTAAAATGTTTAATGATAGCCGAAAGCCACATGTAAATATATCCCGCTGTTTCTCCCTCAAAAAATTATATTTCTATTTCATTCTTTGTTTCCCTTGTCCGCTTACGCTTTCGTGCCCCCTTTTATCTTCTCCTTCTTCACTTCTTTCTTTTATTCTCTCTTCCCACTCACTCTGTTGTTGTAAATATATATATATCTTAAAACCTGTAAAACATTACCATCGAAATGTACCGTTTCCGCTGACAGACCCAACAGCCCCAGCTTTCCTCAAACTCACTGAACCTCTCTGCCTACCCCTGTCTCTATTTTCTGTGAAATGTCAGTGAGAAACGGTACAAACCATCATCATTTTTTGCACATCACCTTATTGATTTTGCTTTTGTTTTGTAAAGAGAATTTGTATCTGATGTTTTGAAACAATAAACACTTGAAAGGAGAAAAAAAATAATTTTTTTTTGTTATTTGAAGCACCACTCTGGCTTTTGCCAGGGGCCGCAATATAGGCAGGTCATCAATGTGGCCAATTGTCTGAACGCGGTTTCTGGGACCTCTCCACGGGTGATCCTCATCCGCATGGTGGCACTTTGTGTCATCGGGTGTTTGTCGCTTGTGTGATGTCCTGGTGGGGTAGAAAGTCTACTACTACGTTTAGTGGCATACTATCCCTTACATTTTTTAAAGCCCTACTCTGGCTCTTACCAGGGGCCGCAATATAGCCTGGCCATAAATAAAGCGTAAAGGCTGAACGAGATGTCTGGGACCTCTCCACGGTGATTGTCACCCACATGGTGGCACCTTGTGTCATCGGGTGTTTATCGCTTGTGTGATGTCCTGGTGGGGTAAATACTACTACTACTACTACTACTACTACTACTACTACTACTACTACAGCAAACTACCTTTGCTATGGATTATCTATCGATTTCCATTTTCCGTCATTTTTAGGATGAAATTGTTCGTTATTTGAAGCCCCAACCTTGAACCCCGAAATAGCCTAGTCGTAAATGTGGCCAACTGGCTGAACCTGGTTTCTGGGACCTCTTCACGGTGATCCTCATCCGCATAGTGGCACTTTGTGTCATCGGGTGTTTATCGCTTGTGTGATGTCCTGGTGGGGTAGAAAGTCAGTCAGTCAGACATAAAACAAACTATAACAATATTTGCCGTCCTTTTTAGGACAAAATTTTTCGTTATTTGAAGTCCCACCTTGGCTCTTGCCAGGGGCCGCAATATAGTCAGGCCACAAATATGACCAAATGTCTGAACGCGGTTTCTGGGACCTCTCCACTGTGATCCTCATCCACATGGTGGCACTTTGTGTCATCGGGTGTTTATCGCTTGTGTGATGTCCTGGTAGGTAGAAATTCAGTCAGTCAGTCACTGCAAACAGCAGGCTGGTTACATGTGCCCCAATGTTTAAAGCCCCACCCTGGCTTCTACCGGGGGCCCTGAATATAGCCGGGACATAGATATGGCCAACAGCTGAAAGGGGTTTCTAAGACCTATCCATAGGTGATCCTCATCCGCATGGTATCACTTTGTGTCACCTGGTGTTTATCGCTTGTGTGATTTCCTGGTGGGGTACAACTACCTACCTACCTACCTACCATGTCCCACAATGATGAATTCTTTGGAGGTTGAACAGGTAGAGTATCTTGGACATGCCTGTTGGCCTGTCACACAGATCGAGATCTTGTTATCTCGGTGTTTCAAGCTTTCAAGTTAGTCAACAGAGTTATCAACATCACACATCGAATCATTCGGTCCATAAGTACTCAGATCCCCTCTTCAGTATCTCCCTCAGCGTGTAGTGGCATATGACACCTGTTCTGTGTTGGTTTGCTATTCTTCTGTGGGCCCCTTTCTAGTTCTCTTGTCTGGCTTCACTCCTTTTAATGACATGTTCGTGCAGTCTTGTCAGTGTTACAGATTCACAATCATCACTTGATTCGAATAATGAAGCTGCATCTCTGAGGGCGATCAATATATCAGCCCGGTCCATTGCTCGTTCATTTCCCACCTCAGCATCACTTGCAATTATGTCATCTCGTTCATTTCCCACCTCAGCATCACTTGCAATTATGTCATCTCGTTCATTTCCCACCTCAGCATCACTTGCAATTATGTCATCTCGTTCATTTCCCACCTCAGCATCACTTGCAATTATGTCATCTCGTTCATTTCCCACCTCAGCATCACTTGCAATTATGTCATCTCGTTCATTGCCCTTTATACAAGAATTCCACATAAAAAATATGAAGCTGATTTTTGTCAGCCTAGATCCATTCAGGGACTTCACCGATTTTCGTATGCAACGCTTCAGATTTTCGAGTAGCAGTCCAGAAGGGAAAACTGCACAAACTTAAGCAGCAGATCTTTCAATAAAAGATAGAATGGAACGTTGAATTAAGAATCGACATCACAGCACTCGGGACACTCCCATAAGCGCTCCGTCCCCATCTTCAGCAGCAAGCGAAGAGTTAAAATTCCGATGGTACCAGTAACAGTTTAATTTTATCCGTCTCGCCCCTCCACCAAGTGTCGAGCGTCGGCCAGATCCCCCTGTAGATGGAATGGCACGTTCCTTTGTTAGTCAACTATTAGTTAGTTAGTCAACATATTATCATCAGTGCACATCGAATTGTTCAGTCCATTAGTGCTAAGTTCCCATTTTCAGTACCCCCCCCCCCCCCTCCCCCCAGGGGTTGTGACTTATGACACCAGTCAACTCTTATGACATGCTTGTTAAGGAGGCAGTTCCCCCAGCCCCCCCTAGAAACCCATACAAGGAGAGCCAACAGTGTGACAGCAGCCAAGACCATATAAAGAAATAAAGAATATACCACAGACTATGACTAGAAGGCTCAAGCAGAGGAGATGGTTGTATATGTACGTGACTTTTCAATTTCCTCTACTGGAGCTGTCTAGTTAGAGTGTATTTTATATTAACTATGTGGAGCCCTGGTACATACAGGTATAAGCAGTCATAAATAGTAAATGACATCAAGTATAATAAAAAAAATAACAAAAAATTTTTTTTAACTTTTATTTTCATAAAAAACTGGTACATCAAATTACACAATTGCCCCCACCCTCACCTCTTAAATGAGAGCAAGTGAACAGTCGGAGACAAATTATCAGGATTTGAGGAGAATGAAGTGACCAGAGGATCTAGCCGATGCTTAACACTAAAGAAAAAGGCTTGCCCTAAGCAACCCATCACTGGGTCAGCCTGGGTCGAGGGAGCTTTCAACAATCACATTGATATACATAAGTTTTTAATTAATTAATTAATAATTTAATATAAAATAAATTACATTCATAAAAATAGTTATAATAATAATACAAATGTTGGTGATGCAAGCCCTGACACCTCATCCCAGGCCCACACATGGTAGAAGTAGAGCAAGCCCCGGACACCTCAACCCAGGCCCACACATGGTGGAAGTGGAGCAAGCCCCGAACACCTCACCCCAGGCCCACGCGTGGTGAGAGTGGAGCAAGCACCGGACACCTCACCCCAGGCAACACGTGGTGGGAGTGGAGCAAGCCCCGGACACCTCACCCTAGACCAACTTGAGACAGGCACGAAGCAAGCCCTGAACATCCTATCACTGGTGTTCAAAAATAGTTTATAACACAGTTATCTGACACATCATTCGTTCAACATTCAATCTTATTTCCCTCTTGCACTATCTAAAAAGACAAGAGTGACAACGATAAGGGTGATGACCATAAATGAGGATGGTGATGATGGTAAAACGAGGATGACAATGGCAATGACAGTATTATTACAAATGCTACCCCACTGTTGGGAGCTTTTTGTGTATGCTTGGTGGAGGTGCCTGCTTTGTTCATCTGTGTTTTTACAAGGCCTGTGATGTGACATTGCCTTTTGTTGTGTAGTCGTGACTAATGAAAATGTATGTCTATTTACTCCATACAAGACCTGTCTGGTCTCGGAGGGAGTAGCATTCTTCAAGTCTCGCTGAGTTTTGGGCACAAAGAGATAATGGTTAACAGTTTCGTAGGGGTAATTACATAGCTGGAACTCTGGGGAGTGTTGTGGCTGTATTCTGTTTAGATGTCCACTGAGTGGAGTATGTTGTGTTCTGAGTCTGAGGATGGTGGCCTGGTCCCTTCTTATTAAATGGTTAATGCTGTCGTTAGGATCAGGGCTAGCCATGTGTCTATAAATCTCTCTTCCAGTGTCTCCCATGGCCCATCTGTTCAGCCAAGTCTCTTTGTTGATAGCTTTTATAAGTGTTGTTGCTGTCTGTAGGGTTGTCGCTGTAGGTGGTTGTTCTTGTGTTGCTCCTTTCTTTGCCAGTCTGTCAGCTCTGTCATTACCCGATGTGCCGGAGTGGCCTCGAATCCACTGCATCACTATTCTGATGTATGAGGTAATGAGATGATCAGCATCTAGAACTGTCTTGGCTATGTCAGTTCTGTAGCGTTCACTGCCCTCCAGAGCTTGAAGAGCAGACGTTGAATCGTTAAAGATAACAATATTTTGGGTCTTTGAAGGATAAACATCCATTACAGTCTTAAGGTGGTATACTGCTGTTTCCAGTGCAATTATTTCAACTTCATAATTTGAGCAGAATCCCCGCAGGCATACAAAATCTCTTTAATAGATCCATCAGGGTAACCTATGTAGATTCCGTAACCAGCTTTAATGGCAGCTTTGAATGCAGATCCATCGGTATAAACATCTATCCATTCTTCGGGGTAAGAATCAATGGTCTTTAGCTATACGTTCATAAGGGTGACTGTTTAGTTTATTCGTCTACCAATTTCAACCGAACTTCTGGAGTTTTAAAGCGAGCATGTGGTGGTAAGTTTCTTGCAACATTCTGAGTGCCCTGACGTCTTTCTTGGAGGTGGTATCTGTCCTGTAAATCATGTACACAGTGTAAAACCGATTTGTGCTTTATTCTTTGTTTGTATTCCCAATTTTCTATAAGGTGTCTATTAGGATGGTTTCGATTCTTTCTAATGCATCATTCATAAATTTCTAAAGTGGCTTTTTCTCTCCGCAACCCGAGGGGTTCCAAATTTGTATGGATTTCTCATGCAGCAGCTTTAGTAGACCGGATAGCTCCGCCGATTAATCGGAGGGCATTATTTTGTACGCTGTCAAGAGTCTCTAAGTTTGTCTTAGAGCAGGCTGTAAACAGTGAGTTGTTATACTCTACCACAGAGCGAACATATCCAAGATACAAGCCCCTCAGAGTTTCCTTTCTGATCCCCAAGCTGTACTTGCAAGTCTCTTCAATAACTGCAACCGCCTGAATGCCTTATACCTTAGGTTTTCCATATAATTCTTGAGGCTCAGCTGCCGGTCAAGTGTGGCTCCAAGGTATGTAGGATGTTCTTTCTTCATCACTTGGTATCTTACTAGCCTCAAGTTAATATTCTTCCTTGCAACTTGATGGCTTTTGGTAAAAATTGTGTAGACAGTCTTTGTATAGTTAACCTTCGACAGTATTCGTGCAGTCTTCTAAGGTCTCCATTCAGTCTTTGGGCTCCACTTCCTATATTTCCCAGACTCTGTCATATTGCTCGATCATCAGCATACAAGGCTTTTTCGGCCTTGATTTGTTCCGGCAAGTCATTGATAGAGATTAAAAACAGTGTACAGCTCAATGATGAGCCTCGTGGCAAGCCATCCTCCAAGACTTCTTTAGATGATATTGCATTGTGTATCTTAGTCTTGTTTGTTCTATTTATCAGAAAGTATTTAACCCAGATATACAACCTGCCATGTATTCATGTGCTCATCATCTTCATCAAGAGGCCTTTTCTCCATACTCTGTCATAGGCCTGCTGGAGGTCGACAAAGATGGCCACTGTGTGTTTCTTATTCTGGAATCCATCATGAATTCTTTGTGTCAATCTGAACAGCTGGTCTTCTGTACTTCTGTTGGTTCTAAAGCCTGCCTGTTCATGGCATAGAACACCAGAACTCTTGAGGAACCAATGCAAGCGCCTGTTTATAATTCTTTCCGCAACTTTGCCCGAGCATGATGTTAAGGATATCGGGCGATAGCTTTTGGGGTCGTCTGGAGGCTTATTGGTTTAAAGTATGGGGACGATGTATGCATTCCTCCATGCCTTTGGAAGTTTGCTTGATCTTCATGTCTTATTATTTAGACTTAGAACTACTTCTCTCCCAGACCGGCCAAGATGTAGCAGCATTTTGTTGTGGATCTTATCTGGACCTGGGGATTTTCTAGGTATTTTCTAGGCTTTAATTTCTTCAGGGCCTGTTCTAATTCATCCATGCTAAACTCATCTTCAAAAAGGGAGTCGCTGGCTGTTGCTCTCTCTTGTTTCTATAACTGAGATAGCTGTATTCTGTCCCATTCTGTGAGTTTGCCTGCTGTTAACTGAAGCAAAATAATGATTGAAATGTTCTGCTTACTTCTTGTCTTCAGTGATCGTCTTACTCCCATCTGTCACTGGTTTTGGGTTCACCCTTCTACTTTCTCTGGAGAGGTTTTTAACTAAAGACCATGTTTTATTTCCATTCTGTCTAAGGTCTAAGCTGGAGCAAGTTTTGGTTCATTTATCTCTTTTAGCCTTATTAACTACAAGCTTTACTCTGGCACATGCTTTATTGTATTGGATCTTTGCTTCTGGTGAATATGCATTTTCGAGTAATATTCTTGCTTTATTCCTTTCAGATATAGTATTTTTTCCTTATTCCAGAAGGGTTTATATGCCTTCCTGCTGCCCCGTGGGATGGCTTTCAATGCTGCATTCAGAATTGCTTCTGTTAGATCTTCACAAAATGTTTCCACGCAGTTGTTAGCAATTCTTCTCAGAAGGCAGTCAGAGGAGGGGTTGCTTACATTTTTAAGTATTGGTTTGTGGTCACTTCCTATGTCGTCTAGAACTTGGGGATAGCTTGCGTCTGCTAAGTCAGATGAGTAGATGGTATAATAGGTTAGTTGTTTCACAAGTATCTTCAATGTATTTCCCTGTGCTATTGTAGTCAGGGTAACCCCAACGTGGCGAGTGTCCGTTGAAGTCACTAACAAGAAGGGTTTTATGGTACTGTGTCTTGTATAGTTCTAGTACGTAGCATATTGTCTAAGGTGGGCTGTACACATTGTATATCATATATTAGCTTCAATTGTGCCAGATAGTAATTTTTTTTTGGGTATATCTGTAGGGTTAGATGCAGATAGTATTGTTATACCTCTTTGTATGTAATTTCTGATATAGGTTACTATGCCATGACAGTCATTGCACTTAAAGGCATAACTAGTGTACCCAGTGAGGTACAGATCAGAATCTTTATGCAGGGTTTCTTGTGGAGCAGCCAAGTGTACCCTGTGGTTGTTTAGCAGTCTGAAAAGTTCAAGTTTCTTATTTCTATTCACATATGTTTAACTGCAGAATATTAGGCAATTTTTTTTTTAATTGTGTGGTCTGAGTTCTCTTTGCTCCCTCCCCCCACCCCCAACTCTGCCTTCTCCTGAATTATATAAAAAAACATTCTAAAAAGATACAACTCAATAAGGCCCTCTTCCTTGCAATTCATTCGTTCTGTCTTATTCCCACTAGTTTTTACAGAGGAAGCTGCTCACTGCGAAGAAAGGTGGGAAGTAGCGGAGGGGGGGGGGGGGGGGGGGGGCTGGGAAGAGGACTGCTAGACATCTGAAAATTGTAGTCAGAACAGCTGCCTGCCAGAAGAAAGCAGCTGGAAAGATGGGAGAATATAACAGTCTCTCCCCGTGTGGGTTCCGGGGCCCCATCGTGGGGAAAACAAGAATAGACCCTCTGCCTACCCAAAAGCATGTCGTAAGAGTCGACTAATTGGGGAGCTTCCTTTGAAGTCTGCATCTGCCTGAGAGGCAAGGAACCAACAGTCTGCATTCAAGTGAATCAGGTTTGTAAAACTGATGCACATGCAACATTCAGGTTCTGGAGCAGGACTGCAGTTCAGAAGTGGACGAACAACCAGAACTTTCCGCCAGAGTGTACAGCTGGTGAACGCGAAGAAGAAGAAGAAGATAACAGTCTCGAATGAGATTCTACAGCTGAGAGCAATGGAAAGAAAGGAAGGTTATATTAGGGTCCCCGGCAACAGCCAGGGTGGGGCTTTGTTTCTCAAAATTTTTGTATAAACACTTGGGTGAAAGAATGGTTTACAATATTTTGATATAAATTAACAAAACCAAAAATAATAATATGACAAAAATGACGATGATTGGTACCTTCATTCCACCAACATTTGGAAGTGGGAATTAAAAAAAAAGAGTGAGGCAGAAAAGAACGGGAGCAAGGAAAAGCAAATTTCCAAAAAGACAAACCAAGAAACAATTTCAAACATTAAAAAAAAGCTAGGCAGGACAAAAAATCTGACCTGGTTGGTGCCCATCTCCACCCAGGCGAGCCAGAGCCCCATTAGCCTGAAACCTTACGGCTTCAGTTCTCCGGCATGCACCACAAGGAGGTGGGGTTGGCCTGGGTGCTCTACGGGTTGTTGGCAGGCTACTTAATTTTCACTTTTCACCTCCTAGAAGGGAAGCTAGCCAACCTTAACACTGCTGGCTGCAGTGCCAAGCGCTTGAGCACCCCAAACACACCATTTTAAAAACATTTTAAAAACATGTTAAAAAACAATAACATATTTTGTTACAAATAAATTTATACATGACACACCAACAGACCTACACAGAGAAACAGAGGTAGCCAGACAGACAGAGACTTTCTATCAACAGAAATGGCTCCAGACAAGACAATATCTAGAAAATCTGAATAACCTTATACTGACCAACACACCGAGCAAGACAAACAGAGACTTTCTGTCAAGAGAAGTGGCTACAGCCAAGACAATATTGTTAACTTGACCTGTGTTTTTTTTCCCTGAGGCATAGATAAAAGAAAAAGAAGAAGAAGCAAAGAAGTTACACAACTGTACACAGTTAAAAGCAACAAAAAAAATCTGAATGTCATTCACATAAAGGTAAACAGTAATGAAAAATCACACAACATGACCAAGGCACAGTCTCCAGAACAGCTGTAAAATGACTGGCAGTGTCGAGGAAGCCAAGGCACAAAAACAAAGAAGCATTTGGATGGTGGCAGCTATTTTTCACTACTGAAATCTAGGGACTGTCATAGTCTGTTTTTAGTTTACCCTAAAACAATTAACAAACCTTTCTTTAACTGACACTAACGTAAGATTGTGTAACCTCCATTTGCCATTTTTTTTAAATGTTCAAATCAGAGAAAATTTTATTAATTCTTTCATTCCCAATCAGTTATTAATGTTATAGTGACCGTCACATAGCTGATGTATTTTAGGGTTGCAACCTTTGTATCCGAATGAGTTAAAACAGTGCAACAGTTGAACCAGATATGTGAAAGTAACCACTAAAATAGAGAAGATGAAAATGAGACATTCAAGTCTGACACTGAGCAGCTGATACAAAAAAAAGATGCCTCTTCTGGTACCGAAAGAATTAAGTCTAAGAGATAATAGGTAAAGGCGATTAGCATAATACCCACAATGTCCCACTGGTTTAAACCAGCTGCTCTAATTAGTCACTAAGAGGATAAGTTTAAAAGCAAAGGGAAAAGAGCAATATTAAAAACTTTCCTCTCAAAAACAAGTCCCTTAAAGCAAATCACAGAAATCTGTATAAACCATACCAACACAGACTGGTGCACCACATTTCTGATAAAGGCCACTTTTTGATTACAAACATACATTTAGATAGACATGACACACTCCCACTGTTCAGGCGTCCTTCTCGTCATCTTTGTTGTCCTTTACTTTTTTTGACTCCACCTTTTGTGCGGCTTTTCTTTTCCCCCTGCCATAGAAGACAACTATACCTGTCAACTATCTACTATACATAAGACATCGTAAAGATAAAGGAAACAAATCAAAAAAAAATTAATGCACTGAAAATAGTTAAAATAGGTAATCGAAAGATTATCCTCACTGCATGCTCATAAGCGCTCGGATTCCATCTTCAGTACCCCCCCCTCCAGCTTGTGGCGACTGATAACGCCAGTTTTTTGAAGTTGGTTTACTATTTTTCTTTGGCTACCTGTACAGTGTTCATATTTGTTGACACCTCTTTTAACCTGAAGTTCTTGTAGTCTTTTGAGAGTTGCCGATTCAAGGTCATCCCCTGAATCATCCTCACATCCTGCCTACTTGAGAGCAGTGAGAATGTCAGTCTATTGATTTTCCTGTACCTACTGTGGCCCTGCCAGCAAGCCAATCCGCTCATTCATTCCTTTTTACCCCGGACAGAGGAAGGTGAGCAAAGATACTGATAATTTTCTTTATCTGACCGCCCCAAAAAAAAGAACTGGATGGAGAATGTGCTATTAATTTGCCATCAGCTTGGATGTGTACAAACTGAGGTTAAAGTTTTTCAGTGTAAGAGCCAAGGAGATGTATTCCTGCAACCTGACATCTGAAAATACTGAGCATAAACTCCAAGACTGTAAACTGTACGCTGGAATGTCTGAACTTCAATGAGGACAAAGCTGTATGGTACATGTGGACATCTGGATTGCATGATAGCTTTCATCAAGATTACTGCCACCCCTTCCTCCCCCTTTCCATATGAGCTTTCTGACAGAAATGTCAAAGAAGAAAAAAGTAAATATTTTCACAGATAATACAAAAAATCGATTACTAACAGAGCCAGATGATCAGTAGTGTCAGTTCATGGACTGGAGATAATGTTCAATGTTCAAACAGATTTCACAAAGTAATGGTTGCTAGGGAAAATCTACTTAGTATGAACAGGATTTATCTGAAGAAAAATCCAACCGGTATTAACTGTCATTACTGCCTTATTTATCACTTGTTGGTGTTAGGCAGTTTGTGAGCCGGGGGTTTTGAGGCTGCGTGGCTAGTACAGTTGTCACTAACTGTGCAGGTATTTTACCCCCAAAAGAAAAAATCTCCATTCCTTACTGAGGACTGGACCCATGTCTCCGGCATGCAAGCCCAGAGTTCTTACCAGAGAGAGAACACTGGACATATCTTAGGAAAATTTACTCACTGTAATGGTGATTTCTTGTCCATGGGGCAGACTTTGCCAGCAGGACCGGCTCCTTCCCTGTAGTGTGAGAAAGGTAAGGGGTGATTGGTCCACATGTCTGGATGCTGATGAGTCTCCAGGCCATTGGCACTGAGGAAGGTGAGCAAAGTGGAAACTGTCAAGGTGCTTTTAAGATGGCACATTGCTACTATAATGTATGGTAGGGGGTAAGCTTATCAAATGCTGAATTAACCCACATCATAGCAATCAGGACACTCCCATAAGCGCACCATCCCCATCTTCAGCAGCAAGCAAAGCGTTCCAGTTTTGATGGCACCAGTAACTGTCTGATTGTATATCCATCTCACCCTTCTCCTGAGTGCTGAGCATCTGCCAGACCCCCTGGTAACTCATTGCAGCACCATTCTCCTCAGAGTGAAGTGATCTGTTTGTGCCTCTGAACTGTTCTCTCGCTCCCAAAGGGCCCTGACAATATCTAACTTGCCATACATCAATTCACCACCAAGTGGTGCATAGCAGGCCAGTCTGTCTGCCTGCTCATTTCTAAACAAAAGGTAAGGTTATGTGGAAATGTACTTGAGATGGTATATTTTTGCACATGTCTATTGAAATATATGTCAAATTAAAATGTATCTAAATGAGAACATTTTGGGTGGAATACCTGTTGTATAAACTGTTTAAAAAACACACACACACAAATACAGGCAAAGTGACATATTTCTGTAGGACAAGTGAGGTGGCAAATATATGTGAGAACATGTGGGGTAGGATATTTCTGTTGGAAAAAATGGCAAGTAGCAAATTTCATTGTGTATTATTCCGGATTTTTTAAATGCATGAAAAGTGAGACAAAAATTGCAGAATTGTTAGATAGGTATACAAGCCTAGTTCTCAAGACATTGGGGGAAATTTGTTCCATAGCTTTAACCAGTGGAAGATTAATGAAGAATATCGCATGTAAGGTCAACTGTTGAGTAATATCACTGTTATTTATCAAGACAATTAGTACACAGTAAGAACAACAGAAGGAATGATAGATGGTTCCTATTGGCGTCACAAGAGACAAATCCAGATACTGAAGAATTCAATAAATAAACTGCTTCTTTGTTATTGTTCACTATATAAATCAACAAGAGCATCATATTGATTCCATGTTTTATAGCTCCACAAATGATGACATGAAAATAAATGCACAGGAGGTGATTTATTTGCTTACCTTTTAAATTTATCAGAAGCTGACTTCTTTTGTTGACCGAGCCTCTCAACAACACCTGTAAGAAGATATTAATAGGAAAATATTTAAAGAGTGAAATAGACAACGGATAGACATAGCTAAGTGTTTAATGTTGAATAAAGAATCGATATCACAGCACTTGGGACACTCCCATAAGTGCTCCGTCCCCATCTTCAGTAGCAAGCTCAGTTCCAATTACACAGGTACCAACAACAGTCTCACTTTATATCCCTAGATCACTCCTTGTAGCACCATTTCCCTCAGACATTGAAGATTTATTTGTGCCTCTGCACTGTCCACTCACTCCCAGAGGACCCTTATAACATCTAGCTTATTGTGTCTCTATAAACCACCAAGGGGTGCAGACCCACTAACCCCTCCCTGCATGTTGTATATATTCACTGCTGAGGATTGCTTCCTTCAAAGTTGGACTGCAATTGCCTGAGAGGCGAGGAACAAAAAATATGGTTAGAATTAAGCCAAATATGTAATAGAGATGTGCACACGAAAAATCAGGTTCTGGGACAAGTCTCAAGTCCAAACAAGGGCGAACAACCACAACTTTCTGCCAGAGTCTATAGGGAAGGTGAAGAAGAAGAGAAATGCTTCATAATACAAGCATCCAGAAAAAAAAAAAAAACTGTGCAGACATAATATTTTACAAACTGAAATTCCTTGTCTGCCCAGAAAAAGAAAAAAAAACGGATACAGTTAAAAACTTTGATTAACCATCACCGGATTTGGGAGGGAAATGACAATAAAATCTTTTGAAAGTGAATAATGCATACTCCACGTGTGGGTTCTGGGGCCCTATTGTGAAGAAAATAAGAATAGGCCCACTACCGCCCCAGCAAGCATGTTGTAAGAGTCGGCTAACTGAGGGATTTCTTGAAAGTCAGAGTGCATTTGCCTGAGAGGCAAGGAACCAACAATCTGCATACAAATAACTCAGATATGTAAAACAGGTGTGCACACAACTTGCAGCTTCTGGAACAAGACTAAAGTCCAGAAGTAGAAAAACAATGCAAAAAAAAAAAGAAAAAGAGTAATAATACATACAGAGTGTATTTTATTTTACAAAACAATCAATGTAAACTTCAGTATAAGAGCAGTAGGGTACAGAAATGTTACAAATGTGACCAGTATATAAACGATACACAACAGTGACTGGTAAGTGACGATTTTCTGGTGGACCAAACTGAACTTCACTCCTCTGCCACCGACAAGTAGTCACTTCTGCCATCACACAGTGCAGTCACTTCCAGCTTTATACGGTATGGTGTAAAAGTAAATACGTAGACAATTTTAAATTGTCTTTTTGCTGATACCTACGCATAAGTTTTATTTTGTTTTCATTTTTTAAGACAATGATGACAACAGAAACTGATGGTTAAACGAGTGACAATTAATCACAAAGTTTTACTGTACCAGAAAATGTCCTGGGAAGTTTTGGCAGCCAGTGCGGTGATGACCATGTAATCACTGAGTGCTAACTGATATAGAAAATATGGGTTTATCACTTTATATCTAACATGCCAGTGACATTTAAAAAAATAAGTTACTCACTTTTTTCTTCCTCTTCTTGAGCTTTAAACAGCTCCTTTGTATCCACTTTGATGTTGAGATCGAGTCGGCATTGATCGAGTTCTAACAGGTCAGCAGCGCTTGGTCTTTTCCCTGGCTGTAGAATTGAGACAATGTAAACTTATTTGGTAATAATTGCATCATGTCCTACCATCTAATTTAAATGTACCCTATCACACATTAATGCTGCAAAAGTTTCATAATATTAGGATACAGAGAGTTTTCATTGTAATGAGGACTAAGAAAATTTCTTGGTCACATTAACGTTTAATATAAGTATATTTCACATCAGCAGTAGCTGTATGGTCTATTTTAATGTGTTAGTCGAGGTCTTAACATTTTTTAAGCCCTGCTGCTATGTTCCTGTGCTAGTAAAAATCCAACGCTGTTTCTAATTGTGTCTAACAACTAAATGACCCACTTTCTGAAAGGAGTCCCTCGGAAACTGGTTACTGGAAGCCCTTTTCATGTGTTGCATCGTGTGACATATTTGTGTGCTTACGAAGTTCTGTGTTCTGAATGTATTTGTATTACAAATCGACAAGCGGATATTGTGAAGTGGATATACACGATATTGCTTTCATACTGACTGTGCACAAATAGTGCAACTACACTATGGATAAATAGTGTCAAGATATGTCAGAGCTCTGGGTAAGTGGATGAAAATAATATTTAATTTACTAACTAACCTCTCACAGGAAGTCACTCTTTGCCTCTTTAGTAATTGTTGACAAAACAGTATAATTATATGTTAAAGAAATACACTAATAATATTAATTCTCAACCATTTGTCTTATGCTTTGCAAACACTGGCTGTAAACTCTGGCAGAAACTTCTGGTTGTTCAACTACTTCTTAAGCATATTTGCAGTGGTGTTAATTTTTGTCAATTGGCTTCTGCTTCGCGAACACTGGCTGTAAACTCTGGCAGAAACTTCTGGTTGTTCATCTATTTCTAGGTTTTAGTATTGTTCCAGTGTTTTGAACCACGAGATCCGGTATCTATATGGGGAATATTTGTGTTAGATATGTGTATGTTTCACAGCATTTGCAGTTATATGTTCTTTTTCAATTTGCTTTAATTACCTTTAAAATAATATACCATTCATGATAATTATACGCGTTGTTGCATGCAGTATTCAGAAATATGTGTGATGTATTTTTAAACAGTTACCAACAAATTTGCAATGATAAGGAATTGATTTCATCCAACAAGATGAAACTGGACAAATTTGTTTGTGCTGTTTGTACCTTGAGGATAAATATTTATAAATATAAATATCAGTTAGCACTGATATTTCTTTACTTTTGCTGGAATAACTTTCAGTTTATATCCAAACGTTGTTGATGTTTATGTTCATGTTGACTGTAGCAAAAGCATTTTTGTTTGTCTGTAAGAGCCATAATTGTATTTTTAAATAGCACACTTATTTACCTTAAAAATGACGTATAGTTTTATAAAATATGTCGAAAATTATTGAAACTAGTTTAATTTGTGTATACATTTCCTAGATAAAAACTGTGGACGCAGAGGGACTCCATTCTTGCACAAGAGCGGGAATCCCTGTTGAGCTGTTTGGCCTATGAATAGAGAAGGCCGTGTAAAAATAATACAAACTGTCCTTCACTGTGCCTTAAGAAAACTAGTGAAAATCTTGAGTAAAAGCAAAATTTTGAAGCTTGCATAGGCAAGGACAAATGAATAAGGCAGCTATCAGATGTGCCAACACTAAGGGTTTCACATTATAACTGCAGCTCACTGGCAAGGAAAATCGTCTAAGGCAGCTGTCAGTTGTGCCAAAACTAATGGTCCCACATCAGAATTGCAGCTCACTGCTGGTGCAAATGATCAATCACAAAAGTCAGGACTGCACCTGCAAAAAAACACGCCCATCTGGAAGTAGACTTTCTCGTGCCACTTAGTCTAGTATGGTCAACAACAGGCTGCGGGCACAACAGAAAACAACATTCCTGATAAAATCCACAGCCCACAGGGTCACACCAACTACCCAACTTAGCAGTTTGGCAACAGAACATTTGGACACCTAACAAGATTGCCCTGGTACTATCTGAATCTAGTCACACTAAAACATTACAACGGTATAGACTGAGTGGAGGACCTCAGAAAACATGGTGTCATGGAATTAAGAACAGCCTTACAGAAATGAACAACAGTCTGAATAGTGCTCTTGACAGAGCTCGTCAACGAATGCCCCCCCCCCCCCCCCCTCGACACTTTGATGAGATAAAAGGTAAAAAAGAAAAAAAAAAGAAAAAGAAGAAGAGAAGAAGCTCCAGAAATGAGGAATTTGCATCAGCAAAATCTAGCTGGAAACAAATAACCACTCAGAGCATCAGCCAGCTATCGGCCATTTTGGCTGACAGTTGTGAAATTTATAAAACATCACCACCACACCTTGGTCCTCATATATTAATTATACTTTCTGGTAACATAAGTTAAAGGGTTTAAATTACACTGTGTACTATCAGAACAATTCAAACTACTTTATACCACAGTGCCATGCCGGTGTCATAATGCCATATTTAATGATCAATCAAATGCTGTCTATCTAATTAAAGTTGACTGCAGTGGGTCTCAACACTATTTGGTCTCTGGTCCAAATTGTAGATTATTTCATATTGGTGTCTGATCCCTTTAATATAGTATGCACTTTTGCACTTTCGTTTACCTCTTGCTCAATTGACTTCTTTTTTTCTCTCCAGTATGGTTTTCAAAAGTGTGTCCTGTCTTCTAATGTGATTGAAATATTTCACTTGTCATTTCTTGCATTTTTTAAAAATCAGTTCTCTTTTTATTCCTAATTTCTCTAAAACCTCGTATTGGCTAATAATAAAGAAAACATTTCTAGGACCTCTATTTGAATGCGGCCTATTTCCTTACAATGTATCACATAGTAAGTATTATAAAACAGTCCTGAATCCTAAACATCTACAATGAAACATATTTGTTAATAAAAAACATAGCAATAGAGACCAGAAAGAAAAGGTTGAGTAAACAAAAGCTAACCTCTACTTCAATCATTTTCTGGATAATCAAATCCAGCTCCCGAGACTGGTTGGTTGATGGTTCGAATTTTCCTTTAGCAATTATGGTTTGGAGCACTTGAGGGATAGACGCTGTAAAGGGTTTGGTGAGGGTGCACAGCTCATACAGCATGCAGCCCATCGACCATATGTCGGCCTTCTCGTTGTAGGGCTTGTACGTAACTCGTTCCTGGTGAATGAAGTAAAATACGAGGTACTTAGCATTAAAAAAAAAATTTAAGTGACGGACAAATATGTGGCGACCTTATTGGGTTCACGCCATGTGTTATATCCATCCAGGACATTAAGTGGTTAGTTTAGAATTTTTTTTTTTTTATAAAGGTCCTTTTCCACGCATTCAGGCTTATCAAGGATATAGGGCTAGACCTATATTTTCAAATGGCGCTTGGTACACATCATACCAGCCGCCTTTACTTTCAAGGATTACACCTGGTACCTACTCAAGGCTTGGGTGACTGGGATCCAGTGTCATTTTTAAAAAAAAGTATAGCTCCAAGGACGCTATGTATTAATGGATATTTATTTATATACAAAATCAGTATGTTCAGTGCGCAGCACAATTAACTGAAATTGAAGAATGAGTAGTAGTAGTAGATTTTTACTCCACCAGGACATCACACAAGCGATAAACACCCGATGACACAAAGTGCCACCATGTGAATGAGGATCACCGTGGAGAGGTCCCCCAGAAACCGCGTTCAGCCATAAGACCATATTTATGGTCGGGCTATGTTGCGGCCCCTGGCAAGAGCTAGAGTAGGGCTTTAAATAACAAAAAATTGCATCCCACAAGGAGATGACTAGATTATACTAAGAATGAGTAAGATTTTAGAGGAATTTGTAGGAAAACAAACCCATAGAGCTTCATCGACTTAAGAAGGCATTTGATAGTTTATACAGAACATCACCTTAGGGAACTCTGGAATAGTGGGGTATACCACTAACAAATAACAAACATAAATAAAGCAGTGTTAAAGGCTCACAGTGTGTAGTGTGAATGGGTGATGGTTTAAGTGACTGGCTTGCAGTAGAAGCTGGAGCGGAAAAGGGATTATATTATCTCCCTTTATTTTGTATGGTTGTCGACTGGATGATTAGAAAAATGTGCTTGAACCAAATTAGTTTTCCAGATTATATTGTTATGCTTACTAAGAACGGCAATGAACGCACACACACAAAAAAAGATGATTTAACAAAGACAGTATAAAAAGCTGGGCTACAAATAAGAGGTCAAAGACCTAAGCAAAGGCTCCAGACATGACGTCAAAGAAGACATTCTAGCGGCAGCCAAAGAGCTGAAAAACAAAGGTTGCGAACTGGCAATATGCTGGATACCAGCACATAAAGGTATTTCTGGCAATGAAGCGGCCGACATAGCTGCCAAACAAGGCATCAACAATGCCAACTCCTTGATCATAGGACTAGGCAAGTTGGAAGGCTGAGCAGCCACAAAACTACTTCTGTTAGAAGCCTGGGAAACCCAGTGGTGAAACTGCAGACAAAGGAGGCACGCCTTCAACCTTTTGAGAAAACACAGGACCCAGTCTCAGATAAAACAGCAAACCAAAAAAATCCCGACTATCAACAAACTCTGGAATCTGAGGCTGGGCCACTGGGCCGAAACATATAAGAACCCATGGTGCACCACCTGCAGAGCCCAAAACTCGATCTACTTGCTGGAATGCAAGAAATGTGAGATCCAAAGAAAAGCCATCCTTGACTACTGCAAAAGCCACAAAATGAAAGTGACACTCACTGAGTGGCTGCACACAAACAGCGACAAGGCCCTGCAAGCACTAGTCAAGCAGTTCATCAGCAGGACCATAGGAGGACATTGTCAGGCAATTGATGTCAGCCTAGCGACAACTATCCTGACAACATCCCAGACTATGGGCTAAGTCTAAGTCACTACGACCCCGCACCGGATGAGACAGTCAGCCATCAAGCACCCAGACGGACAAGGCCAGCATAATCAAGACCTCGAAGCCCCCTATCCTTACCTAGCAAGCTATCTATCTCCCTCACTCCTTCAACCTTACTTTATAGCCTACTCAGCTTTTCAAGCATTCATTTTTTTCTCTTCGCGTATCTGTGTTACATGATCACTACATCAATACCATGTGTTGGCAGAAGAAAACTGGATAAAAAATTGGAAAATAAAGGCGAAACCAAACCAAAAAAACTAAGTCAAAATAAAAAAGAAGGCACACACACAAAAAACAGCCACATTCAGCTAACACAAATACACATGTATGATGCGAACAAATAAAAGCACAAAAAGATTTTAAATATGGTACCCCTAAAGGGGCCTTGTGTTGGAAGCTCAGCGGCAGACTTGTATCTTCGATGTGGTGTACCAGGGGGACAGCCAAGGCAAAATCAGGGACAGTGTCTAGCAACTAGTAAAAACCTAAGAAACATGATCAGCAACAGAGGGCAGACCCAAAACAGAACCTACCAAAAGCAACCTCACGCAGACAAAAAGGAAAGGCCCACAATGGAAAATCGGAATACAAGACACAACCAAGCACCACAAAGAAACAGTATGACCAAGAGTCAGCAAATAAACACAGACTAGATATAGTCGCAGATTGAAGGAGTCAAGGGGTTTTAGTATTGTTGTTTCCAAATATCCATCCATCCTAAGATATGAGAAGACATATATGTTGAAGACATCAAGACAGATCAAGCAAATTAACGCTAGAAAAGAATTAAAGTAAAGAAACATTTCACCAATCTTGTAGTAATCTTCATAGTTAAGAAAATACAAAGAAAGAAATTATGACACACATTGGCAAGGCATCAGCAACCTTGAACAGACTGAACAACACATGGATCTCTAAAGTGTATAGTTTTAAAACTAAGTTAATGTATTTTAAATTCTAATGTTATTTTTATTTTAATGCATTAAGACATGGAATAAAAATTAAATGTATCCACACACACACACAAATGCATATGGAAAATGTTGAACATTAATTAAAAAAGGGTTTAAAAAAAATTAAGAAACATCTCGGCAACACTAGTATTTAAGACAGTTATAAGACAGAGAAGATGGTACAACATGGACACATCCCGAGAAGAAGCCAGCAGAGAATGACCAAATAGGCAATAAAATGGGAAATGGATTAAGAAAATGAGGATGTCCAAGACAAACCTTAAAGCGAATGTTGATGAGAGAAGCAAGACGAGCTGGACTGGATTCAATCCATGATACCAAAGTGATTGTACAGGATAAAATGGAATAGAGAAACAGTAGTATGTGACATAAGACGGCACAGGGCAATGAATGAATAAATGAAAAGTTTAAGGTTAACTTACCGGTGACATGAAAGCCAGAGTCCCTGTCAGAGTCCTTAATTGGCTGGCTGCGGCATATTCCTCAAACATTAGTATCGATAGGCCAAAATCTGCAATCTTCACTAGGTTGTTGTTGAATATAAGCAGATTAGCAGGTTTTATATCACGATGGATCACAGCATAGCCTCTGTCCCGCGAGTGGCAATATTTTAGTGCCACAGCTGTCTGTCGGAGTACTTTCCATATAAAAGGCTCCGGGACTTTAGTTCTGAAACAGACAGAACAGTATTTAAAATGTTAGGTCAGGTCCTATAACTTGGGGGACTTGAGTCATGAAACAGACATTTTTTGCTTTTTTTTTCCGCCCTACTGATGTAATTGAGTTGTGTCTGCTTACAACAAAGCTGCAAATATTTGCACCTTTCAGCCGACACATACGATTTCATCAATCATTTGTTGATCGGGTTAACTCTTAGATATTTTCATGGGACACGTCGTAGTCTTGGAGAACACTTGGAGGCCAGCCATGTGGTGACTGGTTGGCCCTCAAGGGAAGGCAGGTGCAGATTATGGGCATTCTCCACCATCCAAGGAGGCTTCCATAAACGCAGAGCCGACACATGACGCATTCAAACACAAAAACTATCTTCAGTACTTTTTCGCAAAGTAAAATACTCAAAATTTTAAAACTATAAAAGGTGGTCGAAGGGACGTTATGTTAAAAAGCTCGCTCTCCTACAAAATATGCCTGGCATTAAGCCCAGAGATGGCGCAAATACCAGGACTTTAGCCACGAAAGTGGCACAAATGAACAAGACCACAAATATAGACAGGGACTGTTGGCAGCTTCGGCTAGTTAACAGCAGGTTGAATTCCAAAAGGAATTGGAATTAGAATGATGCTCTGGTTGTGGGCTCACCCAAAGAATTATCACCGACTGAAAATGACTGCTTAACCTCACGTCTGTATGTTGAGCTTCGTCAACCCCCCCCCCCCCCCCCCCCCCCCCCCCCCCCCCCCCGGAGCTCAACAAAGAGCAGACCACATATCAGGGACTTTGATTGTCACACAAATAGGTACCTTCTTCCTTCTACAGCATGTCAGACACCTTTAATGTTGTTTTATCTGCCCACTTAGCATCACAGCATGAAAAAGCATACATCAAGTATTGCTTTCCCTAGGTGATCATAAAACCCTGGTGGCTGGGGCCAGTGGTAATGGACATCTGAACCTTTCTGCCAATCAACAGGACTTTACATGGTCAGCAGTTATGCCCTAGGATATTTTTAACTGACATGTGAGCCTAACCAGCTGGCTGTCAGTGATAGAGTATAGTAACGTACCTCAATGCAATGATGGTGTTGAGGATCAACAATGGATGTAAAGCGACAGAAAAACCATCCGCAGGAGATTTTGCTAATCTAAGCTGCGAGCAAATCTCTTGAGTCTCAGCAGTTCAGTTGTGCTACTTTCACTCAACAGACATTTTAACTGAGTTTTTATTTGGTGGTATATTCAGCTGACTTTACCCATGTTCCTAATGAGCTCTGATAGACATTTTTACCCATGCATTAGGGTGTGGGCTTATGACTTTGAGATCCCCAGCGAGCTCACTTTAGGTCACAAAGGTTAGACTTTATCCGTAGCGAACAATAACAACATGTGAGAGGAGTCTTGTATGAGGATCCGTAGAGACAGCTATAGAGTCAGCTGATGCTCGAGGTTAGGTATGAAATAACAACTTATACACATCGTAAAAGCATTCAATTTCCTTAACATTTGCAACTTTTACTACATGTGCCAATAAAAGAAAGGTGAATTGTAAAAGTATTACCACTACTCACTTTTCATCGACGTGTTTGGAGATAAGCTGTTTTAGGTCACCTCCAGGGCAAAGCTCCATGTTTAAAAACAGACAGCTCCTATCTTCGCTGAGGAGATGGCTTATGTAGGTTACGATGTGCTGGCATCTCAGCTCCTGAAGTAAGTTGACCTCCCGAATAAGACATAGTTTCTGATCTTCATTCATTGAGTTGTAGCGCATCTCTTTTACTGCAGATAGCTGAAGAGAGAGACAGAAGAATTTATATTGTCAGCAATAAGACACAAGGCATTCAATGCCACTAGTTCTGCAGTGGACTTATTTAAACCCACTTCGTCTTAGTTAACTCATGTCCAGGAGAATTACTGAATAGCCTTAGCCTGTCTAAAGTTAAACAATGATTATGCTATCATGCTGGTGATTACATTAATTACAGCCAAGTGACAATTCCCTGGGACAGAAAGAGTTTAAACTGTAGGTGACTGAAGTAATTACAGAAAGAACATACAGTATACTGTTTGGTATCATATTAACTTTAAAATATGTTGTATGGCATTATACTTTATTTTCCTGTGAATGCCCATTTACTGAATGTAACATGGTCAGTACTAACTTCACTATCTTTTCTCATACACGGCAGTGACCGCAACCAATTTAATGAGTGAGTAGGTACACTGCTTGTTCTATGATATTCAACCCTGACCACTGAGTCAAAAAACAAACCAATTAATAACATTTACTAGCAAGTTACCAGGGTCCTTGAGAAAAAAAAAAAAAAAAAAAAAACTAACATTGCGCCCTAATAAACATGGCATGGAGGTTACTAAGTGTAGGATCAGTCTTGTGGTTGGCTGACATAATTAATTTATTTTGCGTGTGTATTGCCAGCTTATGGTCACTAACTACTTCTATTAACGACAAACTTCTATTAACGACAAACTGCAATACTGATGGTGACTGTTGGCTTTGGCGCCTCTAGCAACTGCCTTATGTATTTACTGTGTGTGCATACTTCTGGACGGAACCGGGACAAATTGTTTGTTCATCAGTTTTTCAAATCGGACAGTGAGAGACATTTTATTTGATTTTCACTGGTACAGGGACGAAGCATGTATGGGTTGATCCAATTGCAGTGAAGTTTAAACCTCAGCTACTACTACTGCTGCTACTTCTACTACTACTTGTGGTTGGCTACACCTGTATGTGAAACGTTTCAACCTCAAAAGGCAATCATTAATATACAAAACTACTGTTTAGAGCAGTGCTGTCCAACCCTTTTTCAGGTGGCACCCCCTTGAGTATGTGGTGAGTTCACATCCCCCCCCCCCCACAACACAATAAATCGTGATTAAAATAGTGCAGGTGTTATCATATTAATATGACTTTCCATGCGGGTTCCAGGGTTCCATTGTAGGGAAAACAAGAACAGATCCACTGCCTCCCCAAAAGCATGTCCTAACAGTCGACTAGCTGGGAGCCTCCTTCAAAGTCGGAGCTTATCTACTTGGCAGCTAAGGAACCAACAATCTGCATAACATAAGTCAGATCAGTAAAATGGATGTGCATGCAACACTCAGGTTCTGAAACAGGACTAGAGTCCAGAAGTGGATGAACGACCAGAACTTTTCCCTGGAGTTTACAGTTGGTGAATTCGCAGAAAAAGGTATTAGTAGACTTTTAACAGCAGATATTCCAACTTTTTACTTATGGGAAAAACTGCCCTGGCTTTTTGTTTTATAAATAGTTGTAAAAATTATTCTATTTACAGTTAAATGGAAAATCCCCGCCGCCCCCTTTCCCCCATGCTCTAGGAAAGCAACCCCCCCCCCCCCCCCAGGCTAGAGATCACTGGTTTAAAGTAACCATCATTTACTTATATAACTTTATATCGTTTATTATGATTCTATCAGCATATTCTGTGTGAATATCAATATTCTGTGAATATAAATATATTTTGTGTTTATTCGTTACCATATTTTATATTATATTGCTAATTATTACTCCAGAAGAAGTGCCTGCAGGCTACTAGCAAAAGTGAATAGACCACTCTTTGCATTTAAAAAGCATGGCATATGATCTCACAATATCTTGTTTGAGAATAGAAGCAGTCAATGTGGCCTTCCGCTGGCTTGAGAATCAGCCTTGAGTAAGCCTTCTTTTGATATTTTCTCAAGGGATGCAGGTTTGTTGGGAAATAAACAGGCTGAAGGACTGGCTTATTTTGTACCAGTTGGTGGTAAACTGATGCATGACAAGGTAGATGTTGTCAAAGCCCTTTGATAGATTAGGGGATGTATCCGGCCAATATACTACACTCAGAAGAAAGACAAGATAGACAAACAATCTGACTGGTACCAACAGTGTTGGTACTCTTAGCTGGCCACTGAAGATGGGGACACAGTGCTTATGGAAATAACCCAAGTGTTATGATGTTGACACTTGGAATTGAACTTATTATTATGTTTTTCATGTGTAAATAACATAAGTAATTTCAGTCAGTTCATTTGTGTGTGTGTTAGGTATTGTTTCTAGTCATTCTTGTGATGAAGGCTAATTGTCACAACATTCTGTTTATTTACTGTAAAGCTGACATATACTTCATGTTTTTTTCCAATATTTTCCGGCCCATTTTTTTTTAAACTTAACATTTAGAGTAATAAGTATTGGGTGAGGGCCTTTGCTCCCTTGGGAGATAACGTGTAGAACTAATTACCGCCACAACAGCTCATTTCAATAAAAAATGATTTGATTTACACTGGTTTTTTCCCTGTCACTAAAACAACAATTTTTTTTTGTGTCATAATATAAGAAGAAAGTAGTGTGCCTACCTCTCCGTTTGATTTTCTCTTGATCTGTTTTACGGTTCCAAAGGATCCTTGACCAATGGTGGCGATCACCTCAAAGTCTGATGGGTTGAACTTCATTTTCCTGAAGTAATAAGAGATGTAATGAAATATGTGGTTATAAAGTTATGAGGATCTTATATATATATATATATATATATATATATATATATTTTGGTAGGTGGGGGATAAAGAATAAATGCATCACTCTTCTATGTAGTCATCACTGCACTAAATGCATGTTCTCTAGCACAATTAAAGTGCTTCGATTCCTGCGCAAAACAATTCTCTTGGTCATATGTGTAACCATTCACGCACCACTTGCTGTACTTCTTCATCAAACTGAAAGGGCTTTCATCCTAATGAGTTTTCCAAAAGGTGAAATCACTTGGGACTATGTCTGCCAAGTACATAGTGTGTGGTACACATTGAAAGTGGAAGTGTTCGATTGTTCGATGATTTGAACCTTTGCACAGGCAGTATGGGGTCGATCACTGTCATGTTACAATAGGGCACCTTTAACTCAGAAGTCCAGATCATCTGGATTTGATTGGAGTCGAAGATAATTCCTGAGAGGATATGTACATGTATCACTAGTGAGTTTTCCCTCTTGGCATTTAGTTTTTTAAAATGATGCCTGGATCATCCTAAAAGGCAACCCGCATAACCTTCCCTGTATATGGCTGGTTGTGAAACCTCTTTGGTTTTGGTTAGGAGGGATGGTGACACTCCTTGCTCACTCTCTTCATTTCTGGCTCATCACAGTGAGCCCAGATTGCATCTCAAGTAACAATTCTTGTTAGGATACTATCACCTTCTGTTTCAACTACTGCAAAAGTTCTTGACAAGCCTTGTGTTGCTGTTTCAAAAACCCCTGTTGTAACGGCTGGATGGTTGTAAACTCCGACAGAAAGTTCTTGACAAGCCTTGTGTTGCTGTTTCAAAAACCACTGTTTCAACGGCTGGATGGTTGTAAACTCCGACAGAAAGTTCTTGACAAGCCTTGTGTTGCTGTTTCAAAAACCACTGTTTCAACGGCTGGATGGTTGTAAACTCCGGCAGAAAGTTCTTGACAAGCCTTGTGTTGCTGTTTCAAAAACCCCTGTTTCAACGGCTGGATGGTTGTAAACTCCGGCAGAAAGTTCTTGACAAGCCTTGTGTTGCTGTTTCAAAAACCACTGTTTCAACGGCTGGATGGTTGTAAACTCCGGCAGAAAGTTCTGATTGTTCATCTTTCTCTGGACTTTGGTCTTGTTCCAGAACCTGAGTGTTGTGTACACAACCGTTTTACATATCTGGCTCCTTTGTATGCAGACTCTTGGTTCCTTGCCACTTAGGCAGATGCAGTCCAACTTCAAAGATTGTCCCCAATTAGTCAACTCCTATGACAACCCTGCTGGAGAGGAAGTAGGTCGATTCCTGTCCCCTCCCCCACCCTCTCCCCCTCAACGGGGCCCTGGAACGTACATGTACATGTATTTATGCTTTTTTTTTTCAATAAGTAATGAGGTTGTATATAATTTCATTTTCTATTCATACATATTAATGCATGATTGGCTCACTAAACTCAGAAGAAAGGCAAGATGGTCATAAAACCAGATTGTGACCAGTACCATCATTATTGGAGCACACAATGTCCCGAGTGCTGTGATGTGAATTCTTGACTCAACTCAACATATTAATACATAAGGTATTGTTATAAAGGTTCAAATATACAAGCATTAAAAAATGTAAATATAAAAGCAATCATCTGGAGTTGATATACATTAATCCATTTTACGTGGAAATTATTTGTTTTTGAACTATTTGGCTTCTTAACAATTTTAAATACAACGTAAGTTTCAGACAGCAAAATGACAGCAAAATCTTAGTGTAAGAACAAATGTACCACTCAGCTAGTTAGATACGCCTAAAATTTTTAGAAAAAAGCAGTACACTCTCATGTGGTACTTCTGCTCTCAACTCAAAGATTGGATTATGCACTCCAAATAGTTTTAGAAATGCTCACCTACGGGTTAGGAATTCTATTATTCATTAGCAGATTTTGCTCCTTATTCTGTCATGTAGGAAATACACTTTGATCATCCGTCTATAGCATCTGTGAGGGACGGATCCAGTCTGACTGTTTCTAAGAATTGGAATTTAGTAGCCAGCAATCTCTCCATCAGTTGTGCAGAGCAAAATAGTAAGCTTCCATCCTGTGTCTCTAAGGGTCCGTCTTGTTTATGCCGCTTTTGAGGATATAGTGGATCTCATTTTTCTAGATATGTGGGACTTCCCAGTCTCCAACGGCGGTTCTATAGCAGGAGTAAGAACTGTATGCTGCTGGACAGACAGGCTATATTCCGGCATGTCTTGTGAGACTTCGCCTAAGCCAGGTGTTTTCTTTAACTATCGTCTTCTCAACTGTAGTAAGTGTCTACTCCAACTCCGACAGCTTTTCTTGCTCCAGAGTTGTAGATTCCCTCTTGTTACTGGATGTCCGTTTTTTTCCCCCCTCGACTCCTAGAGACCGGTTTTGATTATTATCATTTAGAGCATTTGTCAATGATCAGTGTGTTGTTATTGTTTTTTTTTTTTCCAAAGAGTCAGTCTTCTCTTTCCATGATTTTCTACTCTGTAAGTTTATTTCTCTGGCGGAAAAGACGTCTGCTATGTAGTACTGCTTCATTTTTTCGTCTGCATCAGCGGCCATGTTGCTTCTAGTGTCAGAGCGGGAACCGCGAGTTTCCAGCTTTTTTCCACCTCTGGTGACCAATTCAATTACGGCTTATCCTCAAGACTTGAGTTGAGTTGAGTCCAGAATTGACATCCCAGCACTCGGGGCATTCCCATGCATGCTCCGTCCTCATCTTCAGCAGCCAGGTCACTGATGGTACAGGTCACAATCTGGTTAAAAGTCCGTCTTTTCTCTGATCTCGGCCTGTATTTGCTTATATATCGGTTTATTTGCTAATTATGGTTTGGTTTACTTTTACAGTGCCACCTCTTTCGTTCAACATCCTACTTCGACATGACCAAGCCAACCGCATGATTTCCATGAAAAAGTATCCTGCGTTGAAAATGTGCACAAAACAACACTCCGTGTGAATAAAACGATTTTATAGAAAAAAGGGCGGCCGTGGTGAACCAAAATAAAATCCTAGCTTGTACACTCCTTGTCGGCTGCACTAGTCATGCGGCCATAAATCCGTTTATCGCTCCATTCATTATGAAACCTGCAGTGCACACTCATGCTCAGATGTAACTTGTTTAAAAAACTCCCCGTTGTCGTAAGACAGAGTTAACTATGGACTAAAGAAGCCGGTCCATTATAGTCAATAGACAAGCTGACTATTTGTAGTCGTAGCAAGTTATTTATTCTGACTATGGTTAGCCGTTAAATTTTTCCCATATGTGTATTGAAAGTATATAATTCCGTCGCCCAGCTACTGAACTGGGTGCATGGCACCTCATTGTGAGCGACAGATTTGATCTGGAGTGCTTTTCTACCGTGCCCAGCATGAACTGTGTTGTGAACTGCTGATTTAGAAAATGGCATTCTGTTGCCTCAGAACTGGTGGTGCCTTATGTGATTATTTGCGCGTGCAGCTACTTTTTTTCTGGGTAACTGTTGCTTCCATCGGTGGTGAGGTGTCTTTTAAGTGCCGAGGTGTTTGAGCTGGCACTTCTGACTGCGTGTGTGTGCTATCGGCTTTGCCAAAGCTACAGTGTATTATCCGTCCCTATGCAGGAGGCAATTTTTTGTTTTTATAAGGCCCCGTCCGGCTGTGGTCGGGGGCACTGAATATAACCTACGGGGTTAACGGGGTTTCTGGGTCAATTCCCCGAGTGATCCTCATCCAGATGGTGGCACTTTGTGTCACCGGGTGTTTATCGCTCGGTATAATGCCAGGGTGGGGTTGAACGTCAGTCAGTCCGACAGTGTACGTCAGTTATTTCACAAAGGACCTTGAAAGATATTATGTTTTGTTTTCACTGACACGGCAGAATCTCGACAATTCTTGCCCAAATTATCTGATTACCTATACAGATGGTTCGGTGTTGAGAGAGAAAAGAAGTGCCTGGGTGTTCGTAGCGAAAGCCAATGGAAAATCTTTAGTGCACGACATTTAGCATGAGAATGGAGACTGCGCCCTAGAGACCTATAATTATATTTTATAGACACACCTGAAACTGTAGCTGGTGATTGTTATGAACTGCCAAGTGAACACTGCTAGGTGCATCTAAAGATCAGGAATAACTTGTTCTGCAATACTTAATAAAGCTTCTTCTTTTTTTTTTTTTTTTTAGGTTACTAAGTCTATGAATATTATTTTTAAACTAAATATTCCACTTTAAAACTAAGCAACTAAAATGTGTACAGCTATGATAAAACAGAAATGAATGAAATACCTTCAAACACTTCTAGTTTCTTTTGTTTTGAAAGTGTAGACGTCACCTGTTGACCACTCTGTTTGTTTACTGACCAACTGGTTAGACGAGTTTTGGACGGCAAACGAAATTCTGCAGTTAATATATGAAAGTAAAACGAAACAAAAGGAAACGTAAGGATATGATAGAAAACACATGGAAATAGTGAATAAAACCCAAAAAGGGAGGGGGGGGGGGAGCTACATAATCTTTGTTCAATCAGACTTGCACCGAGCGTTTAGAATTAAATTAAGATGAGAACTGTTAAAAATAATTTCAAAAACAAAATGAATGTTTGTAAAAAGTCACATTGAGACTCGAAGGTCGTGGGTTCAGATCCTGACAGAACTAAACTTTTTTTTTAATTATTAATTTTTTTTCAGTTACCTTGTTCTCCCAGGTGGGCATCATGTTGACCACATCGTCCATCAAGTACCGATTGATCTGCTAAAGGTCTAGCTATGTCTGCCCAATACCCCAGGAGACGTGGAAAATTGTGCTTTATTTATTTTTTCCTGCGTATATCATAACTAAACCTTAGCATAAAAGTTCTTCGGATTTTTTTAACATATATTTCTAAGAGAGGCCGTTTTTCAAAGGTAATCTGGATTTTCAGAGGCAGTTTCCAGGGATCAACACAGAGAGGTGGTCACATTTGGAGGTTGTGTTGTAACCGGCTTTCTGACAAAGTGCACAACGTGAAATATATTGATATCGAACTGAGTAATAGGTGAAATATCTTATTTATTCAGAGCAGTCGAGTGGAAAATATTAAATACTTTTTTTCATAAAATGGGGGAATGTTTCAAAAATCTAATATATTTTCTATCAAACTGTCTGACCACTTTCCTGTTGTCTAGCCATAACTGAAGTATTTGTGTCTTTCTCTACAATTCCATATGTGTGTCGTTCAACTCCACGAGGACTGTACAACAAGCAACCAACACCCGGTGACACACAGTTTTTTAAACTGTTATTTTCATAATAATTCGGTTACACATTCAAAAGTTACATGATCTAATTATTGACACATAAGTAGTATTCCATTTGCAAGGGAGACAAAACATACATTCCTTCTCACTCTCTTTCTTTTTTACCTCTTATCTCCTCTGTCTCACTCACATCTTCTTTTGTCAATATCTGCTTATGCCACTAGACGTCGCAGTTCATCAGACGATCGGCAGCCGAGCCAGGGCGCGCTTAGTCGCTTGATATACCATGATGTTATGCAGTCTCAAGGTGCCAGTGACTCCTTCAATCCATCTTCTTCCCTGTCTTTCCCTGTCTCTTGATGTTTCGATTTTTAGGTTGTACACTCTTGCTGCTGGCATCGTTGATTTCATACCATTAGATCGCCAAACCATTTCATTCTTTTTTTCTTAATGGGGTTTTCCAACAGCTCTTGTGACCAAGTTTATCACTCGATCTTTTCTGGTTTTATTCACAGCCATTCTCAAACGTCTCACCTCACAGGTGGTTAGTTTTCTTTCGTGTCCAAGTCTGACATTGGTAACCTAAAGTCGGTATGAGTATTGTATTTATAATTCGTCTTTGCATACTTTTTTGTCGTCCTTTTTAGGATGCAATTTTTCTTTATTTGAAGCCCTACTCTGGCTCTTGCCAGGGGCCGCGATATGGCTTGGCCATAAATATGGCCTAAAGGCTGAACGCGGTTTCTGGGATCTCTCCTCGGTGATCCTCACCCACATGGTGGCACTTTGTGTCTTCTGGTGTTTATTGCTTGTGTGATGTCCTAGTGGGGTAGAAAGTCAGTCAGTCAGTCAATTCGTCTTTTTGTCTCTATTGGAATAGAAGGGTGTTTTAAAACTGGAGCAAGTTGGTACGTGATATTGTTGGCTTGTTGGATTCTCGTTTCTATCTCTGTATCTATTTTACCATTGTGTGTAAAGATGCTTCCCAGGTATTTAAACCTTTGCACTTGTTTCAGACTTTGATCTTTGACCTTTGTGTCGATGGTTTGTCGCTCTCTACTTATTCTCATGACTTCTGTTTGTTTTTTCTTTCTCAATATTGATCTTCATGTGATGTTTAAGGCAACTGTCGCGTAGTTGGTTTATGCGGTCCTGCAACTGTTTACTTTCCCTGTGGAATATGCACTGATCGTCGGCAAGGAGCATTGAAGTCCTCCTGTTTATCGTCTTCTGGTGGGATTATGTCTATTTTATTAATATTGTCCATGAATTTTATAAAAGTAAAGATGAAAGAACACACCCTTGCCTGACTCCTGATGTTACTGGGAATCAGAGTAAAGGTGAAAGAACACACCCTTGCCTTACTCCTGATGTTACAGGGAATCAGAGTAAAGGTGAAAGAACACACCCTTGCCTTACTCCTGATGTTACTGGGAACCAGAGCAAAGGTGAAAGAACACACACTTGCCTTACTCCTGATGTTACTGGGAACCAGAGCAAAGGTGAAAGAACACACCCTTGCCTTACTCCTGATGTTACTGGGAACCAGAGCAAAGGTGAAAGAACACACCCTTGCCTTACTGCTGATGTTACTGGGAACCAGTCTGTGAGGCCAGCTCTTGTTCTGACAGTGCTTTCACTTTCTCTATAAATAGCTCTTACACAATATAGTACTGTTCCATTTATACCACAGTTTTCAAGGACATCCCATAGTAAATCTCTGTTCACTCTGTTAAAGCCTTTTCTTGATCTATAAAAGCGATGTTTATTTGGTGTCTGTGTTATATTGTCTTTCCGCTAATTTGTCCCATGGTGAAAATAGCGTCGGTACACCCTCTTCCTTTCCTTAATCCGACCTGTGATGGGCTCAGGATCGGTTCTACAACAGATCTAATTCGTTGATCCAGAATTTTGGCAAACATTTTACCTACGTGGCTTAAAAATGATATGCCTCTAAAGGTGTGACAATCTTGCTTATTGCCTTTTCTTTTCCATATTGGTACTTTATTGGCTCTTTGACAGTCTATTGGTTCAGTTCTTTCATTCCAGTCTTTCCTAAATATATGGAGAAGCCAGGTGACCCCAGTACCTCCACAGGCCTATATTGCCTCTGTTGTAATTCCATCTACACTAGCGGACTTATGTTTTGGACTGCAACTGATTGCTTCTCTGACTTCTTGTTCAGTTATTCCAGGCTGTTCCTCGTAAGTATATAAGGGTGTGAATGGTACATTTTCTGATACGTTCAGAAGAGTTTGGAAATATTCTTTCCATCTTTCTCTGATTTTACCCTCTTCATGTGTGGGTTTTCTTTGATGATCTCACATAGTCCCCAACATTCAGTTGCATTTTACAAGTGGTACATACAACAGAGTGTTTCTCTCTTGTTATCTCTCTCTCTCTCTCTCTCTCTCTGTGTGTGTGTGTGTGTGTGTGTGTGTGTGTGTGTGTCTGTGTCTGTCCATTCCCCTCTCTACCACTTGCTCTCTCCCTTCTTCGCCAGGCACACTTCTTACAGTCGCTTCTCTCCCACACGTCTCTTTCCCGCTCTCCTCTCACAAAACCTTTCAACCAGGCAAATGCCCATCTTCGTGTTGGTCGGCCCCTGCCCCTCCTTCCTGGTACCATGACTTCTGCTATAACTTTTTCCAATCGTGGCGCTTGATGTGACCAAAATATTTCAGCTTTCGAGAAAGGATGCTGTTTATTAGCTAATCTTCTTTGATAGCATTACGTATGGTTTTTCCTGGTACAGGAACGGAGCAAAAATGGGGAGAGACATTTGACACGAAGTTAAAACTGCAACAAATTAATTAATTGTTACAAACACGCGGACCAAAGAAAGATTCGGCAAACAATAATCAGTATTCCTCTTCTTCCTTCTACTTTAGTCAATATTTGCTTATGCCGCTGGGCGTCGAAGTTCATCAGACGATCGGCAGCCGAGCCAGGGCGCGCTCAGTCGCTTGAAATGCCGTGATGTTAAGCAGTCTCAAGGTGTCAGTGACTCCTTCAATCCATCTTCTTCTCGGTCTTCTCCTGCCTCTAGATGTTTCGATTTTCAGGTTGTAAGCTCTTGATTTTGACATTGTTGGTTTTATTCTCATTACATGGCCAAACCATTTCATTCTTTGTTTCACAATAAATTTGACGATAGCTGTTGTTCCAACAGTAACAAACAGTATTAGATACTAATTATGACTGTCATATTTGGACATAGTTCTCTATTAATATATGTGCTGGATAAAGTGTGAAGAAACGTGCAGGAGAAAGAGACAATGTGGTATCTGGGATTTGCCCAGCTGGATAGCCATCCAGGATGTCTTCTTTCTTCTTTGCGTTCACCAGCTGTAAACTCCAGGGGAAAGTTCTGGTTGTTCATCCAAAACTGGACTTTAGATTTGTTCCAGAACATGAGTGTTGTGTGCACCTTCGTTTTACAGATCTGACTCATTTGAATGCAGACTGTTGGTTTCTTTCCTCTTATGTAGATGCACCCCGACTCTGAAGAAAACTCCCAATTAGTATACTCTTGCAACATGCGTATCAGGTAGGCAGTGATCTGTTCTTGTTCTTCCCACGGTGAGACCACAGAATCTGTATGGAGACCTTCCAGGATGTAGCTCCAAGGAGTGTCCAGCCTTTAAGTGGTCACCTGGAGGTAGAACAACTGTCAGAATACGGCAGCGGGATGTCGGGATAACTGATGTGGAGGACAAATGGTGTACAAAAAGGACCGTTTTTATTTTTACCCTGGGCATATGGTGCTAGAACTGCTGCAGACAAACTTGGACTCGATGGGTGATGTGGTCAAAGTTATCCTGGCTGCTTGTATTTCCCAGGACATTTTCTGACACATACAGTGGAACCTCGCTTAACGAGCATAATTGGTTCCTGAATCATTATTGTTATGAAAGGTCTCGTTATGCGAGGTTCTACTGTACTGTAGTCTGGGTCAACCTGGGAACCAAGATAAGATTGGGGATGGGGGTGTTTAAAAATTAATGGGGATTTGAACCCTGGTCCTTTCAGAGAGCATTTAGACAGGCGAGCATTTAGACACTATGCTAAGGCAGCTCCTTGTATCCACTCAAGTGTTTAAATTCTGATCTTCTTCTTCTTGTTGCTCTCATGCCATAAATTCTGATCTTCTTCTTCTTGTTGCTCTCATGCCATAAATTCTGATGAGAAGTCCTGCTTTTTCATCCCTTCTTGACTTTGGATTTGGTCCAAAATCTGAGTGTTACATGTATATTTGTTTTATAGATCTGCTTTATTTGTGTGCAGGCTGTTGGTTACTCACCTCCCATGCAGATGCAGTCCAATTTTAAGAAAACGTGTATTTTATCAAAGTTGACTCCTGTGGGTAGGGAACCATTTTCTAGGATGACCCCAGAGAAGTGTAGGCAGGTGAAGACCAGTATGAGCCCCAGTCCTGGTGCACAACATGTGATTCAGCATCTCCGCATCCCTAATTTATACTGAACCAGATTTCATGTGTGGGGAATTCGGCTCAACTTCGTAAGTCTATCATTTCAGACAACAGGTAGCAATTCAGAATGACAGGAGGCAACAATAACAAGAAATCACATCATGTGTATATACAGTTTATTTGTACACTTTAAGCTGCTTAAAATAACATATCCAACATGATTTTTTTTCACAGCCAATTTATCCCCCCAGGAAAAGTAAAGCAGTCAGGCAGGATTTGATCCTTTGGATAATTTGTGTGTGTTCCCATACCAGACACACAGACATACTAGACACACACTTGCACAGTCTTCCAGTATATCAGGTTAGTTGTGTATCCTTTACAGGACGTTGCAGAACCAACCCCAACAGCCCCTGGCTGTTGTGTGGTTTTTCTAGGCAAATTTATGTCCAGTAGTTTGCCATTGCTTTCTGGACGGTCGGCTTTCTTTATACCACTGTCAAAACCAAGGCAAGGCACATGGCCCGCAGCTGGGATCCAACCCAAAATCCTGGCATTAAAAAGCGTTTGCATCGACTTAGCCACAGAGCCGACTTCCAGTATATACAGTTTGGAATTTAAAAAAAAAAAATACAAGTAGACTTGTAGAGTTCTTAAGAGCTATAAAGACCAAATCTTGATGTATGGAAGTGAACCTTGGTCACTGAACATATTAATGAGAAATTGTAATAAACACAAAACAGAAAAAAAAGCCATATACATGTTGACTGCATTTATCAACTGGTAACAATAGGAATATATTACCTGGTGAGACTCCAATCCCTTCCACGGTACAACTCTTGCACCACTTTCCACAAGCCTCGAGAATAGTCTTATTTCGAACCAACCCACCCACCAAAGGAACCGAACCCTGCTAAACATCAAGGACTGCATTGTGAAATGATTTCACTAACCTCAGTGTCGCACAGCGTCACAATACGAAATTATGTGGAAGCTATTAAAATCTGGTTTTGTAGAAGTGTGATGAGAACACAATGGAGATATACAAATATTTCTCCCCGTGTGGGTCCCGGGGTCATAATGTGCGGGGGGTGAAATAATGGATCCACTGGTCCCCTAAAAAACATGTCATAAAAGACGACTAGTAGGGGGTGTTGCCTTCGAGAGTACATCTGCCAAGAGGCGAGGAGCCATCAGTATGTATACAAATAGGTCAGATTTGCAAAACTGAAAACTCAAGTTCTGGAGCAAGACAACAAGTCCAGACGCATATAAACAACCAGAATTTTCCACCGGAGTTTACAGCTGGTGAACGTGAAGAAGAACATTAAGAAAAAGTAAAGAACAGGCGATAGATGGAATGTGGAAGTTACAATGAATAGACCCACTGCAGCAACAGACTGAAAACAATGCTACCAGGTAGTCTACGACCGTGGCATGGAGAACTATCATCAATTGGTCGACAACACCAAGGACAGAGATATGTAACGAGGCATATATCCTTATACTGTATAGCTAGGCACATGATGATGATGATGGGTAAAAGGCGTATACTATTTTTAGGTAAAAATGTCTAAAATTTAGAACACAACAATATTAGTACTATGTGTAGTAGTTCTATGTATAATACAGTTATCTAAATCATCAAACAGCTTTCTGACTTACATCATCTAAAACATTAAACAATATTTCAAAAAATTAAATTACTACAAAATACATAAGAAAAGACAAAACAATAGAATATTTTAATTTGCTGAAACCATCTAAATTTGAAATCAACATTAAAAGATGTATAATGCTGTAAATTACATTAGAAAACTAAAGTGTTTTGGAAAAAACTACAGAAGAGTTTTCAATCCTTTGTAAAACAACCACCTAATAATAATTTTCTGTTTAAAAAGATGCACTCAATATATCGTCATCTTCGTTGCCATCTTATTGTGGATATTAGCTAAGAGAGATAGTGGGTTTAAAACAATCAAGTTCAAATTCAAGAGGGTCGACTCCCTTGCATAGGATTTACCCCCATAGGATTCGACCTCCCCCCCTGCAGAATGGCAAGCTGCAGACAAATAGAGCATCATACAAAGCAGGCTTACGGTCAAAATGGACGATCAGCACCGCCACTTTTTTTCTTTTTTTTCAGTCATGGCAAATTTTTTGCTTCTGACAGAAAGTGGATGTTGCATTTTCCTTCATTTGCAGACTGAGAGGATATAGTTTTGTCACCCAACTACTGAGCTGAGTGCATGGCATGACACTGTGAGCTGCAGATATCATTTGGAATGTTTTTCAACTGTAACCAACATGGTGTTGTGAACTGTAGATTCAGAAAATGGTGCGGGGCCTGTTGCCAGTGTCTTATGTGATTAAAACTGACTACCTGTGCAACTGCTGATCTATTCGTAACTGCTGCTTCCGTCAATGGCGAACTGCATTTCTAATGTCGGTCCGCTTGTGTTAGCACTTCTGACGACTGCCTTATGCCTGTAATGCGTGTGTATGCTAGTGGATATGCTGAGTCTGAAGTCTGTGTTAATTTTTCCACAAGGAACAGTGATAGACATTCTGTGTGTATTTTTCATTGGCACAGAGGCGGAACAACTAAAGGGTGATCCATTTGCTATGAAGCTGAAACTAAGATTACCAGAAGGCCTTAGATAGCTGAGGGTATCATCAAGTCTATAACGGCTATGCTTTCATTATTTTCACTTTCTAACACAAAGCAGAGCTATTCGACCAAGTTTACTCACAGCAATCGGAACATTCCCTTAAGCACTCTGTCCCCATCTTCAGCAGCCAGTGCAGAGTTTCAAGTCTGAAGGCATGACTAACAGTTTGTGTATCCATCTCGCTTTTCCCTTAAGTGTTGAGCATTGGCCAGACCCCCTGGTCACTCTTCGCTGGTTAAACCGGCCAGAGAAAAAGTTCCCTGCTGGCATAGCTATGAGAGTCATTAGGGTACTCAAGGCATTCCACCACCCCAAGGCACCAGCACCATGGGATGGCTTCCTCAGACTGTGATAATCTATTTGTGCCTCCGCTGTTAAGTCGCTGTCAATAAACTCTTACAACATCTAGCTTGTACATCATCGATAGAACCAGTCCAGAACACAGAATCAAAATATGGAGAGACATGGGCACTTATACCATCTCAGCCGGTTCTGCACCGCTTGGTGGTGAACTGATGCGTGACCAGCTAGATTTTTAAGGGTGGTTTATGAGCAAATGAACAGCTCAGAGGCACATCTCTGTCTAAAGAGACTGGTGTTGCCAGAAGTGACAATGGGATCTGGCCAATGCCCAACACTCAAGGGAAAGGCAAGACATACATACAATCACACAGTTACTGGTACCATCAGAACTGGAACTCTGCGCTCGATGCTAAAGATGGGGACAGAGTGATTATGGAAATGGCCAGAGTGCTGTGATGACAATTTTTAATTCAACATTCAACCTTCTTTAAGGCACTAAGAAATCTAAAATAGATGTCAGTTTTTAAAGATGTATAACATATACATAAACATTCAAAGCTGTATGATACTATGTACATACTTAATATTTTTAAAAATAAAATTAGAAATTTACAGTGCAAGATATTAAATCATGCTATCTAAAAATGTCTTTAAAAAATTATAAAGTCTGTAATACTTTGAGCAATCAAAAAAAAAAAATTACTTTGATCTATATAAGACATACATACATTAAAAATATAGAAATATCACTACAGTGTGGGATCACAACAGGTTGTCGTCGACGCAAAGGTTTTGTGGCAGAAGTATGTGCCTGGCTTGTGCCCCTTGCTTTTGCTGTGCTGGGTTTCTGGCATGGCAACCCTGCAGCTGTTTCAATCTGAGGAAGCTACCGTACTTCACCAAGTATATTCTCCAAACATACAGGGTCTAAAAAACAATTAGAATCTTATACATTGACAAAAGATTTCTACTGAATAATCTGTAAGAAAATATCTTGTACAGGGCCTCATTTGGGAATGCCGGTTCAGGGGCAACATAATTGGATAAATAAATGATAACATTTAAAAAGCTACCTCCTGTTATAATAGTTTTCTGGTTTCCATGATAAATAAGACATGAGTAATAATAACTTTATTTAATCAGATTTTTGTCCTCTTCACATTTCTGGTAGCAGCAAAATCAAGCTGTGTTTTATAGATGAGACTGTCTTATGCTGGGGAAAATACGGTATGTGGAGGTGTTGTCTGGTGACACCAAGGAGACTTTCCCGTGCCTTTAGGAGTAGTGGGTAGATGGTGCCAGACGTAAATTTCATAGACCTATCAGCACTTAATGGGTGATGTAGTTATAATTATGCAAACCACCTTTACTTCCTTATAAAACTTCCTATTCTTGGACAAGGAGTTTAAGCAGTTCTAGCTTGTTTAACAGCAGGTCTGGCGGGCATAAGTTCAAAACGACTTCAACTTGGAATATTAAACAGACTTAGGATCTCAAGTCAACCCAGTCTTACAAGGTAAACTGGAAATGTTCTGGAAAGTAAAGGCAGCCAGCATAATATTGACCACATCAACCATTTATTGTGATTCTTCTTACGCCATAAGAAGATACTGGATTTAAAAAGACAAACCCCCCCAAAAAAGTGGGAAAAAAAAGTTCTGAAAGTTAAAAAAAAAAAAATGGGATCAACAGGGTAAGCTGCATGCAATATGAAATGTACAGGGAGGCTATATGGTAAAGTTAAGTAAAAGTAAAGATCCCTTTCACGCCTTTAGGCGTATCGGGCATATGGGAAGAGCGCCCATATTTTTACAGACCATCAGCACTCGGTGGGTAATGTGGTCAGCATTACACCGGCTGTCTTTACTTTCCCAGGACAGCCCATCCTGGTACCCATTTTAGACTGGGTCGACCTGTGACGTCCCATACCACGATAAAAATCCACGCAGCCACGCAGTGGGTTTCGATCGCGGTACGTTGGATTACGAGTCGGACTCGCAACGCCTTAGCCACGGACGCCGCAGACTATATGGGCTTAGGGCTGTATCCAAGCCTATTTGGTTGGTAATCATCTCGGTGCCCAGCCTTCTGTCTCGTGTACTGTCAATAATTTCTGATACAGATATTCTTCCACGCCACGACATTAAAATGTCCAGAATCTTGTCTCAGTGTGATTCTTCTTCTTGTTCTTCTGCCCTTTACCTCCCCCAAAGGAGCACAGGAGCTCAACCAAACAGTCAAATCGTTCAATCTTTTGCCATAGCATGCAGCTCACCAAATGTCCTTCCCCTATCTTTTAAACTTCTCCCTAGTTCCCATATATGTGTGTTTTGTTTTATTCCTTTGACCCTGTGGATTCCAGTGAAAAGACAATCAAGTTATACTGTTTTCAAGTATTTTCTATATGCGCCCTATCAAATGACACTGTCTCTTCCTCATCTCTTGATTTACAATAATGTATTCGGTTCTCTCCCAAAGCTCTACATAAGTAATCATATAACGCTTTTAAATTGCCTATTCTGTGCAGATACTTATGAACTTACCTTTGTATTTTATCAGCCTCAATGTGATGAGTTTAAATGAATGAGGGGCTACCACTATATACCAAATATACCTCAAGGCACGGGAAGAGGTCCTATACTTTTAGACTGGGTCAATCTGTGAGCTGAGGCCTCATGAGGGTTGCAGAATATGACCAGCAGGATCACCCCTATACTACCATGGCTTCCAAAACTAAAGCAAAACCAGGACAACATGAAACAATCAGTTTGGCATCTGCTACCTGTCACATGCTGTGACAGTCTGACATCAGTAATCTGTCACAACCTGTGACGGTCTGACATCAGTAATCTGTCACAACCTGTGACAGTCTGACATCAGTAATCTGTCACAACCTGTGGCAGTCTGACATCAGTAACCTGTCACAGTCTGACATCAGTAATCTGTCAAAACCTGTGAAAGTCGGACATCAGTAATCTGTCACAACCTGTGACAGTCTTACATCAGAATTCTGTCACAACCTGTGACAGTCTGACATCAGTAATCTGTCACAACCTGTGGCAGTCTGACATCAGTAACCTGTCACAAGCTGTGACAGTCTGACATCAGTAATCTGCCACAACCTGTGGCGGTCTGACATCAGTAATCTGTCACAACCTGTGCGCTCTGACATTAGTAATCTGTCACAACCTGTGACGGTCTGACATCAGTAATCTGTCACAACCTGTGACAGTTTGACATCAGTAATCTGTCACAACCTGTGGCAGTCTGCCATCAGTAATCTGTCACAACCTGTGACAGTCTGACATCAGTAATCTTCCACAACCTGTGGCAGTCTGCCATCAGTAATCTGTCACAACCTGTGACGGTCTGACATCAGTAATCTGCCACAACCTGTGGCGCTCTGACATCAGTAATCTGCCACAACCTGTAGCGCTCTGCCATCAGTAATCTGTCACAACCTGTGACAGTCTGACATCAGTAATCTTCCACAACCTGTGGCAACCCATCATAAATACTCAAAAATATCACCCATATATACTGGCATATGATCCTTAGTCAAAAAAAAAAAAAAGAATTATCTAAAATGCAACAGATTTCTTGATATCAATTTAGGATATCCTGTAAAATCTCGAGTAGCAACAGGTCTCTCTTTGACTCGAAACAGCCGGTCCCTGATGTCCTCATGCTTCACCGGATCATTTCTAGGGAAGTTCTCCATGCTGTAGGTTCCAGTGTAGGAGTTAAAGATAAAGCTTTTGTTCTGTCGGAGGTTCTCTTTTCCGTTCAGGTAGTCATGGAAGGTCACATGCTTCTTGGGAGAGTCCGGGTCTTTGGATCCGCTGGAGAGGCAAGATGATGGGTGGGTAAAGCTGTCCTCATCTGAAACAGTGATACAGTTTAGGAATTAAGCTTCTGGAGAAGATTATTCATCATAATCTTTTGAGCAATAAGAGAAACCTGAGAAAAGTATAACTAGAATGTACTTGCACTGGAGCCCACAGGAGCAGAGGAAAAAAGTCGACAACAACACCAAAATGCAAGGAAAAGAAAACTAAAGAGGAACATTAAAAAGACGGTAGGGACAAGGGGTAAGCTCCATGCAATATGACAGAAAAGGGTGACTTTGTTCATCAATGGCTTATGCTCCACTGTGGGCATAAAGGCAGAAGAAGAATCTGTAGGTTAATAAGTAAATGTGAGTCATGTATGAGTTGGATTATTTTCATGGCACTCCAGACACACCCACAGGTGCTCAGATTTGCCTCTTAACATGTACCTCAGCGCCCCGCAGCTACCCCGGAATGAAATTCCATTCTTAAGACAAAACAGAGCGTAATATTTAGATTGCAAACTGGTAAAAAAACAGACTGAACATTCAAAATAGGGGTTCTTTCCCCCCCCCCATGTGCTGCTGCAGACAACTCCTGGGTATGCAGTAAGGTGAACCCAAATCTGATGTTAGGATTCCGGTGGAAACCAAGCAGTATTCATAGAATCTTGGGGCTTTCTCATCCGAAAACTGCTGGCAGGTGAATGAAAATAAGAAGAGGGTTTTAATGATCTGAACAAATCAGCTGACACCATATCTTCCTCAGATCTCCCAGTGAACCAACATTTTCCCATTATCCTCACTGTCCTGCCTATTGTGCCATTATATGTCACAAGGCAAAGGCCATAACTCAGAAATATTAGATAACTGTGTTGGATGTTATGTCAGTATATAATTTTTCTTCGTAACATTTCTCTGTAGGTCTGGATGGTTTGGGCGGTGTTGTCTGCCTCTAGTCTGAAAATGCTTGTGTTTAAATCCTTTTGATGTTAATATGGTAGGAACAGTTTTTTTTTTATAAAAACTTTCTTGTATAAAACATCAGTTGCATATCCTTGTACAGGAGATTGCGAAACCAACTGCAGCATTTGTTGGTTTTACTAGGCAATTGTACATTTAATAGTTTGCCATTGCTTACTAAACGGTCAGCTCTCTATACTATTGAGGACATCAACGCTAGGCCATCTGTTGCCGAATCGCTTTCAGCTGGTTACCTCTAAATTATGAAACATGTTTACAGTGCCTAATTCATATTCACCAGTTTCTCATAAATGCATGGGAAATTGGCGGCCGTCTAATGATTTCTGGGAGAGACTTTATGACATGATGCTCTCTGAGTGATTTCTTGGCAGTGATTGAGATACTGGGGCCTTGTGAGAAGTTGAGAAGTCAAAGGTCCTGGAGTGAATGTCATCCTCCTCTTGAGAGTTCTGGGGCCCCATTGTGGGGAAAAAACAAGAATAGACCCACTGCCTCCCCAATAAGCATGTTTAAGCGTCAACTAATTGGGGGTTTCCTTTGAAGTCGGAGTGCATCTACCTGAGAGGAGAGAAACCAACACTCTGCATACAGATAAATCAGATTTGTAAAACAATGTGTACGCAACCCTTAGGTCTGAAACAAGTCTAAAGTCCAGAAGTGGATGAACAACAAGAACTTTCCACTGGTAAATGCAAAGAAGAATAATAATTTCATCCATGACATTGACATGTCAGCATAGGATACAACAGAATGGAGGTGCAAGTACTGTGTATTTTAACACTGCTGAGAAACCACTGACCCGGCTGCTTTGAGATACCAGCTAAGGGATTTTGTGTATCTGTGTAGTATTGTTTGATTTGTATATGCTGATGAAGGCTCCATAGCCGCAACGTTCACGTTCTATTTGTATTATTTATATTGTGAAGCTTACTAATATACTTTTTGTTCGGCTTTATATCTTTTCTGTGTATTTATAGACCAGATTACTTAATGGTTCATGTGGTCGTACCACTCCGGCCACCTTTCTTTGTCTTCTTCTGCCCTCCCCCCCCCCCCCAGTGGACCATAGGCCCTCAACCAACTCTCGCCAAGTCATCCCATAATTTGCTGCAGCCCATCCCATGCCCTCCCTATCTTTTTAACCTCTCTGGTTCCCTTCTCCATGTTTTTTCCTGGTCTGCCTTTATTTCTATAGTCACCTTCTTTGGCCTAGGGGTTGTGAACATGTTTTATAATGCTAGGGTGCTTTTTTTCAAGTCATACTTACTTTACAGCCTTAGTATATGCACAACTTTTTTTTTCTTCTTTTCTCCTGCTAAGATCATCTCATTTGCCAATGGAAAGTTGTTATCCCCACACTAGTTGTTTGGTGTCCATGCATGTTATCCCCACACTAGTTGTTTGGTGTCCATGCATGTTATCCCCACACTAGTTGTTTGGTGTCCATGCATGTTATCCCCACACTAGTTGTTTGGTGTCCATGCATGTTATCCCCACACTAGTTGTTTGGTGTCCATGCATGTTATCCCCACACTAGTTGTTTGGTGTCCATGCAAGAGTTAGAATGACTAATGCTTAGCTTATGGAGAGAGCTAAATACATTTCAGACAACTAAAAGCTATGGAAAAGACGCTGGCGTTGGATAGGACATACACTAATAAAACATGTCTTAACTATCTCCATGTGGGTTTTGCTGTGTCACTGGAGGAGTGGTTGGGGGGGGGGGGGTGTTAAAAACAATACACCCACTGACCCCTAACAAGCATGTCATAAAAGGCAACTAATTATCAGTATTTTTAATTATCAGTATTTTCAGTCAAGTGGCAGTGCATCTGCCTCAGAGACAAGGAACCAGAAATTGGTCTGTATCCAGAGCTTGAGTTTTGTGTGCTCATCCGCTTTACAGATCTGGCTAATTTGTGTGCTGACTGTTGGTTCCTCATTCCTCAGGCCAGTTCCCTCTAGCTTTGAAAGAAAACACCTCTAATTAGTCGCTTCCTAAAGGGGGCAGCATGTCTACTCCTTGCTTTTCAAAATGGAACCCGCTGCAATCCACAAGGGGAAGTAGAGGATTTATTGTTTATTTGGTTAGCTCTCTTACCAACACGGCCTATAATTGCCACAAGACATTCTCTGGGAAGTGAAGATTGATTGATATAACTAGAATGTCTTTACACTGGAACAACCCGAGGCATTTAAATATACAATAGAGTTAGTTACAAATCCTTTACAGGATGTTGCAGAACAACCCCCAGCATTTATTGGCTGTTGTGGTTTTTCTAGGCTAATTTTAGGTTCAGTAGTTTGACAGAATATATTGGACAAAGAAGAGGAGAAATACTGACGTCTTAAAAGATCTGAACATCAAGGAAGATTGGCTAATAAACAACATCGTTTCTCGAAAGCTGAAATATTTTGGTCATATCAAGCGCCACAACGGATTGGAAAAAATTATAGCAGAAGGCATGGTACCAGGGGCTAACCGACAAGAAGATGGGCACAGGATATAAGCGACTCCTTGAGTATGAAAGTACATGAGGCGGGAGAACTGGCGAGAGACCGAGTTTTTTTTTAGGCAGACTGTGATGAGAGTGACGTTCTGCAAAGGACCTGCTACACGATGATGATGAGTTTGACACTTTCCTCTGAATGGTCAGCTCTCGGTGCCATTGTCAAAACCTAAGACGATCTGCTGACAAATTATTTGCAGCTGGGATATAACCCAGCACCCCAGCATTATGAAACATGTTCACAGCACCTTAGCCACAGACTATGTAAATAAAGGCAGACCCGGGAAAAAACATGGAGAAGGGAACCAGAGACAGGTTAAAAGATCGGGAAGGCATGGAGTGAACTGCACATGATACAGCAAATGATAGGACGACTTGGCGAAAGTTGGTTGAGGGCCTATGCTCCATTGAGGGGGGGGGGGGGGGGGGGAAGAAGAAAAAGACAGGTGACTGGAGTGGTAGTAACCACAAGCACCATTAAATAGTTTGGTCTATAAATACACAGTGCTTGCATCATATTCCCAACATACCCAAGGTATGAACTTTTACTTATCTTACTTTGTCTCTAGGGAAATTTCCCAGAATCCTGTGGAGGGAGTTTGGGAAGGAAAGCTGGCAATTGATTTCGCTAGTCATCTTATTCTATGCTGCACATTAACAGTATCAGGTGCCACGGCGGATTAGAAAATGTCATAACAGAAGAAGGCACGGGTCGCCCAGCAAGAAGATGGGCACATGAAAGAAATGACACCCTGGGTAGAAAAATGTATGAGGCAGGACAGCTGGCGAGAGACCGAGTTTCTTTCAGGCAGACCGTGATGACAGCAACATTCTCAAAAGGATCAGCCACCTGATGATGATGATACTGGGATCTATAAAACCATCTTAACTCCACAACCCTGGGGCTTTATCCGAGATCACTCCAGCCTTTGATCCCCAGTGAAGCACAGACCCACAACCAGCTGATTCATTCCTTTGTAGACCTGTTTATGAATGGTTGGATTTGGCAGCTGTTTTCTACTGGATATATCCAGTCTTTCTTAGCAGTATCTGAGTGTGACTACCTTGCCCCCCCCCACCCACCCCCCCCCCCCCCGAAAATAAGACCGGGTCATAATATTTTCTGACTGAAAAAGGCATTAAAGCAAAATAAAAAAGTTAATAATAAAACAAAATCTACGAACTTGGGGTAAATAAATGAAAATATCAGCCTATTTGTGAGTAAGTATAGGTGTGCGAAGCCACATGTAAAGAAATCACAACAACACACAGAAAGCAGCTTCTTAATATATTTCAAAGCATAACTAAAAGAGGAAATTAATAAATGACAGAAAGCGAAACATGAAAAGCGTATTTATTTCTATTACAGGCCAGAAACATTCACATGAGAAAAGTGAAGCAAGCAATGGCAAACTTATCACATTAACAAGCTGACAATAACACATGGTTTAATATATACATGCCAGCAAGTTTGTTTGTGAGCACAGAATGGCATAGCTAGATTTACTTGACGAGGTGTAAAAGGGCCATGGATCCATTTCATTGCACCAGGTTTGATTCAATGTGGCTCAGTCTCTCTCTATTATCAGTCAGTCCAAAGAGAAATTAGTCAGGCAAACATAGATAAGTCATCAAAAGATGGATAAGCCAGTCCGAAGGCAGATAAGTCAGTCTAAAGGCAGAGTCAACCCAATGACAGTTAGGCCAAACACAGATTAGTCAATCCAAAAACATAGATCAGTCAGTCCACAGACATAGATCAGTCAGTCCACAGACAAAGATCAGTCAGCCCAAAGACAGTGATAAGTCAGTCCAAAGACAGTGATTAGTCAATCCAAAGACAGTGATTAGTCAGTCCAAAGACAGTGATTAGTCAGTCCAAAGACAGTGATTAGTCAGTCCAAAGACAGTGATAAGTCAATCCAAAAATAAAATAGTCAGTCCAAAGACAGAGAATAGTCAGTCCAAAGTCAGAGAATAGTCTTTAGTCAACATGACCATGTCTAGTGTTAGCTCCTACTCCCAGTTCATCTATACCCCCTGTGTTGCCAACAACCCAGTTTTATAACTCACAGATTTTCAGAAACACAAAATAATAACAACAAACTGTACTTTCATATTCTACAATTCCTCCTCTTCTTACCATTCGCTGGCTGTAACACTGTCAAAAAGTTCTGGTGTTTCGTCCTCTTCTAGACTTTGGTCTTCATTCAGAACCTGAGTTTAGCATGTGCATCCACTTTACAGATCTGACTGCTGGCTGCTTACATGTCAGGCAGATCCAGACTTTGAAGGACACACCCTTAATTAGTTGCCTCCTATGACATACTTGCTGGCATGGGGTTTTTCACTTATATGTTCTCTACACTGGGGCCCGAAATCAATGCAAGGAATACTATACAATTCAAAACTTCTATTAATTCATTATGAAATTTGTCCAAACAGAATAACTGTATTATCATTCAGTAATAATAAATATAATATTTGTGTCATTCAAACATAATAAATAAAATACATTTATCATTCAAAAATATATGAAATACTTTTATCATTCAAAAAGTAATAAATGAAATACCTTTATCACATAGCGGTGGGTATAATACTGATATCACCCAACATCAGATAACATAATACTTTTGTCACTCTCAAGAGATCATTGTTATAAAACTATAACAATGAACGCTAATACTTTTCCCATCCTATAACAATAAAGGCAATATTGCTAACAAGCTAACAGAAACAAATTCATATCTTCACCCACCCAAATCAAAACACTCAAAAACAATCATTTTAGAGAATTAACGCTCCCAGTGTAATCAGATATAGAGCAAGAGGATGACACACACATATGGAACAACAGATTCAAGAACAGCCTTAAGGAAATGAAGACCAGCTTGTACGATACATAAGAAAATGCACAATGATTATCCGTCAAGTGTATCCTATACTGTGATGAAGGAGTAGTAGAAGGAGATGAAAGAGAAGAATCTAACTAGCCCATAACAATAAATGACATCCTATTACCATTCTCTAGAAACAACCAAGGTAAAGAAACTCCTTCTCCATCCCGACGTGATGGAAATCAGTTACTAGTTCTATATCATTATAGACTAAATGATACAGCAAAAGTCTATGGTTAAGTACCAGCAAGGAAATCAAAGTCAACATTTTGAGAGCATGCATCTATCCTGACGCAACATACAGTTTAAAGTGGTGGAAACTCTTGCACTCTCATTATAAATCTCGATAAATGATATACAATATAATCATCATCAAGTCACAGTTATATGCCACTTAGGGTTGAGTCTATTGCTCCACTCTGTTCTCTACAATATATCATGCATAATTTCACAATTTAAAAAAAAAATAGTTGTTTAAACACTGTAGAACTGAAGTACAAGATAATGGAGCTAGTTTTTGCCAGTATTACAATTGAAAACTGTTTGAATATTATTTGAGCACAGATTACATGCCCCCCATAGAGGACAAAAAGACAAATATTTTTGAAATAGCACCCATTTTCCCTAGATTTATAACAACCACTATGGTTTATTGTAATTTTAAATGTAGACATTCCAGTGCTTGTACTGAATATTTTGATGCTTTTGATAATGTTTATTACTTGATGTGTAAATGAAATGATGTAAGAATGGAGGAAGACCACGAAGGGCAGAATGTTAGACGGGCCGGGATGCCCAATTCTTAATCCTTTAAACATAAAGTGTGTTTGTTCGTTCATTCAGTAACTTCACAAACAAGGAGATTATGTCCTGAATTCTATATATATATATATATATATATATATATATATTTTTTTCCCCTTTTGGCTATGCTCAACAGAAACCCAGCATAAAACAGATTTTCAGAAATGTTCTAGCAATATTCCGGTGACCAATCTTTTACTGACCACATCAGTCATTGAGTGCTGGTTGGTCTCTAACAGTGAGGGATTAGCATCACAAACACAATGATCACAAGATCATTACAGTCTAAGGAGAATGGCTCTGCGAGAAGTTGCCAGCCGATGTGGCCGATGCTCAACACTTAGGGGAAGGAGGAGACGGATATACAATCAGGCGGCTTCTGGTGCCATGGGAATAGGAACTCTTTGCTTGCTGCTGTAGATGGCGACGGAGCACTTATGGGAGTGTCCCGAGTGCTGTGATGTTGATTCTTAATTCAACATTCAACCACAAACACATTTCAAGGCAGGGACAAGAGGACTTTGTTTTCTTCTTCTCCTTCCTTTTAAATTCCTGGACTGCCTCATATCATCAGGGCAGCAGGAGGTCTCTGGAACAGGCCCTTCCCTTTGCTTCATCTGTCCATGTTTCGCAAGGTCATCCTCTGGGTCTGTTACCATTGTCTCTGTATAAAATTACTCTCTATGGTGCCCTCTCTGTAGCCAGTCTTGTTATATGACCAAACCATTCAATCTTTTGTCTACTGATAGAGTTCAGTTCTGACTCTTTGCCAGCTTACCTCCTGATTTCATCATTCCTAAGTTGATCTTTCTTTATTACACCTAGCATGATATGTAAACATTTCCTTTCTGTCATGACTATTTTTCTTGTCTTGTGAACAGTTTCCATACCTGACACTGACAGCGCAGCACTGGTCAGAATATTGTGTCAAACAGTGCTTGCATTTCACTATTGGTTACCATTTGTCCTATAACTTGACTAGGTTTGTATTTATTACTAAGAAATAACCACAATAAACAGTGGCGGGCCATGTAGTTAGAATGCTACAGTTTCACATTAGACCCCAAAATCCTTGGACTAAGGATTACCCGACCCCGACCACCATCAACACCGCCCTCTAAGGTTGTAAACATTGCAGCAAAGATAGATTTTAAATAACCACTTAGAAAATATACAATAATATTATATCTGAAAAGAAAATATTCAGTAATACTATATCTGACAAGAAAGAACAATTAAACAAAAAGAAGAACAGGCATGAATAATCTCAGAGATTTTTTGTCAGACACTAAGGTAGCAAACTGGAAACTACTTTTCTAATCAAAACAGTGCTTCAGAAGTGAAAGAACCAACTACTGTTCACTGTCTAGAACCTTCTAGTATTCTGGGCTTTAGTTTTGTTCCAGAACCTCTGATTTAAATGCATTTTCTTGAACCAGATCTGACTTATTTGTATACTGTTCCACACCTCTCAGCCAAATGCACTCCAACTTCGAAGGAAAGATACCTAATGTCGACTCTTATGACATGCTTCTTAGAAGGCAGTAGGTCTATTCACCCCCCCCCCCCCCCCCCACACACACACAATTGGAAAACAAAGAGCAGAGTGGACACAGCTTCCCTAATTAAAACAAAGTGGCAAAGGAGAAACCACTTTTCTAATCAGAACAAAATAGTAGGGTGGAAACCACTTTTCTAATCAACACAAAATAGCAGGGTGGAAACCACTTTTCTAGTCAAAACACAGAGAAAAAACTTTTAATAACAAACTGCCTTTAAAAAAAAAGCGTTTAAATGTTTTATGCAATTCAGAATGGTTATAAAGCTGAATAAGTTTGTCATTGATGCTAAAAGAAGAAACAGATTTCAGAAGTAATTACTGTACATATAAACAGAACATAGGCGGACAGAAAGAGCACTGCTCTTCTGTCCCGGCAGCTTCTGCAGCCTACTTTGTTCCAAACTTACTGGTGTTACCTTTCCTTTATAGTACACAAGGCAGAGAGAGAGAGACAGAGAGAGAGGGAGAGAGAGAGAGACAGAGAGAGACAGAGACAGACAGGCAGGCAGAGAGAGAGAGAGAGAGAGAGAGAGAGAGAGAGAGAGAGAGAGAGAGAGAGAGAGAGAGAGAGAGAGAGAGAGATGAACAACATAAGGTCTCTACAATACTGCCCAGGCTTTGTGCTATGGAAAGGACCAATTACTTTTGTTACTACGCGCGGGTCTTGCTAGTCACACCCGCTACCACCATGGGCTGTAAGTTCCATGCCTCCTCCCAGCACCATAAAATACTTGTCTGGAAAAGCGGAAAGATGCCAATAATGAAAAAGAATGTATAAATAACAAATATGAGAAATATTGCACAATGGTACGGGTGAGACCCAGCGGATAATATGGCAGATGTCAATATTGTAGAAATAATAAATAAACTGTCAATCAAAAGCCATTAACAAACATTCACAAATGTACTGAAAGTTGTGCGGAATGTACTGAAAATTAACTGAAAAACAAATATTGAAAACATTACTGAGGGGAACCTAAACATTGCACCGAAAGAGTACTGAACATTAATTATGCTGAAAAGTAATGATTCACAGACAGTGTACTGAAAGCTAATCCTGGAAAAGTACTGACAATTGCACAAAGCTGCTCTAAAGAATACTGAAAGCTGCACTGAAAAAAATCTCAGCAAAAAAATTAAAGGGAAACATTTTAAATTGGATGTCCAGTGCTCAATGCTTTTAAACTTCAATAAATATGAAAAATATATGCAGAGTTAGACTTCAGAAAGAAGTAAAACAAATTATCTTAAACACTGTTCGTCTATTTTCTTTTGTTTAACACCATACAGAGACAAATGTAAAATTCATAAACGGTGTCATAATTTGGTAATGTAACTGAGTTATAATAAATAACAATGAATAAAGTTTCTGATTTATACAGTTAGGCAATAATGACCTGAACAGAATCTTCTGAACTGAAAAATGTTAACTGTGGTACAGAGCCTGTACTTTGATTTTAGAAATGTAACTGCGAGGGGTGGGCACAGGGCAGACGTTGCCTACCGGGCACGCTCGGTCATTGGAGCGTGGGAAAGGAGTCACACAGACTGTAGGGTGAACACAGTGATTCATTCTCCGCCTACCTGCACAAGGGGTGTAGGAGGTGGCCGGTGATGCCTGGTTGATGGAGGTGCTATCTGGGTGCTGGTATCTGTCCGCTTCCTTGGCCCTGAAGAAGGTGAGCATGGTGGAAAGTGTCAAGGTGTGTTTGTGGGGTGGCACATTTCTAGTATAGTGTCTGAAAGGGGGTATGGTTGCTATGTGTGTTTGTGGGGTAGCACATTTCTAGTATCATGTCTGAAACGGGGGTATGGTTGCTTTGTGTGTTTGTGGGGTGGCACATTTCTATTATAGTGTCTGAAAGGGGGTATGGTTGCACATTTGGGTGGGCACATTTCTATTATAGTGTCTGAAAGGGGGTATTTCTAGTATCATGTCTGAAACGTCTGAAAGGGGTATGGTTGCTATGTCTGGGTATGTGTGTTTGCTATTTCTAGTCAGTGTGAAAGGGGGGTTGGTGCTATGTGTGTTTGTGGGGTAGCACATTTCTAGTATCATGTCTGAAAGGGGGGTATGGTTGCTATGTGTGTTTGTGGGGTGGCACATTTCTAGTATCATGTCTGAAAGGGGGTATGGTTGCTATGTGTGTTTGTGGGGTAGCACATTTCTAGTATCATGTCTGAAAGGGGGTATGGTTGCTATGTGTGTTTGTGGGGTAGCACATTTCTAGTATCATGTCTGAAAGGGGGTATGGTTGCTATGTGTGTTTGTGGGGTTGTGGGGGGGTATGGTTGCTATGTGTGTTTGTGGGGTAGCACATTTCTATTATAGTGTCTGAAAGGGGGTATGGTTGCTATGTGTGTTTGTGGGGTGGCACATTTCTATTATAGTGTCTGAAAGGGGGTATGGTTGCTTTGTGTGTTTGTGGGGTGGCACATTTCTATTATAAGTCTGAAAGGGGGGTATGGTTTTTAGTGTTTGTGGGGTGGCAATATATAAGTCTGAAAGGGGGTAATTGCTTACATTTTATAAGTTGGAAAGGGGGTATGTCTTTAGTGTTTGTGGGGTGGCACATTTCTATTATAAGTCTGAAAGGGGGGTATGGTTGCTTTGGAATATACAGGAGATGGTACATTTTTGTTGGAAATATGTCAGAGGACACACCACAGAGGGAATAGGTAAGAGGGAATATTTCAGTAGAAATGGGAGAGGTGGCACATGTCTGTGGGAATATGTGAGGTGGTACATGTCACTGAGAATATGTGAGGTGGTACATGTCATTGAGTATATGTGAGGTGGTACATGTCATTGAGAATATGTGAGGTGGTACATGTCATTGATAATATGTGAGGTGGTACATGTCATTGAGAATATGTGAGCTGGTACATGCCACTGAGAATATGTGAGGTGGCACATGTCTGTGGGAATTTGTGAGGTGGTATATTTCTGTGGGAATGTGAACAGTGGTACATTTCTGTGGGAATCTGAACGGTGGTACATTTCTGTGGGAATGTGAAAGGTGGTACATTTCTGTGGGAATGTGTGATGTGGTAGATTTATGTGGGAATGTTTACAGCGGTACATGTCTGTAAGAATATGTCAGGAAGTACATTTCTGTACAAATATGTGAGGTGATACATTTCTTTTGGGAATGTGTAAGGTGGCACATTTCTTTGGGAATGTGTGAGGTGGTATTTATGGTGGAATATGTGAGGCAGTACATTTCTGTGGGAATGTGTGAGGTGGTACATTTTTGTGAGTATGCGTGAGGTATTACAATCCTGTGTCAATGTATGTGGAGTTAGCAAATTTCAGTGGGAACACACTTACAAACTGCAAATTTCTGTGGAGACTACAAATTTCCATGGGAATATATGAAGTGGCACATTTCAATTATATGTTGAAATATATGTTAGATTACAAACTTCTATGTAAACATATGTGAGGTGGCACATTGTAAGTATAATGTATGTTGGAATATATGTTAGGTGACAAATTTCTGTGGGAATACATGTGAGGTGGCATATTTCGAGTATAATATATGTTGGAATATATGTTAGGTTACAAATTTATGTGAGAATATATGTGAGGTGGCAAATGTCTGTTTCAATATATGTGAGGAGACCATTTCTGTTGGAATATGTGAGGTGGCAAATTTCTGCACAAATATATGTCAGATGGCACAATTTTGTTGGAATGTATGTGATGTAAAAAAAAATGTCCTACGTAATGTGGCATACTTCCTTGTCTTACAGTTGATGTTGTGTGGTATTAGTAACCACGTCTGTCTTCTGTATCATGTACTTTCAATTAATGCTGACAAAGATGATCTTCCATGCCATGATGTCAAACTGTCCTGGGTATTCTCTCCTGGTCTCTGCCTCTCTTCCCCTTCAACTTTCGTACCGTCACAGTGTACTCCAGTTTTCTCCTTCTCATGACATGACCAAAGAGTATACAGACATGACCTTTCTCTGCAAAATTCTCACAGTAGGTTGCAATGTCTTTCTGTGAGAGCAGTGCCCTTACTTGGGCGGTTTGTCCTAGTCATTGTGTCTATAGGGGCATCTTCTGCCTAGCACAGCTGAAGTTGTTACTGAAAACTTGTTCAACTAATCATTCTGATCCATCACATGCCTGTCACGATCTCTGGTAACCATGGTTGGGGGCTAATCGGGGACATACTTTAGGGCCATTGAATGCTGCAGTAGTTTAGAGAGAACGAATGAAAAGAGTGGTTCACCTAAAGGACATTGATCTCTTCTTCCATGCATTCATCGGCTGTAAACTCTGGGAGAAAGCTCTAGTTGTTCATCCACTTCTGATTGATTTAGTCTTAGTCTTATTTATGAACCTGAGTTTCGCATGCACATCAATTTTACAGATCTGGCTTATTCTAATGCAGACTGTTGGCTCCTCTCCTGTCAGGCAGATTCACTCCGACCATAATTAGAACCCAGCCCCAAGAAATGTGCTCACCTTCACACTAGTTGACCCCTGCCCATCTTTCCCCATTTAATGCCTTCTGTTATTATTTTTTTTAATCCACTGTGGTGCTTGATATGGCCAAAATATTTCAGTTTCTGAGAAAGATGCTGTTTACTAAACAATCTTTCTTGATGTTTGGATCTTCTAGAATGTCAGTATTTCTTTTCTTCTTTGTCTATGGTTTTCTGAGAACCCTCCTACAGCATTCCAGTACAAAAGCTCAGATTTTCTTCCTTGAGGACTGGGAGACAGTCCATGACTCACCATATATTGATACAGGGAGGAAGCTTGCCTTCCAAATTTTCACTTTCATGTCCTTGTTGGTGCTTAACCACAGACTTTAAATGCTGTTTAATCTTTGCATTTCTATGGCCATCCTCCTGTTGACTTCTGTTGAACAGTCTCCATTCCTGTTTACTATGGAGCAAAGGTATTCAAAGTTTCTGATATTTTCAATTTCTAAATCATTTACTGTTATTTTTTTGAGTGACAGCCAGTTTTGTCTGTGGACATTATTTTTGTTTTCTGTAAATTCAAGAACAGGTTTTAATCTTCACTGTGTTTTTAAACAGACAAGATGAAATGTTTTATTTCACTTACACTGTTTGAAAGAAGGACTGTGTCATCTGCATAGAGAAGTTCCATATGAGCAGATCATAACTGTCAGAAGCATGGTATTTGCTTGACAATTCTCAATGCCTTTTGATAACATCCTTTGTTCTTTAACATAAAGTGACCAAACTGTTCAGGAAAACAAATATTTGGTTACAGTAATCTTCCTGTATGCAATGTTGCAGCATCAGAGGGGTCTCCATGTCGGAGTTGGCAAAGCTGTTCGATTCACAGCGGCGGCGTTCAGTTTATAAGTGCAATTTTTACTGAGATCCCTGGGGACGGTCACTGGAGCTACAGAGTTTGTGCATTGTGGGATGCTCTCGGTAGGCGGCAAGCCGTTTTGCGGAGAGAGACAGAGCTATACGGGATAAAAACCGGTGCTGTGAACTTGATCCTCCTGACTTTAACCTTTAAGATCACTCACCTTTTGACCCTTTCCTCAAATAGTTTCTCTCGTAATGCCAGAGTTTTCTCACGACCTGCAACAACAAAGATCAGGCTACAATCATACATACAACAGTAAACTTCTTCTTTTTCCTCTTAGCGATCACCGGCAGTAAACACCAGTAGGAAGCTTTTCGTTTCTTTTTAGTCCACTTTTTTGTTGTTGGTGTATATCTGTATGACAGTATGAGCTTAATTAGAACAAGCTTGTTGTGGGGGGGGGGGGGACCGCTAACACCACTGGAGCTGGAACACTTCCCTGCTGGCTGCTAAAGATGAAGAAGGAGTGCTCAAGGGATGTCTCGGGCCCTGTGATGTCAGTTCTTAACTCAGTTCAACAGTTCTACACATGGAAACGAGTACTTCACTTTACTGGGATTCTGGTTTTGTACACAAAGCCCTGAAAACCTTACCATGATGTTCTTTTGCTTCTTCTTGTCTCGAATCCTGGAATGCCTCACAGAGCCAGGGCAGAAACATATCTCTGGAAGGGGCCTTTCTGTGCACTTCATATAAAGTACCTATTAGTGTCTCTGATATTTCTGTGGTCCATCTTCTGTGTGGTCGACCTCTGGCTCTGTCATTACTGTATCTGTATAACATTGCTCTTTGTGGTGCCCTGTCTAATGCCAATCTTGTTAGATGGCCAAACCATTTGATCTGCTGTCTACCTATAAAGTTCAATACTGGTGTACGATCTATGGGGAAAAAAAGGCTACAGAACTGATGGAGCTATCACAGCATGTAATATCAGTAAGGTGTTATAGTCCAAACCCACATTATCATTAGGTAACAGGTCCTTTGCAGAACGTTGCTCTCATCACAGTTTGCCTGAAAGAAATTCGGGTCTCCCAACTTGTTTAATTTCCTACCCAAGGTGTCACTTACATCCTGTGCTCAACTTCACAGTAATCGGCCCCTGCTCCTCTTTCCTGGTACCATGCCTTCTGCTATTATTATTTTTCAAACCGCTTTGCCACCTGATATGACCAAAATATTTCAGTTTCAAAAACAAAATGCTATTTATTAGCCAATGTTCCTTGATGTTCGGGTCTAAACAAATCGATCAAGAAAAAAACAAATCCACATCAAAGCAGTTTTTCTAACTGACACTGATTTCCAACCTACAATTGATACAGGGAAGTATCCTGGAAAGCTGAGGCACTTGGCATGGGTCTATACAAAAAATAGGAATCTAGCACCAAATGTCCTGCACAGTGGACCAGGTGACAGCTTATTTCTTGACTGGGATGTTTATAGGAGAAATAGCAGTCGAAAAAGGACTGATCCATACCAGCATAGAGAACTTACCCATATCAGCAAATATGACTGATCCATATCAGCAAATAGGACTGACCCTTTATCAGCAAATAGGATAGATCCATACCAGCAAATAGGACTGACCCTTAGGCGTAAACAGGAACTGACCCACAACACACAGGGCTGACCCATATCAGAACACAAGATTGACCCATATCAGTAAATAGGACTGACCCATATCAGTAAATCGGACTGACCCATATAAGTAAATCGGACTGACCCATATCAGTAAATCGGACTGACCCATATCTTACACAGGACTGACAGACCTATTTTAGCAAATAGGACTGACCCATATCAGTCAATAGGACAGGCTTATATCGGCAAATAGGGACTGACCCACATCAGTAAACAGGACTGACCCACATCAGTAAACAGGACTGACCCACATCAGTAAACAGGACAGACACACATCAGTAAACAGGACAGACACATATCAGTAAACAGGACAGACACATATCAGTAAACAGGACAGACACATATCAGTAAACAGGACTGACCCATATCAGTAAACAGGACTGACCCATATCAGTAAACAGGACTGACACATATCAGTAAACATGACAGACACATATCAGTAAACAGCACAGACCCATATCAGTAAACAGGACAGACCCATATCAGTAAACAGGACTGACCCATATCAGTAAATAGGACACCATATTAGTAAACAGGACACCATATCAGTAAACAGGACACCATATTAGTAAACAGGACACCATATCAGTAAACAGGACACCATATCAGTAAACAGGACACCATATCAGTAAACAGGACACCATATCAGTATACAGGACTGACCCATATCAGGGCCCCACAAAAGCAGATGATGGACAACCAACAGAAGAAAGATATCTGAAAGATACACAACAGGACACAGTAACTGGATGACTATTACCACACAGGATGAGAAACTCCAGGCATACACAAGTCACTTAAAGTACAACCATGAAGATGAACACACATAATGGATCCCCCACCAGGATCACAGGAGCAAAAGAAAGGATTCACACATTACATACAGTTAGGGACCTTAAACTGACAACCGCTGGCACAATAAACCTATTAAGCCATTAAACTTGGTACACATAAAACCAGATCATAATGATAACCAAAGCCATCTTTAGCAGGGTTCAACATGAACCTAACTTTTTTCTTTCTAAAAAGAACCAACCCACCAACCATTTGCCTGAAATGGTATGATATTGTTTACTGTTTTTTTCTTCTGTAAACAAAACACTCACTTTCAAGTTCTTTCTCTTTAAGTTCCAGCTGCCTCATCTTGGCAAGAAAGTCTTCATATCTGACGTCCCCTTGGTCACCTGACCCAGTGACTCGGTCAAACTCCAGTTTTTTGTTTCTGTTGCCATTTCTGCGGGCGAGGCTGTCTTGCTTGCGCTGAATTAACGGATCGGCCAAGATGGCATCTATGTTTGGCCTCCTGATCACCTGCAGGATTTAAACTGTTTATTGTTATTAGCTCTTTCGGTATGAACTTTAACTCCCTACATACTGGTCATATCAAGCACCAGGACGGATTTGAAAAAATTATAGCAGAAGGCATGGTACCAGGAAGGAGGGGCAGGGGCCGACCAACAAGAAGATGGCTACAGGATATAAGTGACTCCTTGAGTATGAAAGTACATGAGGTGAGAAAACTGGCGAGAGAGTTTCTTTCAGACATACCCTGATGAGAGTGACGTTCTGCAATACAGAGCTACTGGCTAGGCAGTCTCATGAACATGCCACTATAGCCAAATCGGAAAAGTAACATTTATGGGGTCATGATACAAACCAGAAGTTCTGGTTCTGCGGCATCTTGGGGGTGACAGGGTGAAGAAAGAAACATAGGAGGCTGTAACACAAGAGACATCTAAATGGTGTACGAAGGAACGAATGAACAAACAAACTTTATTTTCAAAGGGTTACCACTTGGGCACGCAGGCCCGTCTAACATTCGGCCCTTCTAAGCACTCATTTTTCAGAGTACCAATGCCTGCTATCAATAATGCTTGTTACGGATATAATAAAGAGTGTACAGTGTACAGTCATCAAGCATGGTACATCAGCCTGCCAGGCAGCACGTGCAGAGAAATGGAGGCAGATTAGATAGAACCGTCTCGCAAATCCCGCCTCTACTGTTGCTTCTGTTTGCAGTCCACACACCTAAAGAGCTTTCCAGGCTCAATTTGGACTCGCTGGTCATCTTTGATCTCACAATCATTGATCATTTTTACTGTTCTGGGTAAGTGGCCTTCATCACTAGTGCTGGTTGAACAACTAACTTACTACTAAAACCAGCTGCTCATGGGAACAATCAGGAGTACCTTGGAGTGGCTACTGCAGCAGAGGACTGAGCAGGCATGGGAATGAGCAATGTGTAATGGTGTAAATTGAGATAATGCAACTTACTAAAATTCTAAACATAACAATATTTGTAATTTAAGGTACAGAGTAAACAAAACAAAAAAGAAATAAAGAAGCTGACCTCTACTTGGATCATCTTCCGGATAATCAAATCCAGCTCCAGAGAATACTGACTGGGTATTCTGGGAAAATCACCAGTCCGGATCTTTCTGTTGAGCTCACTCTGGTTGGACGCTGTAAAGGGGGGAACTAGGGCACACAGCTCATAGAGCATGCAGCCTAACGACCAAATATCAGACTTCTCGTTGTAGGACTGGTTGTTCACAAGCTCCTGGAGAACAAAGTCAAACCATTACTAGAGGGTGTTCCGTAAGTCCTGCCACAGTGAATGAATATTTGTAACGAGCTAACATCTGTTTTGAAGGCACGGGTAAAACCACTCCAGTGCTGCATATTTTGGGTAAAGAAGCACTTCCTAGATTGAAACCAACCCCCTTTTACAGATGATGATGGTCCCTGTGTGGGTTCTGGGGCCCCACCGTAGGGAAGATAAGAACAGACTCACTGCCTCCGCAATAAGCTTTCGTAAAAGCCAATTAATTAGGTCACCCTTCAAAGTCAGACTGCATCTGCCAGAGAGACAAGAAACCAACAGTATGCATACAAATAAGCCTGTTCTATAAAATAGAACACCCAGGTTCTGGAACAAGACTAAAGTCCCGAGGTGGACGAACAACCAAAACTTTCTGTCGGAATTTACAGCCTGTGAACATGAAAAAGAAAAGATGATGGAAATTTCTATTATGGTCCCATTTTGAAGTACAAAGAATAGAACCCCCCCCCCCCCCCCCCTCCCCACAAGCATGTCGTATCAGGGGACTAATTAGGGCGTCTCCTTCAGAGTTGGAGTGCATCTGCCTGAGAGACAAGTAACCAACAGTCTGCATACAAATAAGCCAGATCTGAAAAACAGATGTGAAGGCACAATTTAAGTTCTGGATTAAGACCAAAGTCCAGGAGTGGACGAACAACCAAACCTTTCTGCTGGAGTTTACAGCCGGTTAACGCTAGGAAGAAAAATGGTACCCATATTTGCTTGTATCTTTACACATCTGTCCCAAAAATATCAACAGCTACATGCAGCCATCATTTCATTTCAAACGGGCACCCACAAGAATATTGCTGCTGTACATTAACTTACCGGCGACATATAATACGGGGTCCCAACATAAGTCTTTGCAAAACTACTCTCGTGATGGAGAACTCTGGCCAGGCCGAAATCTCCGAGCTTGACGTTGGACTCGGCGTCCAAAAATACATTGGCTGGTTTGAGGTCACGGTGAAGGACAGCCTTGCCGTTCTTCCGTTGATGACACTCCTTCAAGGCCAAGGTCGTCTGGATAAGGATCTTCCAGGCAAAGTCCTCGGGAACATGCGTCCTGAAACAGATCATAATATGTTAATTCACGTCCTTTTAACTTTAGGGGACATCAGTCCTTTAACAGACTCATAATATTTTAATTCATGTCCTGTAACTTTGGGGGACATGAGTCCTGAAACAGATCAGTTTTTCAATCTGTTAATTCATACCCTGTAACTTGGAGGACATGAAACAACACATCAGTTTTCAGTTTTTCTAGCCTATGTGCATTTTATTTTATTTTTTAAATAAAAATTTAAATGACTTGGTGGTACACCTAGCATGCTTATTTAAACTTTCTTTTTCGCCTGTGTTTGCCTTAATAGTGTGGCTGGCATGATATGTTGTGGTTTACAGCTAGGCTGCAATATCTGCATCTTTTGGTCTAATACACTCCATTTCAGCAAAAATGAGTCCTATTTTATAAGGGGACAAAAATTATAAAGAGCCAGTCATCACTGGTTGGTGTTGTTATGAGATGAAGGAAACGAACAGGTTGTGACCACTGGAAATATCTGTGGAAAAAGAGACAGAGGAAGTCAACATAACATGATTCTTGACACCCTTTTGTCAAGGCATGGAGGTGTGTAGCACACAAACTGATAAATGCTTTTTAAGTCCACAGATTGTTAAGAGGCATGATTGTCCACGCCAGTCGAAAATGCACTTGATGATGATGATGATAGGGGTTAGTTAGTTTTTCTTCTGTCCCCAAAAAGAGGCCCTGGAACCCTCACCGGAAGAATCTTAAAACAGCGGAATGTTTTCAGCATATAAAACAGCGGAATGTTTTCAGCATATAAAACAGCGGAATGTTTTCAGCATATAAAACAGCGGAATGTTTTCAGCATATAAAACAGCGGAATGTTTTCAGCATATAAAACAGCGGAATGTTTTCAGCATATAAAACAGCGGAATGTTTTCAGCATATAAAACAGCGGAATGTTTTCAGCATATAAAACAGCGGAATGTTTTCAGCATATAAAACAGCGGAATGTTTTCAGCATATAAAACAGCGGAATGTTTTCAGCATATAAAACAGCGGAATGTTTTCAGCATATAAAACAGCGGAATGTTTTCAGCATATAAAAACAGCGGAATGTTTTCAGCATATAAAACAGCGGAATGTTTTCAGCATATAAAACAGCGGAATGTTTTCAGCATATAAAACAGCGGAATGTTTTCAGCATATAAAACAGCGGAATGTTTTCAGCATATAAAACAGCGGAATGTTTTCAGCATATAAAACAGCGGAATGTTTTCAGCATATAAAACAGCGGAATGTTTTCAGCATACTCAAACCGAATTTTTAAAACAGTAAGAAAACACTTTATGGTTGGGATCCTTAGAAGAGCAATACAATTTTTTTTAAAAGCAAAATACACATCATGCATTGTTTTAGAGTAAAAGAAATTAACTTCTTCGTCCTGGAAATACTTAAAAAAAAAATTGGTCATGAACCTTTTAGAAATGGAGAAGGAACTAGTAACGAACTCAGGCCCAGCTCTGCCTATCTACACTCAAGGTCACCTTTCACTGATGCTTGGACAGACTGGTCAACGTTGCTCAAAGTTAGAGGGCTGTCCCAGTGTACTGCTGTAGATTGCACTCTCTCGTTGCACCTAGGTTCAGCCAGTTGTACATGTTATGAGGTCATTAAAGGCACTTACATCCTGTATTATAGAGACATGTGGTCGCCGGTAGGAGTGTTGAACAAGCTGACACCCCTGCCACTTACACATCTCAAAGGTTAAGGCAGAGATTGAACGTCCAATCACAGCGTCCTGGCCGGACTCTGTTGATCATAAGTGACATGGGCAGAGCTGGGCCTGATTTCATTACTACATCAATGGAGAAAACCCCATTTTAAAAAAAAAGCCAATCACACATTGTTTCAGAGTAAAGAAGTGTACTCCCTTTGCCCTTAAAGAAAAATATACCATGACCCTATCAGAAATGGGAGGAAACCTATTTATAAAAAAACTATTTTTTTTTTCAAACACCAGCCACTAATAAATTTATTTAAAATGTATTTATCAATTGATCCAAATTATCCAATAGCCTGAAGTATACATCTCATTTAAAAAAAAAAAAAAAAAAACCACAGGCTAGCTCCAAAAGTTACATTTACGGGGAATGGGACTAACAAGAAGTGTATGTTTTCGGAATCCCTGGGCGAAAGACTTGAGCTGAGAAGTTCCTAAGCAACACAGAACTTACCCTTCCTTTCTGTTCTGTACGATAATCGTGTCAAGGTCCCCACCTTGACAATACTCCATGATGATATAAATAATAGCTCTTGACCGGTCAATGATGCGATCATGGTACCTCACAATATGCTGATGTCGCAGCTCTCTTAGCAGGTTCACCTCGGAGACCAGCATCTGCTTTTCAGACTCAGTCATTGTTCCGTACTCCATCTCCTTCCATACCATGATCTTTACAATGGGATAGACAGAAATATTGTCAGCGGTTAGCAGAAATTGACACTTTTCTTCTTCAGCATTTGAAGTCTGTGAGCTTCATTGCTGCATATTTCACCGGCTTTCATTCATCTGTGTGACTGGTCTTCTCTTTCCAGACATATGTCACATGCCACCACAAATGTTAATGGCATGGCATAAGATACACAACTGGCACACCTGATGTGATCCGGTCAGTATCAGTAGTTAGCTTATTCTGCCCCAAATGGAGCATAGGCCCTCAACTAACCTGCACCAACCCTGAGTTGTTCATAAGATTCTTCTGCTTTTAATTCCCCAATGGAGCACAGGACCCTAACAAAGAATCACTTTTGCTGTTTTTCTCTCATAGGAGAGAGTAACTCAGTTGAGGGTCAATGCTCCACTAGGGAAATAGTTTAAGCTGATTGAGGACCCATGCTCCATTGGGAGATAGTGTAAGATGGTTGAGTACCCATGCTCCACTGGGAGATAGTGTAAGATGGTTGAGTACCCATGCTCCACTGGGAGATAGTGTAAGATGGTTGAGTACCCATACTCCACTGGGAGATAGTGTAAGATGGTTGAGTACCCATGCTCCATTGGGAGATAGTGTAAGATGGTTGAGTATACATGCTCCACTGGGAGATAGTGTAAGATGGTTGAGTACACATGCTCCACTGGGAGATAGTGTAAGATGGTTGAGTACCCATGCTCCATTGGGAGATAGTGTAAGATGGTTGAGTACCCATGCTCCACTGGGAGATAGTGTAAGATGGTTGAGTACCCATGCTCCACTGGAAGATAGTGTAAGATGGTTGAGTACCCATACTCCACTGGGAGATAGTGTAAGATGGTTGAGTACACATGCTCCATTGGGAGATAGTGTAAGATGGTTGAGTATACATGCTCCACTGGGAGATAGTGTAAGATGGTTGAGTACACATGCTCCACTGGGAGATAGTGTAAGATGGTTGAGTACCCATGCTCCATTGGGAGATAGTGTAAGATGGTTGAGTACACATGCTCCACTGGGAGATTGTGTAAGATGGTTGAGTACCCATGCTCCACTGGGAGATAGTGTAAGATGGTTGAGTACCCATGCTCCACTGGGAGATAGTGTAAGATGGTTGAGTACCCATGCTCCACTGGGAGATAGTGTAAGATGGTTGAGTACCCATGCTCCACTGGGAGATAGTGTAAGATGGTTGAGTACCCATGCTCCACTGGGAGATAGTGTAAGATGGTTGAGTACCCATGCTCCATAGGGAGATAATGTAAGATGGTTGAGTACCCATGCTCCATTGGGAGATAATGTAAGATGGTTGAGTACCCATGCTCCACTGGGAGATAGTGTAAGATGGTTGAGTACCCATGCTCCATTGGGAGATAGTGTAAGATGGTTGAGTACCCATGCTCCACTGGGAGATAGTGTAAGATGGTTGAGTACACATGCTCCATTGGGAGATAGTGTAAGATGGTTGAGTACCCATGCTCCACTGGGAGAAAGAGTAAGATGGTTGAGGACCCATGCTCCATTGGGAGATAGTGCAAGATGGTTGAGGACCCATGTGTTTTGTGCTGAACACACTTTGCGTGATTGCCTACGCCCTAGATGATGATGATAGCTAAGGTGAGTGCAAAAGGTCCACACAGCTTTACATTGAGAGACAAGTGTTTCTCGAGATTAGCAGGAGACAGCGGCTTCATGGGTATTGCAAGACCCAAGTGTGAGTTGCCACTGAGCTGAATGTTAGAGAGTGTCCAGTCAGTGCCTCTCAGTCACTGAGACAGTGCAGACACATGTACAGATTGTGACTTTTTAGTAGTAATCTTGTGTATTATTTTATTCTGGTAAAAACTTATATAAGATTTTTTATTAGAATTTAGTGATTAATTTGGAATGCTCCAGTTGAGGGTATTTAGTGGAGATAAAACAGAGAGATCCCAACACTTTATCTGCCACTGTTGTGAGGAAATTGTACTGCTGCGATGATGTGATTGTTCCTGGCTAGCTGAGCGGGCAATTATCCCCCTGCGGGGAAGTGATTGTTCCTCGACGGGTTCTGACTTATGACCCGTGTCGGGAAGACTTGGTGTGCCGGGAGCAGTCTCTCTAGTCAATTATTATGTATAGGTGGGCACGTAACCAAGGCGACCTCCAGAAGTGGGCTTGTAGGCCGAAGGTGTCTGATGTTGTGGAATCAGGTCAAGTTAAGGCTAAGTGTCCCCCTGTGATGTGACACCACTTTGGAAGTATACCAATGGGTATCACTTCACTGCTGTGCAGAAGACAGCTGAGAACAAGTAGCTATTATTACACTGCGATTAATGCATTCTCTTGCTAAGATTACAGTCCAGATTCAATCTCCTGCAGAAGAAAGATTCAAAACATTTTCCTCCCGATGTAAGTTTAAATAATGCAGACACAAACAATACACCACAGAGATCCGGGACCCCATTTTGGGGAAACAAAGGCTAGACTCACTGCCCTCCAACAAACATGACACAGGAACTGACTAATATGTGGTGTTTCCTTCAAAGCCTGCTTGAGAGACAAGGAACCAACAGTCTGCACTGTAAAATGGATATGCACACAAATTTAAGTCTGGAACAAGACTAAAGTCATGAAGTGGACAAAAAACCCAAACTCTCCATCGGAGTTTACAGCTAGTGAACATAAAGAAGAAGATAAAGACGATCTAAATTCTATGGTCGTGATGGTGGGAAAGTTGAAGGGGAAAAAGACAGAGGGAGAAAGAAAGAGAAGATTCTGGATAGTGATATCATGGCTTGGAAGAAATCTGTAAGAACTGCATGAAAGTACACGAGACAAAAGGTTGTGGATAGACATGGCTACCAACACCACATTGTATGGACTTCAAGAAGAACAAGTGTATGAATGAAATAATCCCTTTTCAATAATCTGTTAATTTGTGACCCTGTTTCATTTACTCTTTACGTGCCAGAACAGCAGAAGCATATAATGTGACCTACTTTTCCATCCTTTTTTCTGCGGATCTTCTTACATGTGCCATAAGAGCCAGTTCCTATGGTTGAAATAACTTCGAAGTCATCGAGAGTTGATGGCATGCTGAGTCTGAAACAATCAGAGATGCAATGACAAACACATCATCATCATCATTCAGCAGGCCATTCACAGAATGTCTCTCTCTTCACGGCACGGCTGAAAGTCTCTCTTTCTTACAGCCAATACTCCAGCCCTGTTTGCTTTTACATCCATGTATCGTCAATAAATGACATACATATCTATGAACATTTTTCTTAGTCCAATCATCAGTGGTGTGCCACTATGGGTCTATGTGTAAGTGAAGATAGGAAGCCGAGCTATAGTTCACTCAGTTGCCTGGTGTCTTGTGAAGTCTCAAGCTGTCAAAGATTCCTTCAATCCATCGGCTTCTAGGTCTCCCTCTGCCTCTTCTCTTGGTGTTTACATTTCCATGTTGTAATCTCTCACTCATTTTTTTAGATTTTTTCTCATAGTTGAACTATTTCAGTCTTTGCTTCTCAATGAATTTAACAATGGGTATTGTTCCAACAGCTTTTTTCTAATTTTTTTTTCTCACATGACTTTTTCCCCCTGGTTTTGTTCAGACTTTCTCAAGCATCTGATTTCACAGGTGGTTAGTTTTGCTTTAATACTATAAGCAACCAAATAAACAAGCAAAAAAGAAGCAGGAAATAAAGAGAAGATGAAAGAACGTGTATATATTCTCCGAAAGTATGCTACAAATATCCTGCTAAAAATATATATTTAGTACTGGTTACCATATGAGATTAGGTATTGTGTCCCCTGGAAAAGACCCAATGTTTATTGTAAACTTACAGACATCTATGTAACACAGACAAGACATTTCTTCTCTAAAAGTTTGTTAATATTACAATTTTGTGTCAGTTTGGGGAGCCACTGTGGTGTAGCCGCTAGCAGATCCTTAAGTCGTGGGTTCACATCCAAACAGAGCTGGACTTCTTTTACAAAAATGATATAAAAAATAAGTTTAATATCTGTTCCAGGCTGCGCCGTCTGTCCTGTTACTAATCAGTTTCTGAGGTTCTGACTAGTGAGCACTCGGCTCAAATGTATCACATCAGGTTACTACTCTCACAACTGACCATTCTCATGCATACTGACTTCTGGTCAAAATGGATGCTAGGCACAGTCACTGTTTTTACTCCTGGCAAATTTTCGTTGTTGTTGTTGCTTTTGACAGACGGTGGCCATTGCATTTTTCTCCGTTTGTAAACTGAAAGTATGTAGTTTCGTTGCCTGGTTACTGAGCTGAGTGCATGCAGCGACACTGCCAGCTGCGGATTTCATTTGGTATGTTTTCCCACTGTGACCAGCATGTTGTTGTGAACTAAGGATTCAGAAAATGGCCTGTTGCTGCAGAACTGGTGGGGCCTTATGTGATTAAAATTAATAGTATGTGCAACTGCTGATCTTTTTGTAACTGCTGTTCCCATCAGTGATGCACTGTTTATGTTTATGTAACGAATAAACACTATGACACACACATGTGACCCATAAGTGCTCAGTTCTACTTCTACTTCAGGCCTGAGTCTGAAGAATCTTAGCGCATTGCACGAACTCCAATGCACCGGCAAGGATCTTGAAACACTAGATACATTTTTAACTCACAATTTTGCCAGGGCAGCGCCGTTAGGCTACTCTTTTTGATTTCCAACTGCCAAGGTATATTTTACGTGAGCGACAATACAAATGGGCGTCTGGTCTCATTACCCAGAGTTCAGGGGAAATTACTAGAAGCTCACGCCAAAAAATCCCAGCCATCACCAGTGTTTGAACCTGGGACCTCCAGCACTCGGGGCGGATGCCATACATCAAGACAACTCAGCCCCCAATGATAGTCGGAATTTCTAATGTCAGACTGTTTGTGTTAGCACTTCTGATGGCTGCCTTATGCTAGTAATGCCTGTGTATGCTAGTGGATATACTGAGACTACAGTCTGTGCCAATTCTTCCACAAGGGAAAGTGACAGACATGCTGTGTGTGTTATCGTTGGCACAGGGATGGAGCAACTATGGGGTGACCTGTTTGCTATGAGGCAGAAACTAAGATTACCAAGATCTCATACATATTAAGTTTGTAGACGATCATTTGCACATTCAACTTTATATGTTCAGTCAACATGTTGACATCCATCCAGAAAATTACAAATAGCCAGATATTCATAGTCGTTGCAGGCTGCTTGGATAGACTCACATCTTCAACTTCACTCGCATTCACTTTTCCACGCAACGCTTGTTCCAGTACCAAACATAGCAATATGCTCAGTTGTTTCACTCTTCTAATCTAGTATTCAATTCAAACACATCACTTTGGCATCTCACTTCTTTTCGTTCTCCACCACTTGATGGTAAATTGATGTACTATAAGCTAGATGCTGTGAGGTCCCTTTAGGAGTGTGAGAACAGTGCAGTGGCAAAAAAAAGATGATTATGGTCCGAGGAGAATGGCGCTGCCGGGAGTTACTAGGGGATCTGGCCAACACACAAGGAAAAGCCGAAACATATAAATATAAACAAACAGTTACTGGTGCCATCTGCCTGCGCAGAACAGAGGGAACTAAATGGTATGATAGAAAAATCAATGTAGAACTTTGGGAGAGAACTAAACAGTTCCAGTGGACCAAGAGGTGAGGAAAAGATGCTCTCGTTGGATAGGACACACACTGAGAAAACAGGAGAATAGCATAACTAGAATGTCTTTGCATTGGAACCCACAGGGGCATAGGAATAAAGGAAGGCCAAAAAACACATGGAGAAGAGAGGTGGAGAATGAAGTTAGAAAGATGGAGGGGAAATAGAACGACTTGGCGTGAATTGGTTGAGGGCCTATGCTCCATTTGGGGAAAGAAAGGCAGAAGAAGAAGACTGGTGCCATCGGAATTGGAACTTTTCGCTTGCTGCTGAATATGACGACGGGGCACTTACGGAAGCGTCCTGAGTGCTATGATGTTGATTTATAATTCAACATCCAACTTTTTCTTTTCTTCTGTTTCCCCACAATCATGCTAACCTTGTGATTGTCTTTTCTGGCCTGTGCCTTTCTAAGCCCGGCCTCTTTGCACATAAATTATGTGGCTATCCTCCGAATAATGGTCCTAAATTATTGAGGTAGAAAATATACCCTAACAGGGCCTCAGTCACGTGTCAATTGCTCACTTCCATCATCTTAAATTGCGCACTTTCGGGTTTTTCCGCCACCGCCGAGAGTATCTATCCCCCACGCGGCGTGAATTGGGGCTAAACTAGATGGCTGGGACTCACGAGCAGCAGCTACCGCATCTCCTGCATCTTCCTTCATTTTATTTGCTAGTGAGTCCTAGCCATCTAGTTTAGCCCCAATCCACGCCGCGTGAGCGGCGTGGGGGATACTCTCGGTGGTGGCGGAAGTCGCCAGAAGTTTGGAATCCGGCGGTGGCGTTATAGTCCCTGGAAGTGCGCAATTGACATGTGACTGAGGCCCTGTTAGGGTATATTTTCCACCTCGATAATTTAGGACCGTTATTCAGAGGATAGCCAAGTATGTTAAGCAGATGTTTATCTTACTCATGTAAAACTTATCATTTCGGTAAAACTTGGATCATTTAAAGTGTGTCTAACTGGACATGCATTAAAGTATATTTGTTCCTACAGCAAGGCACTGCCATCATGTGAGGTGGCACCTTTGAATCTGAGTGTGGCCACCTACAGCTTTCATATTTTGTGTCGTCCAATGAGCAAATGTAAGGTGTCAGTGATATCCCCAACATTAATTTAATTACCTTTTTAAACTATTACTTAATAATTTCACATACTTGCTGAAAAACTAATAGCTCGAAATGAAGGACAACACAACAGTCTGTAGTAGTCTCTATCTCAAAGACACAAATTTTGAAATAAACGGCTCTCCTTTGAACTTCCCCATAAAATGGCGGCTGTAATATGATGCCGTTCAAAAGAGAGCTAAATTGGCCAATTTCTGGCCAAAAAATATCCAAAAATATCCTAATGGGGCTCAGTTCTATAAAATATAGCATAACGAAACAAATGCTCTAACAGGGTCTCGGCAATACGTTACTTGCAGACCTGCTTCTGCGAGTGTGCCCTCACTGCCGACCGTATCCCCCGCGCCGCTACGCGCGGATAGGGACAATTAGATGGCTGGGACTCACGAGCGGCAGCTACGCATCTTCTACAACTTTCTCCAATTACTTGACTCGTGAGTCCCAGGCACCTAGTTTAGCCCCCCCCCCCTCTCCATCCGAGCCGCGCGTAGCGGGGGATACGCTCGGCGATGAGTTTAATCGCGTTTCGCGCATGCCGACAAGTCTGACATCTACCGCTGCTAAATCCTCCAATCGGAAGAACACAGTATTGCTAATCGGCTTTCATCGTCTGTAATGTCTCAAAAGTGGTCAACGGTCGCTAATATCGTCTGCTAGTATCGTCTGCAGAAACGTTCAAAATTGTCAGCGGTCGGTATTTATCGTTTGCTACTACCGTGTGCAATGTTGATATTGATTGTCAAGTAATCCTAGTTTTGCCGCGATTTGTTCCTTGGCAGAAAGTCCGTATTTTAGATATACGTGAACGTGGCGCAGTGATTTCGGTCACAGGCATGAGGCAAAGTTAAGTCTGATGTGAGGTGTATAAGGAGATACTCTGTACCCCACTCGGGTGCCAGTCCTTCACTGTTCTGGTTTTACGGAACCTCATGCAAGACTCCTGCTGCACGTCCCCGTCGTGCGCCACGGATAATGTCTCAAATGAGCATTAACAGAGTTGGCAGGGGATCTCGGAGCTGGCGGCCCCTAGAGGTGTAGTGTCCTTTCTGGCTCTCACCAGCCCGCCCCCAAACGCATGGGTGAAAAGTCTAACAAAACTCAAGAATTGCTTGCTAAATGTACCATCAAATGACAACTCTTGGTTAAAATTCGGGATGGAATTTTAAACTGTGCTGCTGAGACTCAACCCTGACCGAGAGATTTACCCGCAGTCAAGACGAGTAACATCTCTTGTGGGCGACTTCTCGCAGCAAGATCCTACCTACGTACATTCTCAATCCTCAGTGTCATCGTCACCGCGCTGAGGTACACCACGGCAGCAACTTTTCATATGCTGGCTTGGAAATAATGTCCGACAAAGTTATACCCCACGGCACACATGCAAGCTCAGAGTCCGACGATCATAATTCGTACCGATTAGGAAGAAGTCCGAATGTCCGTATCCACTGGTCCAACTCGCCCGAGTGTTGGGACCAAACAGGTGAAGCCACGCCTGACGCATTTTAGCTTTCCCATTCTGTTGTGCTAAGGGCACAGCTGAAACAACGTTAAAGGTGTCTAACGTAAGATGAAAAAGAATGTACCTATTTGTGTGGCCACAAACGTCCTAGACCTGCGGGCTGCTCCCCCCTGATCTCCGGAGAGCGCAGCCTTGTAGCGCGGGAAGCTCAATACACGGTTGCGAGGTTAAGCAGTCATGGGCAGGAAGTGACGATTCCTTGGGTGAGCCCAGAACCAGAGCATCATGTGTCGGCTCTGCATTTATGGAAGCCTCCTTGGATGGCGGGGAATGCCCACGATCTGCCCCTGCCTTCCCTTGAGGGCTGAAAACTCTACATAGAGCTGCCTTAAGGACGACATTCCAGGGGCCACACCTGTTAAAAGTCAAAGAGGACACCACACAAATGAGGCAACATCTCGACCCACACAAAACAATGGCCACAGTCAACCTAAAAATCGAAGTCGGAGTACATCTGTCGGAGAGGCGGGGAACGAGAACTGCAAACAAATAAGCCAGTAAAACGGATGTACACGCAAAACTCAGGTCAAGGTAAAAGCCAAAAGTCCATTTTGGACGAACAACCGCGACTTACCGTCGGAATTCACAGCCGGTGAACAAGAAGAAGAAGATATACGTGAACACCGTTCGGATATTTTTATTTTATGATAATTTTATGGCCAGAAAAGTTCAAAGTGCCATCTAAATATTTGCATAAATATGAGTTAGGGAAAAAAACGCGCTATTAGGCCGCCATTTTTGTCATGTCCTGGGTGTCCAAAGTTCAAAGTAGACAAAAATAAGAGCAACAAATAGTTTTTCAATTAACTAAATCCCAAGCAAGAGTCAGAAAAAGGTTGCATTGAAAGTTGAGCTGAAACTCAGTGAAAGTGAATATGAGTTAGGGTAAAAAAAACGCGCATGGTATTAGATTAGACTCTATCAAGAAAAATTAACCGTGAACTAACCATCGCCATCCCTCCTTCAAACTTCGCGGTTAATTGTGATGTTTGACATTTGTGAGTGGTCACTTCTGCTGCTTGACCAGTGTTGTGATGCGTCGACGGTTTCTATTGGTTGACTTCTTGTTGTGAGAAGAGGGTGGTGGGGCACATGATAGAACAAAATGGCGACCTCCATGTAGAATGTATACAATCAAAAACAAACTCAAACAGACTTAACATTTTGTAAATTTGTCTTCGCTTTAGTTTTCTAAGGCCACCTTTACCTTAAAACATGGAGACAAAAAATACTTTTGATAAAGTATTAAATCAGTACGTTAGTGCGCAGTGGCAGGAAAAAATCGAGGATTTGTTTAAGTTTTTCTGTAACAATGTTTTTCTTGGACAGTGGGAACTTGCGAAAACGGCCATACCAACTTTGATCAAGGAATTGAAAACAAGCAAGGCTAATATTGATTTTGCTCAAGTACTTATTAACGTTTCAGAATATCCATTTTCTCAAAGGTACGATATTTGTACTTGCATTCATTTTTTTCCCTCCAATTTAGACAGAAAACTTATTAATTTTCTAGCATGCACTAACTAGCAACTAGTAATTGTTAATCAGTTAATCGTTCCCCGACCCGAAAATCCCATGCTGTAATTGTGGAAGACCTTTCCTGACGCGGGTGGGTTTTGCTAGTCACACCCACCATCGCGATTGAAGGTGCCAGCAAATCAGTTAATCGCGATTGAAGGTGCCAGCAAATCAGTTACGACCACAAACTTATTTGTCTTCTGCACTGACAGTGGATCAGTTGCTTGCTACTAACTTTGACCAGTTTTCTAACATTTGACTTCTCAGGTTGCAAACATCGAATCCTCCCTATCTTATGTAGCCCATTTTTGTTGGCTGATTAATTCTTGTTTGCTCCTTAGACTTCCTAATTCTTTGGTGACTTTTGCCTCTGGTTCTTTTTAATCCAAAACCTACTCTTCTTACTTTCCTCCGTAGACACACCAGGTTAGAGCAGTGTTACGCTTCATTGTAATCGGGGAGCCAGATTTTTATAGTATGTCCTGACCAAACATTTTAAGTTACAGAACACAACATACAGTGGTTGCTAATGTTACTCAAGGGGAAAAGGCAGTACTACTTTGTAATTTGCTTGGGGCTGCCACCTGTGCATGTGGAGCAGACAGACAGACTCATGAGCATGTACTGCAGTATTGCCCCAAAATTTCCTGGACAGACTCATGAGCATGTACTGCAGTATTGCCCCAAAATTTCCTGGACAGACTCATGAGCATGTACTGCAGTATTGCCCCAAAATTTCCTGGACAGACTCATGAGCATATACTGCAGTATTTCCCCAAAATTTCCTGGACAGACTCATGAGCATGTACTGCAATATTGCCCAAAAATTTCCTGGACAGACTCATGAGCATGTACTGCAGTATTGCCCCAAAATTTCCTGGACAGACTCATGAGCATATACTGCAGTATTGCCCCAAAATTTCCTGGACAGACTCATGAGCATGTACTGCAATATTGCCCAAAAATTTCCTGGACAGACTCATGAGCATGTACTGCAGTATTGCCCCAAAATTTCCTGGACAGATAGACTCATGAGCATGTACTGCAGTATTGCCCCAAAATTTCCTGGACAGACTCATGAGCATGTACTGCAGTATTGCCCCAAAATTTCCTGGACAGACTCATGAGCATGTACTGCAGTATTGCCCCAAAATTTCCTGGACAGACTCATGAGCATGTACTGCAATATTGCCCCAAAATTTCCTGGACAGATAGACTCATGAGCATGTACTGCAATATCGCCCCAAAATATCCTGGACAGTCTCATGAGCATGTACTGCAATATCGCCCCAAAATTTCCTGGACAGACTCATGAGCATGTACTGCAATATTGCCCAAAAATTTCCTGGACAGATAGACTCATGAGCATGTACTGCAGTATTGCCCCAAAGGTTCCTGGCAAAGGTAGGAGATCTGGCCCAGTGGAGCTACACTATAAGCTATAGGGAACCAGTGACAACCTTAGATGTGCTGGCCTGTTTGTGACTGAGGGGGCGCTGTATATGTCGCATGGCTAATGGGGAACACAGAAGAAGAAGCTTGGTCCAGAATTAACTGTGTATAGACACCAAACATAACTCATGCTGAATAAGGAAATAAAAGATCCTACAGTATCTTTTTCTTTGTAATGTATCATCTCCATATGGGTTCCAAGGCTTAATTTGGGAGAAAAATATGACATACCAACCCCCCCCCCCCCCCCTTTCCCAGTAAGCCTGTTATAAAAGGCATCTTTTGAGATGAGTTTCCTCTGACTAGTGCATCAGCCTGAGAGTTAATTAATCAACAGTCTGCATATAATTAAGCCAAATGTATAAAACGAATGTGCGTGAAAAGTCAAATTCTCGAACACGGCCAAAGTGCACAGACAACCAGAACTTTCTGCCGGAGTCTAAAACCAGTGAATATAAAGAATGAGAAATAATGTTTTGTGCGGATCATTTTAGACTTGTTCTGACTAACTGATTGTTTCACAGCTTGGGGTCGGCTTCTGTCCCATCACCACATCATCTGTCATGGCTGTGTCTACAAGAGCTGAAACAGCTGTGTCCTCTTCTGGATGCTGAGAAGGTAGGGTGTTTGCTGTGTTAACAGCAGGACTTGAAGTATTATATGAGGTCCTTGCTAGAGTTACCAGTGTCACAGGTATACTTCCTGTGTGGGTTCCAGGCCAAGTAAAAATTGACCCACATCTAATTAACAAGCATGTCATAAGAGGCAGTTGGTTAGCAATGTTTCCTTTAAAATCGGAGTGCATCTGCCTGAGAAGCAAGGAATGAACAGTCGGCTTATAAATTGGCCAGATCTGTAAAGTGGATGTGCACACATAAGTCAATTTCTGGAACAAGACCAAAGACCAGAAGTGGATGAACAGCCAGAACTTTCTGCCGGAGTTTACAGCCAGGGAGCACTAAGAAAAAGAATAGAAGAGAGGTATAGAAGTTGAGCTAAACATGGGTTTTCAGGAAAGAGCCAGGATGCTTATCTGAAGGCAAGGGGCTTCAGATGATGTGTGGTAGCATCTACATATCTGTTCTTCTTCACCATCACCAGCTGTAAACTTCAAAAGAAAGTTCTGTTTGTTAGTCTTGTGAGTCTGTTCTTTTTCCCTCAGAATGGGATCCCCAAACCCATACATGGGGAAGATTAGCTATCTAAGCCTGTAGAAACTTTACTTGTAAAAATCAAGCCAATCATAAACAGGTCTACAAAGAGTTCAGTATGAGTTGGTGAGATCCTATGCTCCATTGGGAGACGAATAGCAGAATTGGACAATAATTTACAGTTGAATTTATGGGTACAAATTACTGGATTATAATGTAAATTATCAGTATCTGGACATCCTTTCTTTGATGCATATTATGTATTCTAAAGTCAAAGTTATATGTATCCAACAAATGTGTTTTGACTGAGAATACTATTTTTTAAACACTTTGTTTGCCCGGCTCTCTAGCGTAGTTGGCTAAACCGGATTGTGCGGAGACCGGGTGATGAACTCCTTGTGGTCCGGGTTCAATCCCGGGGGTGGGCAGGAAAGCCACATTTTCTTCCAGATTTACGGTATTTACAATGGAATCAAGGCCGAAAGGTTGTGATATCCATAATACCGAGCCTAAGGGTTAACAACTCATGGCTTCTGGATACTAAAACAAACAAACACTTTGTTTAAAGTCTCATACTGACTAAAAAATTCATTTACTTGTCTCAGCATGTCTGGGAATTATTTGTTAAAATAAATGTTCTGCACTTTACTTCATGCAGAATGAGTTAATAATGACAGTAAGAAAAAGCAACTTTAATGAGTACACACAATGCATATGAATGATATAAGTAACTTACAGATGTGTAATAAATACCATAAAGCTGTTACTGGAAGGAGAGCCCTGCTATCTCTGCTTCTCCTTGTCTGTTTGTTTAGTGTTTTTCAGTTTTGTTTATCTAAACAACCTGAGCTCTTCTTATGGCCAGACTGTCTGAGTGAAGTTCACAAACTGTGAGCTGTTGTAAGGGTTAGAGTTTTCCTGTCACTGATGCACACAGTTCTGACTGGTTGTGTTTGACATTTTATGGGTGGCCATTACTGAAGCAGCCAGCTCCTGTTTTGAGTAAACTTGCCTTGGTTAAGTAGTCATTGTGTAAGTTGGAACTCTACACAAAACCATGAGGTATTTTTTTGCACTTCAGGCTAGTAGAGGGAAAGCTATTTTTGATTTGAAATCACTGTTTGCTCCAAGGAAGAGGAAGATAGAATTATCTTTACTCCCAGGTTAGAAATAAAAAGTCTTCAAGACCATATGATGCTTCTATACTCAAAGATAGAATGAAAAAGACTTGTAGGTAAGTCTGTGCTTCAGATATGAGAGAAAACATTAATTGACTTCACACTGCAGGGTAGAACAGGCAAAATATTTTAGTGTAGGTGGTGTTGCTTTTATTGTTTGTTACTCAGCTAAGTTGTAGTAGTAGTTGTAAAAAAAAAAGAGAAGAAGTTGTAGAAGTGGTGTTGGTTGTGGAGATGGTAGTAGAAGTAGTAGTGGTAGTAGAAGTTGTAGTGATGGTAGTAGAAGTAGTAGTGGTAGTGATGGTAGTAGAAGTTGTAGTGTTGGTAGTAGAAGAAGTAGTAGAAGTACCTGTTTTTGTGTTAGATTTATTTGCAAGCATGAAAATCCAGTATTGAAATATAGGAAAAAAACATTTCTTCCCCTTGTAATCCACATGGGTTGAACAGGATTCAATTGTTTAAATTACTGCTACTTGTATCTTTCTCTGTTTTCTTTTGCCCTTATTATCCCTTTGCCTCATGATTCTGATAATATACATCATTCTCTGTCTAGTTGCCTTTTTTTCCACTGTTTGTAGTGACTAGCATGCTTTTTTATGGAGCATGATAGTCCGGTGTTTGAATCCCTGTTGAGTTGGGGATTCTTTTAAAATTGACCAGGGTTAATAGGTCAATCCATCTTTAAAAAAAAACATAGCTTGGTGTATCAGTTCATTTGCTGATATTTTGCCATCCCATGAGTTAGTGCTGGAACAATTCTCACTGCTTCCCTTTGTTCTATTCCTATTAAACTCACCAACTGTTGTATATTGCAGTTGTTCTCTTCTAAAAATGTGGCCATATTGTAAAATGTTACCCCTTCCAAAAATACATTTTTTTTCTATTAAATTATTATTTTCTTCTCCTAAATATTCAGAAACTGGTGATTGACAGCCTAATGAAAGATGTGGATTTTCGTTTGACTCTGGCTCAGCTGAAAGCTGATGATGGCACACACATCAGGGTAGGACTAATATATCATGCTGTTTGTGTGTACTTTGTGTGGTTTTGTTGTTGTTATTTCTGTCACTGTCTTTACTCTTTTCAGCAAGCATATGATGCCTCCAAGGACAAAGAAGCAAAGAAATACTGATATTTTTGAAAGATCTAACATTAAGGAAGACTGGCTGATAAATAGTATCTGTAGTATTTTGGCTATCCAAATCCACAATTGCAGAAGGCATGGTACCAGGGAAGGAGGGGCAGGGGCTGATCAACATGAAGGGGTAGGATATAAGTGATTTCTTGAGTATGAAAGTGCATAAAGTGGGAGAGCTGGCGAGAGACCGAATTTCTTTCAGGCAGACCGTGTTGAGAGCATCCTTGCTAAGGATCTGCTACATAAGGATATGATGTTTCCTCTGCTTCTTCTTCTAAGTCTTTTAGAAAATTGTCAAGCTCTTCGCCTTAGCCATATGTCTAATGTTCCAGTGACTTGAAAATGGTCTATTGCCAAACTTACTTGTGGTGACTCTTGTTTTATTCTCACAGGAACTCTACTTGTTCTTCAGAAAGAATGTACTTAAACTCAGGTCACCGAACATCCCAGATTGATTCTGGAGAAGGAGATTTCTTATCCAGGGACACCATAGACTTCCTGAAGAAGATCTTGATGAGACAACCCAGTCTGGGAGACAGTGTTCTGAGGTCGCTAATGACCACGGAAAATGCTGCAGAGAACAGAAATAATGAATTGTTACAAGGTAATTTTTCCCTTAGCATTCTCCAGCTGTGAGCTCAGGCGGAAAGTTCTGATTGTTTGTCCACTTTTGGACTTGTCGTGTTTTAAGACTTGAATTCTTTATGTATGCACATCCATTTTACAGTTCTGGTTTACTTGTAGTCAGACTGTTGGTTCCTTGCCTCTCAGGCAGCTCACTCTGACATTCATGGAAACATCTTCTTAGGAAAGCAGTGTGTCTGGGTTTTTTTCCCCCTTTCCAAAATTGGGCCCCGGAACCCACATGGGGTTACAAGGTAACAATTCTCCCGTCTCCCGTGTGCTTTCACTGTTAATTTTTTTTTTTTTTTTTTTTAGGTACAGAAAAATCTGAATTTACTGTATTTTCTTCTTTTCTATAATCCCTGTTCTTAGAAGATAAATGAAGAATTGAGATCACAGCACTTTGGACATTACCTTAAGCCATTTTCAGCAGCAGATGCAGAGTTCCAATTGTACTAATAAAATTCTGATTGTATATCCATCTTCCTTTCCTTTGAGTGTTGAGCATCAGCTTCTGGCAACTCCTCGCAGCATCATTCTCTTAGATACACTATGGCAACAAGGATCCTGAAACTCCATGCTTTAAGTGTGGACAAGTTTTCTGCACACAAGTAGGTCTTGCTAGTCACATTCGACATCTCCAGATGTGGTCAAGGCCCTTTGGGAACAAGCAACGGAATCAGTAGAGAAAGAAGATTATTATGGCCTGGAGAAAATGAGGCACCTGGGTGTAACCAGAGGGTCTGGCTGGCTCACTACACTCAGAGGAAATACAAGACAGACTTTTAACCAGATTGGGACCAGTACCATCAGTATTAGAACTCTGCGCTGGCTGTTGAAGATGAGGACGGAGCATGCATGTGAATGCCCCGAGTGCTGTGATGTTAACTCTTGACTCAACTCAACTCATTCGACATCTCCATGGGCTGGGATTGCCATGCCTTCCTGTAGCTCAGTATAAAGCTGTGGTCTGGAAAGACGCCAGCAATATGTAACTCTACAGTAAAGGGGGCTGAAGTCAGTCTCCAGTACTCCTGTCTCCGTCCCTGGTTGCACACTCTGACAGGATACTATTCGTCCATCTGTAGTCTTCTCACTTGTATCCCTGTCCGCCTCTTGCTTGCCTGCTTCAGCTTTTCCATCCAGTGTGGTTTTTATAAAATTTCAATGATTCATTGTTCGGTTTAATGTTATGTTGATTTTTGTCAGTGGTATTATGACAAGATGGTGAACATAAAATGGCCTCAATTCAACACGGGTGAAGAAATAAGAGAAATGTTTAAGCAACCACTAGTATCAGCCATTGGTGCTTTATTAATATCCTACCCCAGTTGACATCACAGGACAGTCTAACATTTTAGAGGGTGGTAAGACTGTGTTTCCCGATTTTCTGATGCTTTTAATGACCCCAAAACATCTAGAACTGGCCCTAACCCTAACCCAACAACATCCCCCGAGAGAGTGCAGCCTAGGTCCCACGACTGCATGCAACCTATCTACTATCTATCTATCTATTGTCTTCTTCACTTTTACCGGGTTGCAGCCCAGTGTCGTGGTTTAAAATATTTGTTTTGTGCCTCTCGCGTGATTTGAGTGACAGTTTTCTGGATCTTCTGGCCGTATTCAGCTACTCCATCTATTCATTTTTTCCTGGGTCTTCCTCTGGCCTTTCTTCCCGATGTTCTACTGTAAAAGGCCTTATAGGCAATCTGATCCGGTTGCATTCTTACTAAATGGCCAAACCACTTCATTCTCTGTCTTTCAATATGTTCCATGCATGCTCTTGTTCCAACTTTGTCTCTAATGCTGACGTTTGTGACTCTGTCTCTTCGTGTATTGTTGGTGACTCTTCGGAGACATCGCATTTCACACGTAGTTATTTTTGGCATATGTGATTTGTTCATTGTCCACGTTTGGCACTGATAACATAACGTAGGGATGAAAATGCTGTTGATCAACCGTTGTTTGGCTGGTAACGAGATCTTTGGATGACGAAGAAGTGGGGCCAGTTGGTAGTTGACTGCATTGGCTTTTTGAACCCTAGCCTGTATCTCTTTATCGAGTCTTCCATCTTCTGTAAATATGCATCCTAAGTACTTGAATTCTTGAACTTGTTCTAATTGTATGTCTTTGATCTTTATGTTTACATTACTGTGTTTCTTTCCTATGGTCATTACTTCAGTTTTTGAGGTGTTTATTTTCGTGTCAAATTTTGTACAGTTAGTGAGCAATAAATCAACATGTTGTTGTAGTTTTTGTTCTTCTTCTTGTAACAAACATTGGTCATCTGCAAAGAGTAGTTCATTTATAATATCTGTGTTTTGGTTTGACTCCTGTGCAATTTTATCCATATATGTGATGAAAAGTAGGGATGATAGGACACATCCTTGTCGTACTCCTGATGTAATGGGGAACCAGTCTGTCATACCGTCCGTTGTTCTTACAGCGCTCTGCCTATTTTGATAAGAGAGCCATTATGTTTCCCAATAATTGACCCGGTACACCATATTCTTCAAGAATGTTCCATAGTTTATTTCTGTTAACCCTGTCAAAAGCCTTCTCTTGATCAATGAATATAAGATTCTGGTGTTTATTATATTCGATTGTCTGTTCACAAATTTGCCGAAGAGTAAATATTGCATCAGTGCAGCTCTTTCCTTTTCTAAATCCAAACTGATTGTTACTTAATTGAAGTTCTAATATCACCCTCGCTCTTCGTTCTAATATTTTTGCAAACATCTTTCCTACATGGCTTTGTAAAGAGATACCTCTGTATGTTTCACAATCTCGTTTATCACCTTTCTTCTTCCATATGGGAACTATAATTGCTCTCTGCCAGTCAACGGGAACTTTCATTTCCTCCCATTACTACCCCCTGAAATATTAGACTCTCCCATGACCTGTGGATTTTCCCTGTTTGGGGTAAGATATTACTAAAGCACCCAGCTGTTATATGATAAAGAAGATGGCACTATACTGGACACATCCTGAAAAGAAACAAGCAGAGAATCACCAGGCAGGCACTAAAATGGGAAATAAAAATGACTGAGGAAGCAAGGACGCCCAAAAGAAACCCTAAAATGATAAGAGAGGCCAGTGGTGCTGGACTGAATTCCATCCATAAGAGATAAGAGAGGCCAGTGGTGCTGGACTGAATTCCATCCATAAGAGATAAGAGAGGCCAGTGGTGCTGGACTGAATTCCATCCATAAGAGATAAGAGAGGCCAGTGGTGCTGGACTGAATTCCATCCATAAGAGATAAGAGAGGCCAGTGGTGCTGGACTGAATTCCATCCATGGTTTTGAAAGGATAGGGTAGAGGGGGTAGGGAGATAGACTGTGAGCCCTGTGTGACATGTAATGGCATAACGGGCAGGACAGTGATGGTGTATGTCAAGATAAAGAGAAATATGCCAGGCAGAACCATATATTTTATACTGCTTGTCTTTAATATAAAAAATATTTCATTGAATATTCTGCTTTTTATTAAATTCTCACAGGAATCTATCTGGATTGTGTGAATTGTTGGCTCGACAAACTTGAGGGAAGGAAAAAGCAGAATTCAAATGCTGACGATGTCACTAGATATGTGGACAGTGCCCTTCACATTTTGGCCTTCTATAATCCAGTGCCGTATTGGAACTATCTCCAGCTGCGGCAGCTTTTTAGTCGGCTGCTGACCTTGACACTTAGTGGCAGTGCGTCATCTCTAACACCTGAGAGGATTGTGTCTGTTATTTGTAGTCGGCAGGTGCCATATTTGTTGGATGAGTTTTGTAAAATCTACCAAGAGGTATGCGAGAACTGAATATTTAAATGTCGAAACAAATAGCTTTTTTTCGTCATTATCATAGTCCATTAACACAATGAGATAACAAAAGAAGAAGAAAGAAAGAACCACAACTTGTTTGGGTCTCCATTTGCTGCTTACTCTATGATCATTGTTCTCCACCTCTGTAGGTCACATGGGAGCTGCCATGGTGTACCAACTTGACGCTCGTTGCAAATCTGAAGGTGGTGGGTTCAAATCTGCATGGAGCCTGATTTGTTTTTTTTATATATTTTTGTTTATTTATGACTTTGGCTTTCAGGTCCACCCAGCCTAAAATGGTTTGAGGTTTGAACAACGGATTAACATCATGGGTAGTAACCAATAAGTGCTCCGTTCTTCTTCTAACTCAAGTCTGAGTCCGAAGCAGGTTAGCACAGTGCACAGGCTCTGTAGCACCGGCGAGGATCCTGAAATACTTTGGTTACATTTTTAACTCATAATTTTGCCCGGGCAGAGCCATTAGGCTACTCTTTTGAATTTGCAACTGCCAAGGGATTTTTTTAATGTGCGCAATGATGCACATGGATGTCCGATCTCACACCCAGAGACCAGGGGGAATTACAAGAAGTCCAAGTCCACGTGAAAAAATCCCAGCTCTTACCGGGGGCTGACCCCGGAACCTCTAGCACTTTAGGAGAGCGGACACCATGCCTCGAGACCACGCAGCCGCAGGTAAAGTCCTGGGAAGTAAACGTGGCCGGCATGATGATGACCACATCATCCACCGAATGCCATGTGGTCTATAAAAAGAGAAGGCTAGCCTCACATGCCTGATGCACTGCTGTTGTGAAAAAGCGCCTTGACCATTACTGTCAATCACATCAGTGGACTTGGTGTTTGTAGGTTTAAGGTCTAAACAGTCGGTGAAATTTTGTATCCGGGTCTGCCTCTTTCCCTCTTCTGACTCCTTGCAAAATTTTTAAAATTTTTTTTAATTTGGAAAGCAGTATGTGTGACTCCCGGTGTGGGTTCCAGGCCCCTACTATAGGGAAAACAAGAAAAGACCCACTGCCTACCAAAAAGCATGTCGTAAGAGTCGACTAATTGGGAGCTTCCTTCGAAGTCAGAGTGCATTTGCCTGAGAGGCAAGGAACCAAAAGTCTGCATACAGATCTGTCAAACGGATGCACACGCAACCCTCAGGTTCTAGAACAGGACTGCAGTCCAGAAGTGGACGAACAACCAGAACTTTCCGCCGGAGTTTACAATGGGTGAACGCGAAGAAGAAGAAGAAGAAGAAGTATGTGTGAAAAATCTTAGGTTTTCTTCTATCAGCTTGAAAAACGGATAAAACATTTCATTCACTTTATATAAAATTAAGTAATAGTGAAAATGTGCGTTTTTTGTGTGCAAGAGGTTACAAAATATACCACAACCACATGTGACGGAGTCAGCAAGACACATTTGACATTGTCGTGCTGTGTTAACAGTGTCCCGTTCTGAGTCTGAAAATGATGGTCTGCCAAGTCTATTTTTTTCTTCACTTTTTCTTGGACATATTCGAGTGTCAAGGAAGATCTTAGGATCTGCTTCTGGCTTTTCGTCCGCCTCGACCATAGCCACATTGTGCTGTTTTAAAGTTTATGTGATGTTATCGTTCAGTCTTGTTCTTGGTTCACCGCGTGATCTGCATCCCTCTTGTCTTTTGGTGAATGATTTGTATGGTGTAGCATCTCAGGAAATTATCTCTTAGTAGGCAAACCATGTTTCTTTTGGTGCTGTCTTTGTCATTAAAACAAATTGCCAGTGTCCTGACTGTGTCCTTGATTTGATCTTTCCTAGTCAATCCTGCTGAGCCCTATGTGACATATAATGGTACGACAGGACAGTGATGATGATAATGAGTGTCCAGTCTGATGTCCACTAGGTTTTACAGATGACCATTGCTGTGTATGATAATTGTGTCCACTAGGTTTTACAGATGACCATTGCTGTGTATGATAATTGTGTCCACTAGGTTTTACAGATGTGTGATAATTGTGTCCCCTAGGGTTTTACAGATGACCATTGCTGTGTATGATAATTGTGTCAACTAGGTTTTACAGATGACCATTGCTGTGTGTGATAATTGTGTCCACTAGGTTTTACAGATGACCATTGGTGTTTGTGATAATTGTGTCCACTAGGTTTTACAGATGACCATTGGTGTTTGTGATAATTGTGTCCACTAGGTTTTACAGATGACCATTGGTGTTTGTGTCCACTAGGTTTTACAGATGACCATTGGTGTGTGATAATTGTGTCCACTAGGTTTTACAGATGACCATTGGTGTAATTGTGTCCACTAGTGATACCATTGTGTCCACTAGGTTTTACAGATGACCATTGTGTTTGTGATAATTGTGTCCCCACTAGGTTTTTACAGATGACCATTGCTGTTTGATAATTATGTGTCCACAGGTTTTACATGACCATTGCTGTGTGTGATAATTGTGTCCACTAGGTTTTACAGATGACCATTGCTGTGTGTGACCAATTGTGTCCACTAGTGTTTTACAGATGACCATTGTGTGTGATACTAGTCCACTAGGTTTTACAGATGACCATTGCTGTGTGTGAATAATTGTGTCCACTAGGTTTTACAGATGACCATTGCTGTGTGTGATAATTGTGTCCACTAGGTTTTACAGATGACCATTGCTGTGTGTGATAATTGTGTCCACTAGGTTTTACAGATGACCATTGCTGTGTGTGATAATTGTGTCCACTAGGTTTTTACAAATGACCATTGCTGTGTGTGATAATTGTGTCCACTAGGTTTTACAGATGACCATTGCTGGGTGTGTGTGATAATTGTGTGTCCACTACTAGGTTTTACAGATGACCATTTGTGTACAATTGTGTCCACTAGACAGATGACCATTGCTGTGTGTGATAATTGTGTCCACTAGGTTTTACAGATGACCATTGCTGTGTGTGATAATTGTGTCCACTAGGTTTTACAGATGACCACATAATTGACCATTAGGTTTTACAGTGACCATGTGTGTGTGTGATATTGTGTCCACTAGGTTTTACAGATGACCATTGCTGTGTGTGATAATTGTGTCCACTAGGTTTTACAGATGACCATTGCTGTGTGTGATAATTGTGTCCACTAGGTTTTACAGATGACCATTGCTGTGTGTGATAATTGTGTCCACTAGGTTTTACAGATGACCATTGCTGTGTGTGATAATTGTGTCCACTAGGTTTTACAGATGACCATTGCTGTGTGTGATAATTGTGTCCACTAGGTTTTACAAATGACCATTGCTGTGTGTGATAATTGTGTCCACTAGGTTTTACAAATGACCATTGCTGTGTGTGTGATAATTGTGTCCACTAGGTTTTACAGATGACCATTGCTGTGTGTGATAATTGTGTCCACTAGGTTTTACAGATGACCATTGCTGTGTGTGATAATTGTGTCCACTAGGTTTTACAGATGACCATTGCTGTGTGTGATAATTGTGTCCACTAGGTTTTACAGATGACCATTGCTGTGTGTGATAATTGTGTCCACTAGTGATTTTACAGATGACCATTGCTGTGTGTGATAATTGTGTCCACTAGGTTTTACAGATGACCATTGCTGTGTGTGATAATTGTGTCCACTAGGTTTTACAGATGACCATTGCTGTGTGTGATAATTGTGTCCACTAGGTTTTACAGATGACCATTGCTGTGTGTGATAATTGTGTCCACTAGGTTTTACAGATGACCATTGGTGTGTGTGATAATTGTGTCCACTAGGTTTTTACAGATGACCATTATGTGTGTGATTAATTGTGTTCCACTAGTTTTACAGTGACCATTATTGTGATAATCCACTAGGTTTTACAGATGACCATTTGCTGTGTGTGATAATTGTGTGCCACTAGGTTTTACAGATGACCATTGCTGTGTGTGATAATTGTGTCCACTAGGTTTTTGCTGTACAGATTGACCATTGCTGTGTGTGTGATAATTGTGCCCACTAGGTTTTACAGATGACCTTTAGTGTGTGTGATAATTGTGTCCACTAGGTTTTACAGATGACCATTAGTGTGTGTGATAATTGTGTCCACTAGGTTTTACAGATGACCTTTAGTGTGTGTGATAATTGTTTCCACTAGGTTTTACAGATGCCATTGCTGTGTGTGATAATTGTGCTCCAATAGTTTTTTACAGATGACCTTTAGTGTGGTGTGATATTTGTGTTCCACTAGGTTTTACAGATGACCTTTAGTGTGGTGTGATAATGTGCTCCACTAGGTTTTTACAGATACCTTTCGTGTGTGTGATAATTGTGTCCACTAGTTTACAGATGACCATTAGTGGTGTGTGATAATTGACTTTAGTGTGTGTGATAAGTCAGCGAGATGACTGTTGCCAAGTCAATCAGTGAACACAATGACTTTCTCAGTGACAGCCATTGGCAGTGTCTCCATGTGATGAACCAGCTGGACAGAAATGTTTGCTGGCGAGATTTCTTCATCATCTGCTACAAGAAAGGAGCTCATTTCTTGGCAGAAATTTTGGTATATGTGTGACTGAAAATTGTTTAGCTGTTTGAGAGTTTAATTTGTTTCCTTAACAAAATATTGAGGTGGTGGATTTTCAAAATGTACCCAGGCTTTTAACCCCGTCTAGTAATGTGTCTAAGAGATATTCCAAAATCAACTGGAATTATTTCTTCTTGTTCACCAGTTGCAAATAGGCAGATAGTTCTGGCTGTTCATCTACTTCTAGACTTTAGTCTTGTTCAGAACTTGAGCCTTATGTGCACATCTGTATTACTTCTTCTTCTTTGAGTTCACTGACTGTAAACTACAGCGGAAGGTTCCGGTTGTTTGTCCACCTCTGGACTTTAATTTTTTTCTATAACCTGAGTGTGGCATATACATCCGTTTAACAGATCTGACTTGATTGTATGCAGATTGTTGCTTCCTTTCCTCTCAGGCAGATGCACTGACTTTAAAGGAATCCCCCCAGTTTGTCAACTCTTACGACATGTTTGTTGGGGAAGCAGTGGGTCTGTTCTTGTTTTTGCTGGGGCCCGAAAACCCACATGGATACATACATTCTTATCTAGCTCAGAAGAAAGGCAAGACATATGGTTCTCTGCTGGGCAAATGACCTAGTTGAATCATGTGTAACATATCAGAAGAACTGTAGGCAAGATACATATGGTTCCGCTGGGAGTGACCTAGTCAACTTCAACACTCAGAAGACAAATTTAAAAATAAAATATTATAGATGGCAGTCCTACTATAAAAGTCACATCTCAACAGTCAGGGGTTGGGCAAGGTGGGGGGTTTTACGCCTGACAAGGAGTGACCTAGTTAACATTCAACACTCAGAAGAAAGGTCAAGACATGGTTCCGCTGGGAGTGACCTAGTCATCATTCAACACTCAGAGGAAAGGCAAGATATGGTTTTCAGCTGGGAGTGACCTAGTCAACATTCAACACTCAGAAGAAAGGCAAGACATATGGTTCAGCTGGGAGTGACCTAGTCAACATTCAACACTCAGAGGAAAGGCAAGACATATGGTTCAGCTGGGAGTGACCTAGTCAACATTCAACACTCAGAGGAAAGGCAAGATGTATGGTTCAGCTGGGAGTGACTTAGTCAACACTTCAACACTCTCAGAAGAAAGGCAAGATGTATGGTTCAGCTGGGAGTGACTTAGTCAACATTCAACACTCAGAGGAAAGGCAAGACATATGGTTCAGCTGGGAGTGACCTAGTCAACATTCAACACTCAGAGGAAAGGCAAGACATATGGTTCAGCTGGGAGTGACCTAGTCAACATTCAACACTCAGAGGAAAGGCAAGACATATGGTTCCGCTGGGAGTGACCTAGTTAACATTCAACACTCAGAGGAAAGGCAAGATGTATGGTTCAGCTGGGAGTGACCTGGTCAACATTCAACACTCAGAGGAAAGGCAAGACATATGGTTCAGCTGGGAGTGACTTAGTCAACATTCAACACTCAGAGGAAAGGCAAGATGTATGGTTCAGCTGGGAGTGACTTAGTCAACATTCAACACTCGGAGGAAAGGCAAGATGTATGGTTCAGCTGGGAGTGACTTAGTCAACATTCAACACTCAGAGGAAAGGCAAGACATGGTTCAGCTGGGAGTGACTTAGTCAACATTCAACACTCGGAGGAAAGGCAAGACATATGGTTTTAGCTGGGAGTGACCTAGTTAACATTCAACACTCAGAGGAAAGACAAGATGTGGTTCAGCTGGGAGTGACCTAGTCAACATTCAACACTCAGGAGGAAAGGCAAGACATATGGTTCAGCTGGGAGTGACCTAGTCAACATTCAACACTCAGAGGAAAGGCAAGACATATGGTTCAGCTGGGAGTGACCTAGTCAACATTCAACACTCAGAGGAAAGGCAAGATGTATGGTTCAGCTGGGAGTGACTTAGTCAACATTCAACACTCGGAGGAAAGGCAAGACATGGTTCAGCTGGGAGTGACTTAGTCAACATTCAACACTCAGAGGAAAGGCAAGATGTATGGTTCAGCTGGGAGTGACTTAGTCAACATTCAACACTCAGAGGAAAGGCAAGACATGGTTCAGCTGGGAGTGACCGGGTCAACATTCAACACTCAGAGGAAAGGCAAGACATATGGTTCAGCTGGGAGTGACCTAGTCAACATTCAACACTCAGAAGAAAGGCAAGACATGGTTCAGCTGGGAGTGACCTAGTCAACATTCAACACTCAGAGGAAAGGCAAGACATGGTTCAGCTGGGAGTGACTTAGTCAACATTCAACACTCGGAGGAAAGGCAAGACATGGTTCAGCTGGGAGTGACTTAGTCAACATTCAACACTCAGAGGAAAGGCAAGACTTATGGTTCAGCTGGGAGTGACCTGGTCAACATTCAACACTCAGAGGAAAGGCACGACTTATAATCAGACTGCAACTGGCACTATCCGAGTTGGGCTAACATGATTGCATGAGATGGGAGTAAAGCATGGGGAAGCACATCTGTGCTGCCTTTCAAGGCTGAGATAGGAGACATTATAACCAATCTCTCACAGGAACAATTAGCAGAAATGCCTTGAAATGGTTGCTGTATCAGAGGAAAGCATGCATGGAAATGCCCAATGTGCGGTGACATCGATTGTGAAAACATAACATAACATCTCAATTGGAACTCTTTGCTGGCTTCTAAAGATGAGGACCGAATGCTTTTTTGAAGTCCCAAGCGCTGTGGTGTCAGTTCTTAGCTCAACACTCGACCTCACAAAGAAGGTGGCCAATGCTGCCTTTGGGAACCTTACACAGTCAGGCCCTAGTTCTCTTCCATGTAATACACATAAATAAAGACATGTTCATGATTTTGAGGTGACAGGTTCGATTCCCCACACAGTAACTATAGCTTTGATTTTTATATTGTCTTTCTAGTGTAGTCCTTTTATCTTTCTACTTCTTTCTGTGAGTGCCAGTCAGTACATTGTCTGTACATTTATTATATATATATATAAAATATTCCATGGTATGATTCTAGTACAATTGCTGAAGCGACAGGAAATTTTGTGTGTGTATGAGTTGTTGTTGTTATTGTTGTTGTTTAACCGTCCACTGCAAATGTCAGACCTTGGTACTCAAGGATCATGAAATTCTTGAACGCATTCACTGACCTCTGAAACCATGGACCTGCAATGAACAAATAATATGAAAAACACTTCAGGCTCTTAAAATATTGTATCAGTGAGGATTGTGAAAAATCATGGCAAGAGCAGAAAACAGAAGACATATTATAGAAATTGGTACTAAAAACAGTATTATTAAGAAACATCATGAACACACAATTGAAATGGCTCCATCAAGCTTTTTTTTAAAGTGTCATTTGAGAAATGAGTAGGGGGTAAATCTATAACTACAATTCTCATCTTACTTCTTTTCTTCTGTCCATAAACTGCTTTCTTTGATCTCTCAGTGAAGTAAGGCATTAAACAACTTATGCCCAGCCCCCTTCTCTAAACAAATCTATGCTTGGTCAGATTTTGAGGTTAATTTTCTTCTGAATTCCTGCAAGATCCTGAATTTTAAAGTTTATAGGGCAACATGGTTAACCCTACCCTTTTGTTTTCCAGGATGCCAGTTTGTCATTGGTCAGATCAGGGAAGTTCGCTGATCTACAGAATATGTTAAGTTACTTAGAGTTACAGCCCCTGCGTCCGGCAATTCTGTTGATGGGATGGTCCTATTGCATGACATCTGCCAATGCCAGGACACTCCTAGACACTCTCTGGGATGATTCTGTAAGTAAATAGTCATCCTGTCTACAACTTTCAAACTGTCGTAGTTTGTTAAACTAATACTTGCTTGTGAGCTTTGGACTATCTCCCAGTCCTTAGGAAAAAAGTGGCTTTTGAGCTGAAATGCCATAGAAAGATTTTCAGAATACTGTGGACAAAAAAAGAGAAGAAAAACTGAAATTTTTAAAGATCTAAACATCAAGGAAGATTGGCTAATATACTGCATCTTGTCTGGGAAGCTGAAATATTTTGGTCATATCGAGCACCATGACGGATTCAAAAAAAAAAAAAAAAGCAGAAGGCATGGTACCAGGAAGGAGGGCAGAGGCTGACCAACAGAAAGATGGGCATGGGATATAAGTGACTCCTTGAATATGAAAGTACACAAGGCGGGAGAGCTGGCGAGGGGCCGTTTCTTTCAGGACCTGCTACATGAGGATGATATTTGCTGTAATCAAGAGTGATGCTATTGTACCATGTAAAACTTTTACCCAGTTGGCTTCATTGTGGGGCATCTGCATTTAGCTCAGTGAATACAGATGACACGATGTGTGTCTGGTTGAAGCAGACAGAAGAGCAGGAAGCAGGATCCTGTGTATCCCTCGACACCGAAGGAGTAAGTAAAAGAGGAAGAAGAATATAGAGTTGACATCAAACTAATGATAACTTTTAGAACAGGTCATTCTTGTATTTGCACATCTGTATCCTCATTAGTGCTACATAGTGCTAAAGTGAACATTGCCATATGTTTGTGTTCTCCCAGTGCTACATCATTGCAATATGTTTCTGTTCTCACCAGCTACATCATTGCCATATGTTTGCATTCTCCCCAGTGCTACATCAGTGCCGTATGTTTGTGTTCTCACCAAGTGTTCATTGGCCAGTTCTCCCAATGCTAATCATTTTGTTTGTGTTCCCACAGTGCTACACATTGCCAGTGCTACATCATAGCCGTATGTTTGTGTTCTCCCCAATGCTACATCATTGCCATATGTTTTTATTCTCCCCAGTGCTACATCAGTGCCGTATGTTTGTGTTCTCCCCAGTGCTACATTATTGCCATATGTTTGTGTTCTCCCCAATGCTACATCATTGCCATATGTTTATGTTCTCCACAGTGCTACATCATTGCCATATGTTTGTGTGCTTACCAATGCTATATCATTGCTATATGTTTGTGTTCTCACCAGAGCTACATCATTGCCGTATGTTTTTGTTCTCCCCAGTGCTGCATCATTAAAATATATTTGTGTTCTCACCAGTGCTACATCATTGCTATATGTTTGTGTTCTCACCAGAGCTACATAATTGCTGTATGTTTTTGTTCTCCCCAGTACTGCATCATTAAAATATGTTTGTGTTCTCACCAGTGCTACATCATTAAAATATGTTTGTGTTCTCCCCAATGCTACATCATTACCATATGTTTGTATTTTCACCAGTGCTACATCATTACCATATGTTTCTGTTTTCACCAGTGCTACATCATTGCCATATGTTTGTGTTCTCACCAGTGCTACATCATTACCATATGTTTATGTTTTCACCAGTGCTACATCATTACCATATGTTTGTGTTTTCACCAATGCTACATCATTACCATATGTTTGTGTTTTCACCAGTGCTACATCATTACCATATGTTTGTGTTCTCACCAGTGCTACATCATTACCATATGTTTTGTGTTCTCCCCAGTGCTACATCATTGCTATATGTTTGTTTTTTCCACAGTGCTACATCATTGCCATATGTTTATGTTTTCACCAGTGCTACATCAGTGCTATATGTTTGTTTTTTCCACAGTGCTACATCATTACCATATGTTTGTGTTCTCACTAGTGTAACATCATTGCCATATGTTTGTGTTCTCACCATTGCTACATCATTGCCATATGTTTATATCCCCAGGCAGAAGGGTACCACCCTCAGTTGGCCAACGGTTGCAGGAGACTTGCCTATCACTTGGATCTCATCCAGTGGTGCTTAGATCGAGCCAAGTAAGTCCCAACTTTCCACCTGTCAGTCTGATTTCCCTTTGTGAGTTCAAGAGCCCCATTTTGGGAGAAAAGATAAGACCCACTGCCCTGTAACAGATATGTTCTAAAAGGCGACTAATTAGGTGTGTTTTCTTCATTCGGAGTAAATCTGCCTGAGAAGTGAGGAGCCAACAGTCTGCATACAAAAAGCCAGATCTGTAAAATGAATGTGCACACAAAACTCAAGTTCTGGAACAAGACTAAAGTCCAGAATCGGACACGCAGGACAGTTCCATAGGTGCTCCGATCTCCTCCTCAGAGGCTCCGCAATCATAAAACAACAGATGACGCCTGTTTTATGTTGATTAATCAAATTTGTTATCTCCTTGGTGAAATGTTAATTTCTTGCAGCTGCAGATTGTACCCCCATATCCATCAGCCAGGCAAGGATACAGAGTCATGCCCTTTGGCATATTCTTCTTCACAGCAAGTTCTGAGCATGTCATCGATAACAGTGCTTCTGTATACAGTACTGAACAAGCTATAGCAACCATGGTGTCTGCAAGAAGATCTGCGCACTCATTGCCTTGAACATCAGCATGACCTGGCACAAAGGTTGAGGTTATGCCAGTCATTCATGAAGTATTTAGTATTATATTCCATTTTTGTCTTCTTAGAAAATTGATTGTATACCAACAGGCCACTAGTAGAAAGCCCAGGATTCGGCTCCAACCGCCAGGCCACAGAGCTGCTTCAGGGTTTGGAGACTCACTCAGTGCTGTATATGTTACACCAGTCCACAAGCTTGGCCTCCCTTGACCACTCTGAGGTGCTGCAACTTCTGACCAGCATATCTGCTAGTAAAAGTAAGTTGTTTTTGAAATTCCTAATGCAAGACGTGTACAGAAAATGCTTCCGTCATGACGCATCAACAGCTGTGATAAATTAGCAATTTACAGTATAGACAATATTGACAATACAGCATCTATAATTATTTGAAAATTAGTTTTTTACAATTTTAGCAATGCCGCATTTTTATTTTTTATCAAATTTTTTGGTAATTAAAAGTTTTATTAGAAGATTTTCTGTCATCACTGGCACTTTCGGCACTGATAGCATAATGGTGTAGAAGTTTTATTAGAATTTTTTGCTGGCCAGACAGAAATGTGATTTCTTTCTGAGAGGCATCAGTTTAATGTCTTATTGTGTTCTGCTTTTTTATTATTGTAGATTTATGGAATGTGCAAATTAAGAATAGCATTTTATTATTAAAAATTTTAGAATTTCAGGGTTACAAAAAAAAACCAGAATGTTTCTATTATGTGATCAAATTTGTTTAAACATGTTGTTGCAGAGAAAGGCAGTAAAAAGAAAGCAGTTACCTTCCAGGATGATTGTAAACCTGCGGGAAGTTCTCCGGAACCAATCAACATTGAACAGCAGAAGGACATCGCCATCTACAGAAGCTACTGTGCTATAAAGAACGTCATGGATGCTGTGATGTTTTGTGTGAACAACTTTGAACACGATCTCATGAATCCAGTTCAGGTGAGAAGGTCACTCAGGGCTAGAAAGCTGCATAAGAATTTCACCACCGAGCAGTCAGTCAGTTCCAGCGAAGGTGAGGATTCTTCCAATGGAGCAGAGGCTTGTCCTAGTGAGTCCGAGAGGGCCAAGCAGAAAGAGGACTCTCAGCAGTTTGTCCAGCTGTATGAGCAGATGGTGACCATGAGGTTGAAGGAGACACGTGATCATCTTGCCCAGCTGCAGCCTCTTAACTACAGACTGGAGGTGATGGAGAATATCTTCTCTCTTCTCTTCGTCACCCACGAGGATATTTGTGATCCAAATGGTTTTGCAGAGTTAGAGCCTAGTGATGATAATGAAGGTAGTAAACTGGGCAGTTCTGATAATCTGCCTCTTGAAAGTTCCATCCTGTCAGAAGAAGATTCTCCCCAAGATGAACAATTGTTAGAACAATCCAAAAGTGAAGCAAAGCCAGGAGACAGATCACCACCATCTCCAACAACAGGAGTAGTTCATGAGAGATCCAGAGGAGCCAGTCTTGATTATGATATGCCTTATATTGATCCTTATCAAAAGCATAATGACTCTGTGGCTTTTTCTGAACCCCCACAGTCTTCTTACTTTACTGCCAGCCCTGAGATTCAGAATAGAGCATCTGAGTTTAAGAAACCTGTTTTAGAAATCTTCAAACAGGCACATAGAGAAAGTGTACAGCTGGCCAGGAAACCCAGGAAAAAAAGAAAAAGGCTGGACTCCGAACCTGCTCCAGACACGATTGTGGGCTTCCTGTGTAATGAGTATGTGGTCAGGGATATTCTACACTTGCTGAAGGATGCTCTTTCTGATCTTAACATTGCAAAATTTGCCTTATCTGGTAAAACATTTGATTTGGCTAAACGGGACATCTTCCGTGCTCCAAAATCTAAACAGCCTAGTGTGCCCAGTGTGGATCTGAACCTAGAACCCATCCTGCAGGTGCATATACCAACAAGCATCTTACCAGAGTCTCTGCCAAAGAGGATTACTAAGCTGACGCAAGCTGTACATGAAGCCTGGTGGCGGTTTCAGCTAATAGCCCATGAAGCATTTCCTCGACAGCCTTTTCAAATTTTACCAGAACAAGTGTTTGTCGCAGACAATGACATCAATGCCCTGCCAGTCTGCGAAGGAAGTGCGGTCAGTGCAGGTAAGTGTGAGCACCATGAGGTAACTTTTGAAGCAACTTCTTCTATAGTCCATGCTCTGAGATTTTGGTAATCATGTCTTTCCAGCCCGTGTGGGTTTCTGGAACACATTGTGGGTGACACAAGAATAAACACACTGCTGCCCTTACAAGAATGGAAATTGTTTGCGGAAACACACTTGGAGACATACGCAGGAGGAGATCGGAGCATTTATGGTCATGTCCGATGTGCCATGAAGATGCCCTTACAAGAATGGAAATTGTTTGCTTAAACACACTTGGAGACACATTCAGGAGGAGATCGGAGCACTTATGGTCATGTCTGATGTGCGATGAAGATGTCCTTACAAGAATGGAAATTGTTTGCTTAAACACACTTGGAGACACATTCAGGAGGAGATCGGAGCACTTATGGTCATGTCTGATGTGCGATGAAGATGTCCTTACAAGAATGGAGATTGTTTGCTTAAATTAACAATGAATAATTAGAGGTGGTTCCTTTGAAGTTGAAGAGCATCTGCCTGAGAGATAAGTAACAAATAGTCTGCATACAGCTAAGCAGGTCTGTAAAATGTAAGTGCATGCAAAAGTCAAGTTCTGGAACAGTACCGAAGTCCAGAAGTGGATGAACAACCAGAACATTTAGTTAGTTAGTTAGTTAGTTAGTTGGGTTATCCTCATTGCACTCCGGACATGTCCATAGGTGCTCAGATCCTCCCCTCAGTATGAACCCCAACGTCCGATGGCTAATAGTACCAGTTCTATGTTGATTAACAAGTCTTCTGGCGTAGCTGGTGTGCGTCTCGTTTTTTGCTGTGCCGATCTTAATTCCCAAGTCTGCCATTCTGGCGAGTGATGTGGATTCACTGCCACCAAAGTCGTCTATCCTTCCCATTTCTCTGAGGGCATTGATAATATCAGCATGATCCATAGGCTGACCGTCGGTAGTGATAGCGGATCCAGCCAACCTGTCAGCTCTTTCATTTCCATCCACGCCTGCGTGTCCCGGAACAAAAATAAAGGTGACTCCACGGACAGTGGACTTCTGTAATGATTCAAGCCATTGTCTTCGCACTGAACCTGCCTGAACCCTCCGGATCATACTCATTGAATCACTGAGTATACACACGCGGGTGTATTTTTGTGTTTCAAGCCAGGCAAGCGCTTGTGTCACTGCCATCACCTCCATCGTCATGCTGCTGGTTGTCATGGAGAAGGCGCCGTTGGCTTCTTTGACTGTTCTGCCCGCTGAGCATGCTGTAAATGCCCATGCGCTTCTTCTTTGGCGTATAACGGATCCGTCTGTATAGATTATTGCATCTGCTTCGTCTGAATTTTCACCGATGAGAGCGTTGACCTCTGCATTAACAGCAACAGGATTCTCTTCTCTACATCGCCTGATGAGTGTGACAATACAGGAAAATGTACAAATAAACGCCTGAGGCACAGGTATCCATTCTGCACCAGGTATGATGTCGGTTAGGCTGCATATTTGCCTAATAACATCTTCTGCCCGACCTAGCCACGATTTCCCCCTCTTCAGTCTGTCTCCCTTTTCACTAAAAAGCGCTTGATGCAGTGGGTGTGAACATTCTGCTGGCAAACATAAAGAAGAAAAAGAAGTCTGTTTATAGCCTTACATCTCATGCACTGTCAGCCATTTCTGATTCAAATGTTGTCCCCTGTCATGATGCCAGTCTGTTATGTGTACAGACAGACATTATTAATGTTCTTTGGTTGAATACCCAGCTGTAGCTTGCAGCTCTTTCTATGAGAGAATTGTTCATTGTAGGATCATCTTCAGTAAACGTTGGACATACCCTTAAGTGTTCCTATCTTCTGTTAAGTGTATTTAAACTGACAAGTCCTGTTCTATATTGGTTTGATATAACAACTTTGAGCTCTTGGATGTTTTTAATGCCATGCTGCTCAGACTAATATATCTGGACTTTGCGTCTGTGTCAAAGAACAAGCAGTATCTTTATATCTGAGGTCTTCAGCTTGCCTTGTCTCTCTCTGATAGCATTAGTTATGGTTGTTCTGTCCCTAGAAGTTCCACTTCTTAGTGTGAAATTACCTGCAAGGTCTTCTGCCCTTGTGTTGTGTTTTTCTGCGAGTAAAAAAGTAAAGGACCCTTTTCCACCCCTTTAGGCGTATAGGGCATATAGGGCTAGACCTATATTTTTTATAGACCAACGGCACAAGATGGGTGATGTGGGCATCATCACGCCAGCCGCCTTTACTTCCCGGGACTGCACCCGGTACCCACTCAAGGCTGGGTCGACCTGGGAGCCAAGGTCATTTTTTAAAAAAAGTCCGGCTCCGCCAGGGAGCGAACCCACGACCTTCTGATCCACGGCGTGCGTCTAGCCGCTAGGCCATGGCGACTGTTTTTCTGTGAGAGCACTTCATATGTATGCTTGTTGTCCTAGTTGCCCTAGCCATTATGCCTATTAAAGACTATAAAAAGAAAAAGATTATATTCTTGTAAAGCTGACCAACTTTCTGTTTTTGTCAGTTTTCTTTACATTGAACCCTTGAAGACAGTGTCTGAGTTAAGGTCCCCTTGTAGTGCACACTAGACCTTGGAACCCATACAAGGATGATCTCCAGTAATTAAAGCTTGTACCTTTATTACAAGCTAAGCTGCACCTTGACCTTATGTATATGCATCTTCTTTTTCTTCATGTTCACTGGCTGTAATCTCAGGCGAGAAAATTCTGGTTGTTCATCCACTTCTCGACTTGTCTTGTTCCAGAACTTGTAATACCCCTAACTTTCCTTTTTTTTTTAACTGAACCCTTGAAGGCGGTGCCTGAGAGTTAACTTCCCTTTGCACTGACAGACATTGATGCAGGGCTCTCAAACTTGGGACCCAGGTTCGATCCCCAGAAGGGTGGTGGATTGTTTTTGTTAGGGGACAGAAATAAAATCCTTGCCAGAACAGTTCAAGGTGACTGCACTAGCAATGTGGCCCTAAATCCTCAGTCTCAAGACTCTATGTCCTACAGTGCCCTAAAAAGTTATAAATACACAGTGAGACAGTTGTTTCTTCAGTAGTAGTAGAATGTTTGTTCTTTTTTAAAACCTGTTCAGTTCTGGGTTGATCTCAGTCTTACAAAAGTGGTGCAGCTGCTTCTCATGAGAAGGGCAGGCAGTGAAGAATGTAGCTGGGCATTTAACGTTATAAAGTCTTTTCATTTAGTGTGACTTTCCATCACATGCTTGTGTTTGAAATCACTGCAGCATATAAATATTCACACAGAGAGAAAGGCAGAGACGGAGAAAATGAATGAACAAGCAAACTTTATTTTCAGAGGGTAACAAAATTATTTATTCCCACTCTGTGCTACCAGTGCCAGACATGGTCACTCACAACAAACCATAAAAGAAAATTAGTAACCACGGAAATGAGATGTCTGAGAAGGGCTGTAGGAGTGACCATAAGAGATAAGATCAGGAATGAGATCATAAGAGAAGAAGTCGGCACAGAACCAATTCTGGATTACATACAAAGACAGCAAGTGAAATGGTTTGCCCACTTAGAGAGAATGCCTTGTGACACCATACCATACAAAGCATACATGGAAAGAGAAAAAGGACGTAGAGCACTTGGTAGACCAAGAACAAGATGGAAGGATAACATCAGAGAAACTCTACAACAGCACGATGTGCCTATGGTCGAGGCAGCCAGAAGAGCTAGAAACAGAACCTTATATCTCCCTCGACACTCACAGCGGTAAAAGAGGAAGTGTAGGAGAAGAAGAACAAATTGGGCAAGCCTGCCTATCTTACATGTGGTCCTTTCCAACATTAATCTTTTGTACCACAATTGTATTTTTTTTTAAAGCATTTATATTCACATAACAATATACATACCAGGTATATATATATATATATATATATATATATATATATATATATATATATATATATATATATATATATATATATATATATATATATATATATATAGAGAGAGAGAGAGAGAGAGAGAGAGAGAGAGAGAGAGAGAGAGAGAAAGAGAACAAACGAACTTTATTTTCAAAGGTTTACAAATTAGGCACGCAAGCCTGTCTTACATTCGACCCTTCCAAGCTCCCATCTTTCACACAGCAGAGAGAGAGAGAAAGAGACGGGGGAGGGGGGCAAAGAAACAATGCATTTGTCTCTGGTCAGATGTTGAACAGGTATACCTAGTATCCAAAGCAAGTTTCCAGGTCACACAGCCTTGTTATATTCTAATCTGTCATGTAATTGTGACAAATCACCATCCTGTACTACACACACATGCATGCACACTAAGACATTGTTGCTGCGGTAATGGTGCATTCGTCTCTGGTCTAGTAAAAACATTTATCTGCCTGGCATCTACAGTAAGTTGACCCGGACACACGTCATTTTGTCACATTTTAACCCGCCATGTAATTGGGGGAAATTACGATCTCATAAACACACATACACAGACAGAGAATATTGCTTCAATAACAGAGTATTTGTCTCCTGTCAGATATGGACACCTATCTGCCGGGTGTCCAGAGCAAGTTGTCTAGGTCACACACAGTCTTGTCACATTCCAACATTATGTCCAGGATGATGGCCAGCCCCGAAAGTTTACTGGTCTTCAGCTTGATCAGAAACAACCCTTCCCAGGCTGCCGAGGTCATGAAAGTAAGGTTGACAGTTGTGGTCTTTTTCTCACAAAAAATATGTTTATGGATAGTTATTGAACGTATAAATCAAAGTGAAATCAAATACCAAAGAAAAGCTGCCAACTTAACTACCAAAACACATTTATAAATGATAATGCAGACACTACTACACATGAAAAGATCTGAAGTGAGAGCAAGAGGTTTCCATATGAAAATGTGGATTGATGACATTAAAGAGGTTCTACATCAACACGGAATGAAAGTAGCTATTGCTGCCCATCAAGCAATGGATCACAAACTGTTCCTCCCCGCGGTACTTAACGGCAGAAGTGGAAATTGATGATGACTCAGAATGGATGTTCATCATCCATCACTCAGTGCCATTTGTCACCTGCTTCATCATCATCTTGATTTTATTCCATGATTGAGTTAGGTAGTAACCAATCTACAGTTCTTCTTCTTCGCCCACGCTTAAAATAGTGGCCCGTGTTGGGGTTTGCAACTAGGTTGTCTTTCGACCCAACACATCCAGTTTCAGCAAACATTTCTTCTTCTTCTTTACATTCACTGGCTGTAAACTCTGGTGGAAAGTTCTTTTTTGTTCGTCGACCTCTGAAGTTAAGTCTTGTTCCAGAACCTGAGTGTTGCGTACACATCTGTTTTACAGTTATGACTCATTTATATGCAAATTGTTGGTTACTTGCCTCTGAGGCAGATGACTCGGACTTCGAAGGGAGTCCCCAATTAGTTGACTCTTACGACATGGTTCTTTACTACCCAGGACATTACATGGTACTCATTTTAGGCTGGGACAATCTAGCAACCAAGGTCTTTGGGGGAGGGGGTTATGGGGGAACAAAGATCTGACTTGATGCAAGAAGCAGTGGGTCTGTTCATCCACCCCCTTTCCCCAACAACAAAATGGGCCCCAAAACCCACAATGGGAAGATCTCTAGTAATTACAGCTCGTGCCTTCATTCTGTTAACATTGAACCATTAGCATGTCTTGATGATGTCTGCCCATTTATAATTTAGGCATTCGTTTCAACAAAATATTACAAGGCTATGACAGGAAAAGAGTTTTGTTTGCATTATCTCTTGAGTTTAAATTATACCTATAAATAAACAGAGGGGGGAACCATTTGAGGCCGTTAAATATTATGAATTAATCAAGTAACAGAAAGTATTGTGAACGGCACTCATAGAAGAAAGTAGAAAGATAGAAGAACACACTAGACAACATAAAAATCGAAAGCTATAGTTACCGTGCCGGTAATTGAACCTGTCACCTCCAGACAGCGTCTGCGCCTCGCCATGAATACAAGTGCACTAAGATACATTGGGGTGCCTGGTTGAGTAACTATAGCTTTCGATTTTTATGTTGTCTAGTGTGTTCTTCTATCTTTCTACTTTCTTCTATGAGTGCCGTTCACAATACTTTCTGTTACTTTATTAATTCATAGTTTAAATTATAGTAGTTTATCTTTAGGTATAGGTTTATTTCTGTCTTTTTAAAATCTACCTCTGGGTGAGACAAGCACTTATGTATGCATTCTAGTGCTGTGATCTCTTTTATTCTAATGGGTATTGTCTCACCTGGGCTTGAGTACATTGTTTTAGCCATATTTATTTTGTATTTGTTATGATGGAGTAATTTCATTGTTGTTGTTGTTGTTGTTGATAACCTTGGTTTCCAGAAAAGTCTAACATTAAAACAGGTAGCTGGAGATTGTTTCCTGGATAGTTGGCATCCTTTGGAAATTTTCTCCAGGCATGTCAGTGTGTTGAGAAATGAACAGGCAAATAAACTGGCTGGTTCTGCACCCCTTGTGGTAAATTGCTGCACACTGTAAGGACCCTTTGGGAGTGAGTTAACAGTAAGGGGGAACAAATTCTAAACAGATTGGTAGGGCGAGGAATGACCAGAGGATCTGGTCGGTGCTGAACACTCAGGGGAGGGGTGAGGCAGAAATACAATCAGACTGTTACTGGTACTGTTGGAATTGGAACTCTGCATTTGCTGCTGAAGATGGGGACAGATCACTTATGGGAATATCCTGAGTGCTGTGATGTTAGTTCTTAACTCGTTAATGTTTTTTATTTTTAATGATGGCCAGCTTTGTCCACTGGGCACCTCATGCCATCTCCATTTGTATCCTTTGATGAAGAGGGTCCCCAATGATTCTGTTTACGACAAGATACTTTAGAAATGTTTCTCTTGCATTCTTCTTCCATTGACATTCAGGGAGTGAAGATAATTTTTTTTCATTGTTTTTCTCCCGTACAGCTTTTCAAACTGACAGAGAAAACGGCAGAAACCTGTGAAGTCAGCTTTGCAGAAGTCTACCAGACCAGCTCTGGAAAAATCTGGGATCTGGAGCCAGAAGTGAGAGAACCTTCTCAAGTTCAGACCAAAGTTGGCAAAAGAAGCATCACGGCTCTCAACAAAGCAGCAGCTGTAGGAGTGGCAACAGCATATTTGTCCAACATCGTCGAAGACCTACTAGCCAATCCTTGTGTACCACCTGTGCCAAAGCCAAGGTCGTCTTCTACAAGAGAACAATTTTCCGCTGTGTTTAACCTTGACCCTTCTTCAGCCCTTTTGTTAGATCTCTTATGCACTTGCTGTCGGACTTGGGATGCCTGTTCTAATATGTTAGACATCATTAAAACAAAAACAAAACTTTTGAAACACGATCCCCGACACAAGGATCACATGACTTTGGCAGGTGATCGTCTAGACGATTCACCTTCAGAAACGCATCCATCTCAGTCACCGGATTTGCCGTCTGCTTCTGTTACCTCCCCATTCACAGTATGGACAAAGAAGCTCAAGTCCTCTTTGCAGGGCGTGATGGGCTGCAGTGAACTGATATGGAATTTGTATGATTTGATTCACTCAGGGGAAAGCGAGCCTTCATCTCCAGGTCCACGAACTGTTTACACTTCCACGGCTGTCAAGGTGGGTCTCCAGCATTACTTTCATTCTGCTTACTCATCACTCCAGGTGGAAAGCCTGCGCAGTATGGATATAACTGTAGCAGAACTCCGACGGGCGGTGGACCATGTGCTGCAGGTGTTGGCAGGTCTTTCCTTGGAGCATCACTTGGATATTGTGGCAGATGACCCAGCTTCTTCGCAATCTCCATCTCCAAGGGGAAGCTTGTCAGGCAGCAGTAAGCTTCTAATATTTTTCGTCATCATTGTCATTATCATCGCCTTCTTTAACTTTTGCCATTAACCCTTTCACCCTGGTGATCTAGGGGAAAAACCAAATTCAGGCTCCCGTAATTTCAACAACAAAAAAAAAGCCCTTAGAAAAATTACCATTTTATTTTTTTTAACAAAAAAAAATTGGCATAAAATCAGTTTGCCATACAAAACATGAACAAATTACATGAAAACATTACTCTATAAGAGTAAGGTAGGTAGTCAGTAAAAATGACTGCAGTATAGAATCAACTGCTTTGCATCTCTTGGGGCTTGTAAACTAATTATAATGTGACATTTACTTGACTCTTGGCCAGTGGGGGGAAAAAAATGACAGACATTTCTGGAAATAAAGCTATTTAAAAAAAAAAGAAAAAGAAAGAAACCCCCACTAGCCCATTGACTACCACGATCGCACATTATGCAATTTGCCGACGTTTACACTGCGATTGTAACTTTAGACACTCTCCGCCATGTTAAAATTGCACCTTTACGATAAATTTAGTTGAAGCCGTTAGTCCATTCATTTCTTTATGTTTATTTAGGGGACATAGTTCCGTAATGCCTAACGTAAATTTTCCATGAATTTCTTTGGGTGACCTCCCATGTTCTTTATGCATTAGGCGGTTTTCAAAATGGAATTGATCGTTTGGGCTGGCAGGGTGGAACAGTTTGGGGAATATTTATGACGTCATCACCTCCATAGTCAAACTACTTGAAATCTAGGCACATCATATATATGGGTGGGAAGATAACATCAAGAGATACGGACAACAGTGTCTGTGAGTTGCAGCTAAAACAAACCACAAAAGCCGTTGTGTACCTGTTGTTGCCAGTCATTATTGCATATCTCTTAATACATGGAGACTTCAAATGAAAACCTTAGAAGTGTGGTATTAATTGCAAAAACCATGCCATTGTCTTGTAACCTGTCACTTTTATTTCTAAGGATGTCAAGAGTGTTAAACAAGTTTCAAAACAGTGTTACTTCTGTGTCTGACTGTTGATGACTGGATCAAACGCACTGAGTGGTGATCCTAGAGTCAATTGCAGCTATTTGAATACCTCCTACTGCACTAATGCACTTGCACCACTGACAGGCATTCATCACCATACTAAACCTTCATTTGCTGGTGAATTTCTGTATGTGTCGCCCTTTCACTTATTTGGGGAGTTGCCATGGTGGTGCTGCTAGACCCTCGCCTGTGGATCAGAAGGTCGTGGGATTGCTCCCTGGCGGAGCCGGACTTTTTTTTTTTTCAAAAATCATCGTGGCTCCCAGGTCGACTTAGCCTTGAGTGGGTACCGGGTGCAGTCCCAGGAAGTAAAGTCGAATGGTGTAATGTTTACCACATTACCAATCTTGTGCCGATTGGTCTATAAAATATAGGTCTAGCCCTATATGCCCTATACGCCTAAAGGCATTGAAAATGGTCCTTACTTACTTTACTTTCACTTATTTTAAAAAAAAAATAACATCACACTGCTGCTCTTTGATGCATGTCAGAAGTGGGGTGACCATCTTTAAACTGCCATTATGATATCACTGTGTTCATCTATTCAACACTCTTGACATCCTTAACAACAATATTGACAGGCTACAAGACAGTGGCATGGCTATTGTAATGTCTGTCACACCTTTAAGGTTTTCATATGAAGCTTCCTCATGTTGTCAATGTGTCGAGATCTGCTTGTATGTTATTAAAGGCCTTTGGCAGGAAAAGGGCCCTTTACTTTAGTTTTTATATGATGATCTTTTGTTTAAGATAACCCAGTCATCATCTGCCAGTTAGAATTTTCCAGATTTTTGGTGACCTTAAAATGTAAAAAATGTTTTGAAATGATATCTGGTAATTCTCTAGCATCAGGCAGCATGTCTGGGAGCGTTACCAGTCAGAGTGGTGGAGCCGGGTCGCGAACCCATAACCGACAACAGACTGATCAGAACCCACTACACATGGCCGTCAAACAGCTGATGTATGTTATGGAGAAGTATGTCCCAGCTGATGGCTTGACACACATTCTTCTAGGGTAAGTTGTTGGTTGTACTAACTTCTCGTTCATATTTCTTTCTTTCTTCTTGTGTCCTTTATGCCTGGCTCAGTGGCGGGGCGTGACTGTTACTCAGCCTATGCTAGGCTTGTATTTTTTACAGAGCAGTAGACACTCGATAGGGGAGCTTGTGTTTCTCAATGACCCTGAGAGCTATGCCAGCGGTAAACAGATATCCAAGAATATGGGAGATGAATGGTCGAAGACCCGAGGCAGACCAAGAAGAATATGGAGAGATAATATCCAGACAGACCTGCAAACACTTTTGTCACCAACTGGAAAGAGAAAGCCAACCAGAGAGATGAATAGAGGTGGTTGATATCTGCCGCAGTGAACCTCAAGGGCTCGGAATGCTGAAGAAGAAGACACTCAATGGTGGGTGGTCAGCATCATGCCAGCCACCTAAACCTACCTGGTATCTGTTTTTAGGCTGGGTCAACCTGAGAGCCAGGGTTGGTTCTAAACAAATTCTGCCTCAGTGCATGTTTGGATCCTCTACCAGAGGGCTGCGTGGTCTCGAGGCATGGCGTCCGCCATATAATTTTATATATATATTATCATCATCATGTAGCAGGTCCTTTGCAGAACGTCGCTCTCATCACAGTCTGCCTGTAAGAAACTCGGTCTCTTGCCAGTTCTCCCGCCTCATGAACTTTCACACTCAAGAGTCACTTATATCCTGTGCCCATCTTCGTGTCGGTCGGCCTCTGCCCCTCCTTTCTTGTACCATGCCTTCTGCTATAATTTTTTCCAATCCGTCGTGGCGCTTGATATGACCAAAATATTTCAACTTTCGAGAAAGGATGCTGTTTATTAGCCAATCTTCCTTGATGTTCAGATCTTTTAAGATGTCAATATTTCTCATCTTCTTTGTCAAAGATATTCTGAGAATCTTTCTATAGCATTTCAGCTCAAAAGCCCCTATTCTCTTTCTTAAGGACTGAGAGATAGTCCACGACTCACATCCGTATGTAGCCACAGGGAAGATGCATGCTCTCAGAATTCTTAACCATAGACTTTTAAGGCTGTTCAATATATATATAGAATTATAATTAAAAGGTAATGGTTTAGCAAATATACCAGCCCCAGTCATAACAAAGTCCACACCCAAGTCACAACAAAGCCCAAAATCTTGGACACAACGAAATCCACAACCTTGGACACAAGAGTCCAAATCCCTAGACACAACAAACTATGTAGCTCTAGTGCAGACTTGCAAATATCACTATAAAAATTGACCAACCCACACTTTCAGAGCATAAGGCAAAAACTTGTGTGCATGAATAAATGTAGATTTTTTTCGCATAAATAAATGTAGATTTTTGAGCATGAATAAATGTAGATTTTTTTTTCATCTGCAAAAAAAAAAAAAATGAAATCCCTGGAAAATAAGGCTTTGTGCATATTTTTGACACTGAAACGTATGCTCCCACAGGAAGACAAATAAGGTGAGCAGCCCACCAGTGAAGAATTTCCTGCTCAGTCTCTATGAGCATGTTAAAGAGATGTCCTTCCTGGTAGCCGAGTGTGAGGGCAAGAGTACAGGTAAGAACTTGTTGGAGAGAAATATTCTAGTGGGTTTATAATGTGATAAGTTGCCTTCAAGCCTTTGGCTGTCCAAAGAATTCCAAGGATTTTTCTGTATCACCACATCTCAGAGGCCCCAAGAAATTGTTTGGCTTGTTTATTAATTGTCCAGGATTCACAGATGTATGTTAAAACTGGCTGTATACAGCTTGTGAGAATTCTTTTCCTAACCTCCAATAACATGGATTTATTGCACAAAATGTTCCTCATTTTATAAAGCAATATAGACAGATACAGTTCTCGCAGTATCCAACATTCAGGCACAATCCTGAATCTTTAAGCACAACCAAATCACAACACTCAGTTTTCTAAATCTTTGATCACAACAAAATCACAATACTTAGTCACATTGTCTAAGTCTTTTGTAACAAGAAAATAAGAACACTTAGTCATATTACTGAATCTCTAATCACAACAAAATCACAACGCTCAGTCACATTGCCTAAATCTTTGATGACAACAAAATCATAACCCTCAGTCACGTTACCTAAATCTTTGATCACAACAAAGTCCAACACTCAGTCACAAGACAGATCTTTAATCACAACAAAATCCAACACAGCTACAAGAACGAAATCTTTCTTCATAACAAGAGTCACAACATAAGGTTAGAAAAAGGATTAGTAGAATTTACGTGAGTGGGGGGTGGGGGGTGGGGGGGGGAGGATATGTGCTTTATATTGTGGGATACAGAATAAAAGAAAACTTTGGGGCTGAATTGGCATGAGTTAGTTAGCGGTTTGTGCTCTGTATGGGACACAAGGCAGAAGTGGGAGGATTGGAAGGACTGGCATAATGCGTTAGTTAAGGATCTTTGCTCCATGAGGTGATGAAGGGCGGAAGTGGAAGACAGTTGATTGTCAGAGAAAAAATGATTCCTACTTGAAGTTAATCTCAATAATAATGGCAGCTGAATTTTTTGTCAAGCAGAAGTGGCCAGTAACTACTTCAAAGTTTTGAACGATGGGCCAATTAGTATTCTGGGACGTCTGATGTTTGTCAAGAAAATGCCCCCTGCCAGGTAATGATTGTCTTTCCTTTTAATTAAATTTTGTTTTAGCTGCAAGGGGAGTAATCAACACAAATGAATATGGCCTGGAATCAACTAGATTACATCCCTTGTGACTTGTAAACTATTTATAGTGTGACACTTACTTGACCTTGTTAACTGATAGCCACTGTAACTGATAGGGAAACAGACATAGAAGTTTGGTTTAGTTTGATAAACGGATCAACGTCATTTCACAAGGATAGTAACCCATAAATGCTCTGTTCTACTTCTAACTTAAGCCCGAGTCCAAAGAATTTCAGCACAGTGCACAAACTTCTCAGCACTGGTGAGGATTCTCAACTACTTTGTGTGATTTTCAACTCCAAACATTTGCCCGGCAGCCCTGTTGGGCTACTTTTTTTTTTTAATTTTCAACTGCCAAGGGATTTTTTTACATGTGCAACAATACACACTGGCATCCAATCTTACTACCCAGAGACCGGTGGAAATTACCTGAAGTCCACATTAAAAAACCTTAGCCTTCACCTGTGCCAGAAGACAGCACGCTAGGCGGACACCATGCCTCGAGACCACTCAGTCCCCGAAAGATGTAGAAGTTTTTTTTTTTTAAAGTCATTTTTTAAAAATGAGTTCCCCCCAATTGCTGTTTTTAGTAAATGTAGTCATCCCCTGTCATGCTAAACGCTTACACAGACAATTAATTCTGTTGGCCAGACATCTCGTAAATATCTCTCTCTATAGAGTCAGAAAACTGGCTTTTTATGGTATTAACAGGAAGTGTCAGCTGTGCTGTTTCTCAAGGTGAAAAGGTTAAAAATGATTACTAGACACTTTTTGAAATCCTTGGAAATGTCTCAGAATAAAAGGTAATGAGGTAAATAAATGAGGGGGTACTTGTGGGAAGACAGTTGTAGTTGTGGGAAGACAGTGGTACTTGTGGGAAGGCAGTGGTACTTGTGGGAAGGCAGTGGTACTTGTGGGAAGGCAGTGGTACTTGTGGGAAGGCAGTGGTACTTGTGGGAAGGCAGTGGTACTTGTCGGAAGACAGTGGTACTTGTCGGAAGACAGTGGTACTTGTGGGAAGACATTATTTTTGAGTAGACAGTGTTATTTGTGGGCAGACTGCATCAAGAGAAAGGATGAAAGAAACCTCTTGACTGCCAAAACAACACAACTTCCATTGCTGCCTTTATTTGCCACTTGGGGGGGGGGGGGGGGGGGGGGGTTAGGTCTTTTAGTCCAAGGAATTAATGCTGCATGGCTAGTGCTGTCACCACAAACTCGGCAGGCTAGAATTGTATTTCCACTGTTTCTAGAACCTTTTTTTGGTGGGAAAAGGGTAGACTAACTGCCTCCCTTACAAGCATCTCATACAAGGTGATCAGTTGGGGATGTTTCCTTCAGAGTCATAGTGCATCTTTATGAGAGGTGAGGAACCAACAGTATGCATACATATAAGCCACACCTGTAAAAACTGATTTGCATGCAAAACTCCAGTTCTAGTCTAGAACAAGACCAAAGTCTACAATGGACAACTAACCAGAACGGTGTATCTTGAAAAATGATGTAATGATGGTGTATCTTGAAAAATGTTGTAATGATGATGTATCTTGAAAAATGATGTAATGATGGTGTATCTTGAATAATCATGTAATGATGGTGTATCTTGACTTGTCGTCTGCAGACTGGAGGCTGTGGCAGCAAAACTGAGCCTCAACCTGACTCACACAATCGTACACAGTTGTTGCCCAAAGATTCCCAGCAAACATCCCCCCGCAGTCCCAGAGTGTGGCGCTGGTGAGTTTGTCTCTTCTCACTGTTGGTGTATTGCTGTAGTCAAATGCATATAACGCTTCGATCCAGTATGTAAACCCTTTGGCTCGGATATCGCAACCCTTCGGCTTTGATTCCATGATAGATACCGCAAATCTGGGGGATATGCAGCTTTTCTGCCAACCCTGGGCGTGAACCCGGACCACAAAGAGTTTTTCCCCTGGTCCTGGCGCAGTCAGGTTTAACAAACTGGGCTAGCGTGCATAAATGCTCCAGTCTTCTGGACACTGTAGCCACTAGATCCTCATCTGTGGATCCGATTTTGTGGGTTTAATTTTGGACGACGCCTAATTTTTTTTCCAGAAATTACCTTGGCTCCCAAGTCAACTCAGTTTTAAATGGATACCGGTCAAGTCCTGGGAAGTAAAGGCAGATGGTGGTATGTTGACCACATTACCCACCGGTGCCAATTGGTCTATGAAAATAAAATTTATACAAATAGGAATCTAGTTTCGTGTTCCCTGTGGGCCCTTTACTTAACATTGTTAATTGTGAAAAATTGAAATGAAATGTATCGCAGCAGGAAAGATTTATGAGAACAGAATTGAGGGATATTTTTTGCTCACTCCTTCCCCCATCTGACTCTTTCTTGTTTTCATTGTTGTGTAAGACCATGTTTTAAAACAAAATTTTTTTTTTTTTTCAGATGTATCTGTGAGAATGCCAGGAACCAGAGTGTATAATATACAAACGCCAGCTAACGAGAGCCAATCAGAACTTCCAGAAAAAAGTTCGGTATTGAACATCCAATCAGAAAGTCTGAATAACCCTGAGAAAATTGTCACATCTGTGCTAAGCAACCTGATCAAGCTTATGGAAGGTCAGATCTTCTTTTCTTCCTCTCTCTCCTCCTTCTTCTTCTTCTTCTTCTTCTCCTCCTCTTCCTTCTCCTTCTTCTTCTTCTCTCTTCTTCTCTCTTCTCCTTCTTCTACTCCTTTTCCTCCTGCTTCTTCTTCTCCTTCTCTTCTTCTTCATCTGTGTTCACCCGTAAAAGGGCAGTAGGCATGTTGTTTTGTGATCTATAGCTGTGCTGCAATATATGCGCCATTTTGGCTCATAGCTTCCAATTTCAGCAGGTCCCTAATTAATCACCTTTTCTAAAATTCATTCATTTCCAGGCAGTCATACACTAGTTGCACCGTGGAAGATGGACATCATTGCACCTTGGAAGATGGACATCATTGCACCTTGGAAGATGGACATCATTGCACCTTGGAAGATGGACACCGTTGCACCGTGGAAGATGGACATCATTGCACCTTGGAAGATGGACATCATTGCACCGTGGAAGATGGACACCGTTGCACCGTGGAAGATGGACATCATTGCACCGTGGAAGATGGACACTAATAGCACCTTGGAAGATGGACACTAGTAGCAGCTTGGAAGATGGACACTAGTAGCACCTTGGAAGATGGACACTAGTAGCACCTTGGAAGATGGACACTAGTAGCACCGTGGAAGATGGACACTAGTTGCACTGTGGAAGATGGACACTAGTAGCACCTTGGAAGATGGACACTAGTAGCACCTTGGAAGATGGACACTAGTAGCAGCTTGGAAGATGGACACTAGTAGCACCTTGGAAGATGGACACTAGTAGCACCGTGGAAGATGGACACTAGTAGCAGCTTGGAAGATGGACACTAGTAGCAGCTTGGAAGATGGACACTAATAGCACCTTGGAAGATGGACACTAGTAGCAGCTTGGAAGATGGACACTAGTAGCAGCTTGGAAGATGGACACTAGTAGCAGCTTGGAAGATGGACACTAGTAGCAGCTTGGAAGATGGACACTAGTAGCAGCTTGGAAGATGGACACTAGTAGCAGCTTGGAAGATGGACACTAGTAGCAGCTTGGAAGATGGACACTAGTAGCAGCTTGAAAGATGGACTACTAGCAGCTTGGAAAGATGGACACTAGTAGCAGCTTGGAAGATGGACACTAGTAGCAGCTTGAAAGATGGACACTAGTAGCAGCTTGGAAGATGGACACCTGTAGCAGCTTGGAAGATGGACACTAGTAGCAGCTTGGAAGATGGACACTAGTACACCTAGTAGCACTTGGAAGATGGACACTAGTTGCACTGTGGAAGATGGACACTAGTAGCACCTTGGAAGATGGACACTAGTAGCAGCTTGGAAGATGGACACTAGTAGCACCTTGGAAGATGGACACTAGTAGCACCTTGGAAGATGGACACTAGTAGCACCTTGGAAGATGGACACTAGTAGCAGCTTGGAAGATGGACACTAGTAGCAGCTTGGAAGATGGACACTAGTAGCACTGTGGAAGATGGACACTAGTAGCACCGTGGAAGATGGACACTAGTAGCAGCACTAGTAGCACCTTGGAAGATGGACACTAGTAGCACCTTGGAAGATGGACACTAGTAGCAGCTTGGAAGATGGACACTAGTAGCAGCTTGGAAGATGGACACTAGTAGCAGCTTGGAAGATGGACACTAGTAGCAGCTTGGAAGATGGACACTAGTAGCAGCTTGGAAGATGGACACTAGTAGCACCGTGGAAGATGGACACTAGTAGCACCGTGGAAGATGGACACTAGTAGCACCGTGGAAGATGGACACTAGTAGCAGCTTGGAAGATGGACACTAGTAGCACTGTGGAAGAGATTGGGACCTCACCATGTAATATTTCTAAAGGCAGCAGAGGTCCACTGTAGCCAGCCTTTATTGTGGAGTCAGCAGAGACTTTTTTAAAATAACGTGCTAGTTATGGGGTAGTGGGACTTTTCTAACCCCTTAACCCCTCACTGGGTCCCAGCTGACAGTTGATATCCATATCACAATAACATCTCTCAAGAATATTTCCTCATCATCATCATCATCATCCCAGTAACACTACGAGTCTTTGGGTCACCAGTTTCTGCTGACTGTCTGATCAGTTCTTTCCATCTTTGGCGGTCAGTTGCTATGGATTTTATGGTTGCATGCCTGAGGCCTGTCCAGTCAGTCAGGTTCTGTAACCAGGTCTGTCTTGGTCTGCCTCTTCTCCTCTTCCCCTCAACTGCCTTCTGCAGTATTGTTTTTGAGAGGTCATTAGATCCTTTTACAAATCCATACCATTGCATTTTTCACCTTTTCACTGTAGGTTCATACAAGTATATTGACCAGGCTCATATTTCAGTTATTAGAGGCTGTATAGTAGGTTTTCTTCTTTGTTTCTTCGGCCTTACTTCTCCTAAAGACCATGAAGCAGTTCTTGCAGCTACCTGTTGAGACTTATCTTTAACTGGTTGGATTTTGTAGCTGAAGCTTTCTTTGGGCTGAGACAGCCGTTCTTATTCATCTTTTGCAAAGTAGAATTAAACTCTATCATTGAATCACTGCTGCTGTATTCTTCTTTTCTCTTTCCCTGGAATGCCTCACGGCGTCAGGGCAGGACGAGATATCTGAAACTGACCCTTCTGTTCACTTCGTATTAAATTCTTTCCAGTGTTTCGGATTTTTCTGCAATCCATCTTCTGCGTAGTCGACTTCTGGCTCTGCAACCACTGTATCTGTATAACATTGCTCTCTGTGGTGCCCTGTCTGATGCCAATCTACTAGCAGAAACAAGGGAACTGACTGAGACCATTACTAAGTTAAAGTTGTTAAATTAGTAAATTTAAAGTTTAACTAAGTTAACTGTTGTAGCCTTCTGCTACTTTTTTTCTTAGTAATTGTTAAGTTAAAGTCTCTAACTTAGTAACTGTTAAGTTTAACTTAAGTTGAATTGAGATCTTTAACTGAGTAACTGTTAAGTTAAAAGTCAAGAGGGTCGACTTCATTGCACTGAGTTCTCCCATATGACTTGATCTGTCTCTGTAGAATGGTAAGCCACCTGCCAAGAGCATCACACAAAACACAAACTCCATAGCTTCAGTGATGATTCCAAGACCATGAACCAACAACCTTTAGAGTGGAAGGCTTGAGCACTTTCCTAGACAGACCCCAGCAGTGGCTAATAAACTGAAAGCATTTATTAACTCCTGTTTGCACAGAATAGCCGGACTGATAGGATTATTTTTGTGGAACATGGTTGGCGAAGTTAGACAGGTTCCAGTGATCCATAAGTAAGTAAAGTAAAGGACCCTTTTCCACGCCTTAAGGCATATAGGGCATATAGGGCTAGACCTATATTTTTATAGACCAATCGGCACAAGATGAGTGATGTGGTCAGTATCACGCCGGCCGCCTTCATTTTCCCGGGACTGCACCCGGTACCCACTCAAGGCTCGATCGACCTGGGAGCCAAGGTCATTTTTGAAAAAGTCCAGCTCCACCAGGGAACGAACCCACGACCTTCTGATCCGCGGCGAGCGTCTAGCTGCTCGGCCATGGCGACTCCCTCCAGAGATCCATAAGAGGCGGAAACTCTGGTACTTGACAGGACACACAATAAGAAAACCTGATAACGCTGTTACTGGAAAAAATCTTTTCTCTGGGATACACTGAGCAAAAGAAATAGAGGGAGACACATGGGAAAATCTTACATGGAGACAAATGAATAGTATAAGGGTGATTTGGAGGGAATTGCAGGAGATTGCAAAAGGAAAAAAACAACTTGGTGAGAATTGGCTGTTTGCTCCAGTGGCAGATACCAAGCTTAAGGTGAAATATATGGTGCTGAAGTTAGCAGTCTTGTAATTAACAAATAAATGTTTAAAATATTTTTGAAGGCTACGGGTAAGAGAAAGAGCTGGTATTCTCACCTTGTAATACATATCTGCATGTGTTGTATGTGTTAGCCTGTTGCTTCAGACTGATGTTGCAACATCTTTCAAGAGATTTCCTTTATTTTGTTCTTCATTCTGGGAAAATACTTGGAAAATATTGAAGAAATAAAAAAATTCTTTTCACTTGCAGATATTTCCATTAAACAAAATGCTAATGGAATCTTTGACCTGAGTTGTGCTGAAAAACTGGTCCAGCTGCCAGAATACAATCAGGCAATACAGAATGTGAACAGATTGAAAGGTGCAGACCTGACAAAACTGACTACAGATGAAGACCGCCTTTGCTTCTTTGCCAACCTGACAAATCTAATGATTCTTCATTGTCATTTATCTCATATCGATACAAGGCTTCGGGTAGGACATTTTTTTTTTTAATGTAGTTCTTAACTCTGAGTCCCAGGGGGTTTAGCATCACAGGCCCAAGGGTAGTCAAAAGAAACATGAAATCGGCACATCATGCGTTCATTGGGCTTCTGAATAGGAACCTATGAATGTATGATGTGTTTCTTGGGACTCAAAGAGTTAAAGTGCTGCGATCCCCTCCTCAGTATATCCCTCAGTGTTTAATGACTAAAAAACCAGATCTGTGTTGGCCTACTGTTCTTCTTTAGTTCCTTGCAAAAGGCTAGTGTTATTTTCTTTTTTTTTAAACCCGGGCAAAGTGCTCTTGTAATGTTTATTTCTTCTTGTGTCCTAATAGTTTAATTTAAAATATTTGCTGTTTAGCCTCTGTTCCCTGTGGTTAAGTCGATGTGAACGCTTCGTAAGGCCTGGGTGCCGGGTTCGATCCCAGCTGAGAGCCATGCGCCTTGCATTGGTTTTGACAGTGGTATCAGGGGGCTGATTGTGCAGAGAACAATGGCAAACTACTCTACGTAAATTTGCTTAGAGAAACCACACAACAGCCAGGGGCTGCTGGGATAGGTTCTGCAACATCCTGTGAAGGATACGCAACTAACCTTATCCTCTGCTAGAGAAGAATCCTTAGAATTCCCTAAGAGACAGTCATCATTTTGTGTGTGTTCATTATATGAGAAGAGACATCTTGTTTCCGCTGGACAAGTCTGTCTGGAAAAGGAGATTTTGAGAAGATTCTCAACAACCTTTTGTCGTGGCATGGACGGATGTCAACACACCAAACTGGTGCCATACTGTTGAAGAGCACAATTATGGAGAGCCATGATCGCTTACACCAGCCAGCAAGGCATGTTATTTTGATGATTTAATCTGCATTTCTAAAGCCAGTTTGCTTGTGACTTTTATTGAGCATTCTCCATTTTTGTTAATTATAGAGCTGTAAACTCCAGCAGAAAGTTCCTGTAGTTTGTCCATCTCCAGAGTTTAGTCTTGTTCCAGAACCTGAGTGTTGCATGCACATCTGTTTCACAGATCTAGCTCATATGTATGCAGACTTTTTGTTCCTTGTCTCTCAGGCAGATGTACTCCAGCTTCGAAGGATCCCCCTAATGAGTCGACTCCTATGACACGCTTGTTGGAGAGGTGCTGGGTTATTTTTTTTTCCCCTGCAGTGGGGGCATTGTGTTTTCCCTGCAATGGGGGCATTGTGTTTTCCCTGCAATGGGGGAGTTATGTTTTCTCTGCAATGGGGCCCTGGAACCCACTTGGGGAAAAGAGTAGTTCCATTTACTGTATTTGATACAAATATATTTTGTTTGTTTATTTCACCCATTTTCATTGTCTTATAACACGTCCTTTGCAGAACATTGCTCTGATCACAGACCAGCTGAAAGAAACTAGGTCTCTGGCACCCCATGCTCCTTTCTACTCAAGGTGTCAGTAATATCCTGCGCCAAACTCTATGCTGGTTGTCCTTTGCCTCTCTTTCCTGGCACCATGCCTTCTACTATTTTTCTCCGATCTGCCCTGGGGCTTGATATAGCCAAAATATTTCTGTTTCCGAGACAAGATGCTGTTCTCAAGCCAATCTTTCTTGTTTATATTCTTTTAGGATGTCGGTATTTCTTTTTTTTTCCCTTGGTCCTTGGTATTTTTCTAATCCTTACCCATTTTTACAGGAACTAATTTAATAGCTTCAGAAGCCATTTGACATTTTTATCCCTGTTCTTTCAGATGTGTTTTTTCTTTCTGAAAATCTATGATTATACATTATCATTTACCTGTCGTCCCCATGTGGGATGCAATTTTTAGTTATTTTGAAGCCCCACCCCGGCATTTGCCAGGGCCCTAAATTTGGCCTAACGGTTGAATGGGGTTTCTGGGACCTCTCCACGGGTGATCCTCACTCGCGTGGTGGCACTTTGTGTCATCGGGTGTTCATCGCTTGTGTGATGTCCTTGTGGGGTATAACTTATCTACCTACCTACATTGTCATGTGTCTGATATTGGTACCAGATTTCATGTTAGACAGTGCTCTGTGATTATTAGCTTGGAGTCTGCCTCTGAAATCATTCTTATCTTCAGGGGGCTGAGTGACTGTAAGGCATGGCATCCGCCTCAAGTGCTGAAGGTCCCGGATTCAGGTCCCGGTGAAGGCTAGGATTCTTTAATCTGGACATCTAGTAATTTCCCCTGGTCTCTGGGTAGTACGATCGGACGCCCGTGTGTATTGTTGTGCACTTAAAAAAAATCCCTTGGCACTTGGGCATCAAAATGAGTAGCCTAACGGTGCTGCCAGGGCAACATTTTTAGTTACAAATCTACCCAAATTATTTCAGGATCCTTGCTGGTGCTACAGAGTTCCTGCACTGCGCTGAGATTCTTCGGACTCAGGCTTTAGTTAGAAGTAGCACGGAGCACTTATGGGTTAATCCACTTGGCCATGATGTTAACAGGTTTATTTTTCCATTGATTACATTATTCTCTTAACTGTTTCTCTTTTAAATCTTATTTGTCTGCCATTTTCAGATCTACCAGAAGTCAGATACAAGGGAAGTAACTGCTGATATTATTGATGTGGAGTTATGTCCACTTGGTGCTGCAGACTACATTGCATACTTCAGTAGCTTTTCATATGAAGTGGGACAGCTGGGCATCGTTAGGTGAGTTCTGCTGTGTTATAAACTGTGCTGGATTTTAATCGCATGAGGCTGTTAACATACGGATGTGAGTCATGGACTATCTCCCAGTCCTTAAGAAAGAGAATAGTGGCTTTTGAGCTGAAATGCTATAGAAAGATTCTCAGAGTATCTTGGACAAAGAAGAGGAGAAAAACTGACATTTTGAAAGATCTGAACATCAAGGATAATTGGCCAATAAACAGCATCCTGTCTCAGAAGCTGAAATATTTTGGTCATATCAAGCTCCACGATGGATTTAAAAAAATAATAGCAGAAGGCACGGTATCAAGAAGGAGGGGCAGGGGCCGACCAACACGAAGATGTGCACATGATATAAGTGACTCCTTGAGTATGAAAGTACATGAGGCGGGAGAGCTAGAGAGAGATTGAGTTTTTTTCAGGCAGACCATGATGAGAGCGACGTTCTGCAAAGAGGACACCCCCTAGTTCATCACTTTTTATGATATGCTTGTCAGGTGGAGCCAGTGGGTTTATTCTTGCTTCCCCCAAAATGGGCACACAACAGCAAATATGGATGTGAATGATTATAGTGAAATTGTGATAACACTGAAGTGTTCTCTTCTACTGCTTCTTCTTCTTTACATTCGTCGGCTGTAAACTCCAGGGGAAAGTTTTGGTTTTTCTTCCACATGGACTTTAGTTTTGTTCCAGAACCTGAATGTGGCATGCACATCAGTTTTATAGATCTCTGTGTGTATGCATACTATTGGTTCCTTACCTCTCAGGCAGATGCACTTCAGCTTCGAAGAAAGCCCCAAGTCTTACTTGTTGGGGATGCAGTGGGGCTATTCTTCTTTTCCTGGCAACATTTAAAGAAAATGTACAGAATATCAAGGGCAGAGAAAGATAATAGAGCCTGAGGTATTTATAACTAACAGTATTACTCAATCAGTTATCAGAAGAAGACAAGTAGAAATGCAGTGTATGGGATAAAACAACAGAAAAAATAGAATAGAGAAATTAGGAGAATTCAACATTTAAGAGGCAAATTAGGACAGAAAGATATTTGAGGAAAGCTTCAAAAACTAGGCAAGAAACAGTTTTAATGTTTAATAATAAAATATCAACTGACAGAGCAGAGTTGGGAAACCAGGAGAGTCAGGAATTTCTAGGAAAGACCCGTTATTTTTTTCATGCTTTTTGTTTTGAAGTCTGTAAATTCTAGGAATGGGTTTGCAACCAGCTAAAGCATATGTTCAGAAGGTTTTCCAATATTGAGTTTAAATAACTTGAGAAAAAGAATAAATTCTACGGAAACACAGATGGTCTCTCTGGGTATGCTTTTAACCTAATCTCCAGAAGTGAACGATAGTAACGTGGAATTTTAGTTTATATGCTTTATTATATGTTGATTCAAATCCAAAGCAATGCAGCTGAGGAGATCCAGGTGAATATGCCTGGCAATAAATTGTACAATGTTTTGTTGTATCTGTATATGTTTCTTCTAAACAGTTGTTGTCTGCAGTAGTTTCTGTCTGTTGTGTCTGTATAAGTTTCTTCTAAACAGTTGTTGTCTGCAGCAGTTTCTGTCTGTTGTGTCTGTGTATGTTTCTTCTAAACAGTTTTTGTCTGCAGCAGTTTCTGTCTGTTGTGTCTGTGTATGTTTCTTCTAAACAGTTTTTGTCTGCAGCAGTTTCTGTCTGTTGTGTCTGTGTATGTTTCTTCTAAACAGTTTCTGTCTGTTGTGTCTGTATAAGTTTCTTCTAAACAGTTTTTGTCTGCAGCAGTTTCTGTCTGTTGTGTCTGTATAAGTTTCTTCTAAACAGTTGTTGTCTGCAGCAGTTTCTGTCTGTTGTGTCTGTGTATGTTTCTTCTAAACAGTTTCTGTCTGTTGTGTCTGTATAAGTTTCTTCTAAACAGTTTTTGTCTGCAGTAGTTTCTGTCTGTTGTGTCTGTGTATGTTTCTTCTAAACAGTTTCTGTCTGTTGTGTCTGTGTATGTTTCTTCTAAACAGTTTTTGTCTGCAGTAGTTTCTGTCTGTTGTGTCTGTGTATGTTTCTTCTAAACAGTTTCTGTCTGTTGTGTCTGTGTATGTTTCTTCTAAACAGTTTTTGTCTGCAGCAGTTTCTGTCTGTTGTGTCTGTGTATGTTTCTTCTAAACAGTTTCTGTCTGTTGTGTCTGTGTATGTTTCTTCTAAACAGTTTCTGTCTGTTGTGTCTGTGTATGTTTCTTCTAAACAGTTTCTGTCTGTTGTGTCTGTGTATGTTTCTTCTAAACAGTTTCTGTCTGTTGTGTCTGTGTATGTTTCTTCTAAACAGTTTTTGTCTGCAGTAGTTTCTGTCTGTTGAGTCTGTATAAGTTTCTTCTAAACAGTTATTGTCTGCAGCAGTTTCTGTCTGTTGTGTCTGTGTATGTTTCTTCTAAACAGTTTTTGTCTGCAGCAGTTTCTGTCTGTTGTGTCTGTGTATGTTTCTTCTAAACAGTTTTTGTCTGCAGTAGTTTCTGTCTGTTGAGTCTGTATAAGTTTCTTCTAAACAGTTATTGTCTGCAGCAGTTTCTGTCTGTTGTGTCTGTGTATGTTTCTTCTAAACAGTTTCTGTCTGTTGATATTTTGATATCTTCTCCAGCGTCTTCGATTTGCTGACCACTCTATGCTGCACTGAACTGCCTCCTTCAGGACAGTGGAAACACACCCTGGGTTGCAGAAAGTTGGGTGAGAGCTATGGCAAAGTGTCACATTTTTAGGTTGCCAATCAACTGTATATATTTGTGTGGTACTGTCCAGTTTTTGCAGACAGAGAGAGGATGCCTGGGATAAATCAGCTACTCTTCGAGACAAAATGACTGGTGAATTTGTCAAGAACACCATTCCTTTTTGTCACCTACGTGTCCACATTTCCAAAGATGGAGACAGTAACACTCTCTCTCTCTCTCTCGCTTTCCCCCCCCCCACACACACACTCACGCATGCACGCACACACACACACACACTTACTTACTTACTTACACACACATACACACTTAGTTACACACACACACACACTTAGTTACACACACACTTAGTTTTACACACACACACTTAGTTTTACACACACACACACACACACTTAGTTACACACACACATACACTTAGTCACACACACACACTTAGTTACACACACTCACTTACTTACACACACACACACACTTACTTACACACACACTTACTTACACACACACACACTTACTTACACACACACACACACTTACTCACACACACACACTTACTTACACACACACACACTTAGTTAAACACACACACACTTAGTTAAACACACACACACACTTAGTTACACACACACACACACACACACACTTACACACACACACACTTACTTACACACACACACACTTACACACACACACTTACTTACACACACACACTTACACACACACACACTTACTTACACACACACTTACTTACACACACACACACTTACACACACTTACTTACACACACACACACTTACTTACACACACACACAGACACTTACTTACACACACACAGACACTTACGTACACACATACTTACGCACTTACACACACACTTACACACACACACTTACACACACACACTTACACACACACACACATTTACACACACACACACATTTACACACACATATATTTACACACACACATTTACACTTATACACACACTTACACACACACACTTACACACACACACACACACTTACACACACACTTACACACACACACTTACACACACACTTACACACACATACACTTACATATATACACACACACTTACACACACACACACTTACACACACACACACTTACACACACACACCTGCACACACACACACACACACACACTTACACTTTCCTCCTTACAGCGTAAGACAGTCCCGATCAGTACAAGGAAACATCTTATATAAAGCATTTTCATTCACACTGTATGCTACTAAGATGGAAGACATGGTCCATGACAACAGACTAGAAAAGAAAATTAGTAACCATGAAAATGAGATGTCTGAGAAAGTCAAAGGAGAAAAAAGTCAACGCAGAACCAGTTCTTAAATACATATGAAGACATGAGATCAGGTTTGCCCACTTAGAGAGAATGTCTTGTGATGCAATACAAGGCATACAGCAAAAGAGAAGGACATCAAGCACAAGGTAGACCAAGAACATGATGGAAAGATAACATAAAAGAATTTCATCAACAACACAATGTGTCTATGGTCGAGGCAGCCAGAAGAGCATGAAGCAGAACCTTATATCTTACTCAAAACTCAGAAAGTGAAGAAGAAGGAGAGAGAATGTCCTCATTTCACTCCTGTTTCCACAAGACATATACAAGCTCTTAATGCAGTATGGTATTTCTTTTTTTTTTTCCTCTTTGTTTATTATTGCTCATGTGCATCACCAGTTTTGAAGTTCAGAATGCCCTTAACCACTTAGCCATGTGTTTAATGATGAATTAAGAATTGACATCACAGCACTCGGGACACTCCCATAAGTGCTCAGTCCTCATCTTTAGCAGCAAGCGAAGAGTTCCAATTCTGATGGTACCAATAACCGTCTGATGGTATATCCGTCTCATCCTTCCCCTGGGTGTTGAGTGTCGGCCAGAATGCCTGGTAACTCCTTGCAGCGCCATTCTTCTTAGACCCTAATGATCTGTTTGCACCTCCGCCATGTTCACTCGCCCACAAAGGGCCCTAACAATATATAACTTGTCATACATTAGTTTAACACCAAGTGATGCAGAACCAGCCAGTCTATCTGCCTGCTCGTTTCCCAACACACCAGCATGACCTGGAGAAAATATCCAAAGTGATGCTTGAAACCCTATGCACTTCATCTGCCCCTCAACACGGAGCCAACTTAGCCAAGTGAAAGGGAAAAAGTCTGCAGATCAGACGTCATCACAAGTGAAATGATCAATGCATTCAAAGAATGTGGAATAGACGAGGTTACAAGACTATTGAATACAGTATATGACACCTGAGATATACCTACTAACGTTAAATTTGTCCTGTTGTCCTGTGTGCATTGGGCGGTAAATGCGAAGAACTAATGATGATGAGATCAGATCAATATTCTTTGTTGCAGTGCTGACCCCAGATGATCCCTGGAGAATGTTCTGTCCTGTGGCAGAGCCTCGGCTGATTTTTGCGCTCAATTTAGGCTGCATGTCATCACCTCCCTTACAGGTCTGTATGTCTGGTTACCTGGTCTCTGTCTGTATACATCTGTTCACTCTTACATCCAGTAACTTCACATCTTCTCCTGCTCCTTCTCCTTTTTACCCACTGATGGAGCATAGACCCTCAACCAGCTCATGCCAAATCTATTGCTGTCATATGCAGCTCACCCAGGGTCCTCCCCATCTTTTTAACTTCACTGTCTATTCACTTTTTTTGGTAGTCTGCCCAAATTGCTTCTTTCTCTTATTTAAAATTCCGGTTAAACAAACTTTAGTCTCCCCCACAGAAAGTAGGTCATGTTCCATTGATAGCTTTCTTGGACTGGTCTTACCTGCTGGGGATTACGGGTGTGCCGCTCTGTTGTTTGCTATCTGTGTTGTCTAGCATTTACGTTTTTATTCGGATAAAGAGAATGCCTGTGACATAGGTTGCAGCTCCCTCTAGGGGGGTTGTGTGTTAGAACCAGTATGTCGATGTTTTTAGAGTGTTAAAATCTGTGGCATGCTGAAATATACAACAAACAATGTCAAGGGCATTGCGGAACACCTCCGTCACCTTGTGTGAAGGTTGGGTGGCTCAAGGTTGACCAATCAGAAGTGAGCTAGGCTGAAGGTCAACCAATAAGAAGTGAGGTAGTGTGTAACACTGTGTGAATGGGGAAAATATCTTGAATTTTACCAAAATTCAATTTGATATGGAGGTGGTTGCGCACAGGACAGAACAGATACCTCATTGCTCCACAGGACTTTCCAACAATGAACCAAAGGATCAGGATGTGGAGGGCTCGGGCATATCTCAAAATATGTGCTGATAAGAAACACCCACTGCATCAAGCGCTTTTTAGTGAAAAGGGCAACAGACTGAAGAGGGGGAAATCGTGGCTAGGTCGGGCAGAAGATGTTATTAGGCAAATATGCAGCCTAACCGACATCATACCTGGTGCAGAATGGATACCTGTGCCTCAGGCGTTTATTTGTACATTTTCCTGTATTGTCACACTCAACAGGCGATGTAGAGAAGAGAATCCTGTTGCTGTTAATGCAGAGGTCAATGCTCTCATCGGTGAAAATTCAGACGAAGCAGATGCAATAATCTATACAGACGGATCCGTTATACGCCAAAGAAGAAGCGCATGGGCATTTACAGCACGCTCAGCGGGCAGAACAGTCAAAGAAGCCAACGGCGCCTTCTCCATGACAACCAGCAGCATGACGATGGAGGTGATGGCAGTGACACAAGCGCTTGCCTGGCTTGAAACACAAAAATACACCCGCGTGTGTATACTCAGTGATTCAATGAGTATGATCCGGAGGGTTCAGGCAGGTTCAGTGCGAAGACAATGGCTTGAATCATTACAGAAGTCCACTGTCCGTGGAGTCACCTTTATTTTTGTTCTGGGACACGCAGGCGTCGATGGAAATGAAAGAGCTGACAGGTTGGCTGGATCCGCTATCACTACCGACGGTCAGCCTATGGATCATGCTGATATTGTCAATGCCCTCAGAGAAATGGGAAGGATAGACGACTTTGGTGGCAGTGAATCCACATCACTCGCCAGAATGGCAGACTTGGGAATTAAGATCGGCACAGCAAAAAACGAGACGCACACCAGTTACGCCAGAAGACTTGTTTGTTAATCAACATAGAACTGGTACTATTAGCCATCGGACGTTGGGGTTCATACTGAGGGGAGGATCTGAGCACCTATGGACATGTCCGGAGTGCAATGAGGATAACCCAACTAACTAACTAACTAACTAACTAACTAAGGACAGAACAGAATGAAGGAATAGACTGCCAGTTCTATGTGACACGTTATGGCCCAACAGGATAATCAATGAACATGCTGTAATTTCACATTGCTATGCTCTACCATTTAAAATCCTTAAATCTTTTAATTCCACACCACTACATCTGATCAGTCATATCAAACACAGTATGACATTAACACTGACTGCACAACTAACAAAAGACAAGAATCTACACCTAACTACTCTGTGATATGGAATTCCAGAGAAATTTGACTAAAAATGAGGGGGGAACAAGAATAGACCCACTGTCTGCCCAAAAGCATGTCATAAGAGTAGACTTATTAGGAACTTCCTTTGGAGTTTACAGCCGGTGAACATAAAAAAGAAGAACAACTCTAAATCATATACTTGCAGCATGTAATTTCACATTCTTAATTCTAAAACCGTCTTATCGGATCATGCACTCACACATTATCACTGCTCACCTCATTGACCCCCTCATATTACACCTCTGCACCAGTATCTGCCGCTGGTACTACCTTTTAAATACTCTTAACTGTGGTCCCTCTCAGGTGCTACATCCAGATCAGGTGAGGACCCAGCTGGATAAATCCATGAAGGAATATTTATCTCACACTGTTGTCATCTCATTGGAACAGGAGCGGGTGAGTTTAAGCCCTTTTCTGTTGCTCATGTTTCATCAACCACTTCTTTATTATTAAGGAAAGCAAACAGTTACAACACTGCAGCCTACCAAACATGTCATAAGGGGTGACTAAGGGGGTGTGGGCTTTTACACCATTATGTGACAGCTTGAGCCCTAAAGTCAGCCCGATATGCACTTTGATGGAAAAAAAACATGGTCAACAAAGCTGAGTTGAGCCTTTTCTCCTAGAAGTAGTAGGAGATAAATATTAAAATTGAAAAGAAAAATAATTAGAAAGAGGAGTAGAAAAGAAGATAATATAGAAAAGGGGAAAAAAAGTAGAAAGGGAAGCAGGTAAAAACAGGAGAGAGAAAAGTAAAAAGAGATAAAGAAAAAACTAGAAGAAGAATAAATGTAGAAAGAGAAGACATAGATCAAGATAAAAGTAGCAGAAGAAGAGAAAAGAGTAGAAAAAGAAGGTAGAGAGGAAGAAGAAAAAGGTGAAAATATTTTGTCATTCTTTCTCTGACAGGTTCTACTTCCCGAGCTGCTAGTTTGGTATGAGAAATATTTTGTGGCGGAGTCTGGACATTCCAAAGAGATGCAGCACACCTCCTTGGTCAGGTATGTTGCACAGCATCTGAGTGCTGAGAAGCAGAGGCAGCTGCAGCAAATGTTTGGCCTGGACAGTGCACATGGCTTGAGCGAGAACATTGGTGAGTTTCTCAGGTAGTTTAGTGTGTGTGGATAGGAATGATGGATAATTGTGTGTAGATTGTGAAGAAGATAGATAGATTCTGAATAAAATAGACTGTGAATAAGATAGTTTGATTGTGAGTTAGATTGTTTCTTCTTCTTCTTGTTCACCGGCTGTGAATTCCGGCGGTAAGTCACGGTTGTTCGTCCAAAATGGACTTTTGGCTTTTACCTTGACCTGAGTTTTGCGTGTACATCCGTTTTACTGGCTTATTTGTTTGCAGTACTCGTTCCCTGCCTCTCAGAGTTAGATTGTGATTGAGATATATTGTGAATAAGATAGATAGATTGTGAAAAAGATATATAGTGTGAATAAGATACGTAGATTGTGAATAAGATATGTAGATTGTGAATAAGAGATAGACTGCGAATAAGATTGATAGATAATGAATAAGAGATAGATTGTGAATAAGATGGGTAAATTGTGAATGAGGTAGATTTTGAATAAGATAAGTAGATTCTTTGATGTTACTATTATTTTCGTTCCTGGGCCTAGCATCCTTGTTTATACTGTCAATGTAGATGAAAAACAGGAGTGGTGATATGACACATCCCTGTCCTACTCAAACAGGAGTGGTAATAAGACACATCCCTGTCTCACTGCAGATGTTACTTTGAATGGTTTAGATGTTCAATTATTTATTCTAACTACACTTCACTGTATAAGCTTTTGTAAACTTCAATAAAGTGTTCACTAACTCCATATCAAGCCATTTTTCTGACTATCACAACACAGCCACCCGCAGGTATGGACACATGGCAACCCACACTGAATACACAGTTCACAGTGCTGCACCAAGCACTGAGCTCTATAGCTTTGGCAACAAAATTGGAGTGCAGTCCATATGTGGAAATTGTATTGGCAAACTTTAGCCAGAAGCAAACAACACATCAAGACTTGAATGGACTGCCCACACAGCTTTGTGTGTGGAAAGGAAGGCACAAATGTAACAGTGTACGTGAATGGTGATTCAGTGTGGAAATTGATCTCTTTGAAACATGGTAAATAATTTGATGTTTTGAACGGATTCTGTGTGACTTTTGACATCAGCTATGTTAAAGTTGGTCGCATCACTCCACCCCAAAATATCCCAAACACAGATAAACCCAGAGCACCAGTGTATCGTTTATCCAGCTCGGTTGACCGTTCAGGTCAAGGCTGGAGCCTTGAACTTCCCAGCTATAAGCTGACCCCAGTGACCCTCGATTACGTCAAGCAGAATTCCCTGCTAGTGGCCACAATGGTCAGTCTTGTATGCTCGGACAACTTGGACAATATTGAACAACATTTCACTGCTGACCACTTCAACATGTCGGAATCGGTGCCTGACTCAGGGAACCTCAACAGAATGTATCCGGCTGTCGTGGGCAGTCATCAGTCAGACATCAACCTGGTTGATATTCGGAGTTATCGGTACCACCGCTTGACTGATGATTACCCGATACTGCAGCGCCATCTGCTGCACTATATACTCCCTCTTGCTGGGGCAGATAATCCAGAGTTGTTGACAAGTAGTGAACCCATTCTGAAGTTTGTCACCAATGAAATTGATAGCCAGGTAAGTAATGTGAAGACAAGTAAATTACCTGTTTGCACACAACGCCTATCTGGCATGTGGTGCTATCCTAATATTCTTATAGACAATGTGGCACTCAATGGGTGAGATTGTCAATATCATTTCGGTCAACTTTACTTCCCAGAACTTTCCTTCTTTCCATTTTAGAACCTTCTTTTCAGTTTGTTTTTTCAATGTTAATTTTGGTATCTGATTGCAGTCTGATATAATCACTAATGTGGAGCTTTGAGAGAACACCCCCATGTGGGTTCTGGGGCCTCATTTTGGGCAAACGAAAGAGGATAGATCCACTGCCACTCCTCCCCCCCCCCCCCCACACACCACTTAACATGTCGCAAAATGGGACTAATTAGGGGTGTTTCCTTCAAAATCAGAGTGCATCTACCTGAGACGCGAGAAAACAGCAGTCTGCATGTCAGTCAGCTAGATTTTTCAGATGGATGTGCATATAAAACAAACTCAAGCGGTGGAACACAACTAAAGTCCAGAAATAGTCCAACAAACAAATTTCTTCTGGAGTTTACAGCCGGTGAAACATGGCATGGGTTGGTTGGTGGCCTATGCTCCATTATTGGGTAAAGGTCAGAAGATTTGTTTTAACAAATTTATATCAGTCTTGGAAAGATAACATCAGAGAAACACTACAATGGCATGATGTGTCTGTGGTCGGGTGGCCAGATGAGCAGGCATCAGAACCTCATTTCTCCCTCAACACTTGAAGCAATAAAAGAGGAAGGGAAGAAGAAGATATCAGGCTTTGAGGAGAAGCTAGTTGAGTTGTTAGAAAACAGGGTTCTCATGCTAGGAGATCCAGGTTCAAATCCTCTGTAAAGTGTTGGTCTTTATGTGTGCGTGAGTGAGTGAGTGAGGAGAGAGACAGAAATAAAAACATCCTAACCAGCACAGTTCATGGCAGTTGTATCAGCTGTGCAGACCTAAAACCTCCAGATCAAGACCCTGTTGCCTTACAAAGGCCCTAAAAGGTGGCATATACAAGAAGTGAAGACACTTACACTAGTCTTTGGAAAGAATTGAGATATAGCTCTTCTCACCCATGACTTTCCATGGCTGGTATGTATTGACAGTGGCTACACGTGTGCCATCTATTCTACTGGTCAGACAGCAATGTAATTTTTTTTTGCAGATACATCAGTTAAGTGATTTTGTGTATTACTGGAGGTTATTATGGTATTGTAGATTCATGCAGTGTGCTGATGAAGGCTCTTTAGCCACAACCCTCACTTGTTGTTTATGTTTGTGATGTTGCAAAGCTGATTGTTTCTACTTTTCATTGGTCTAGTATCTTTTGGAATGAATACTATGACATGAAATGAACATGGCTCCCTGGTTGACCCAGCCTTAATTGGGTACAAGGTAAGGTCCTGGACAGTAAAGGCAACCAGTGTGACCTCATCACACACTGAATGCCGATTGGTCTATAACATATAGATCTAGCACTATATGCTCAATAGGCTGGAAGGCGTAAAAATAAGTCTTTTGCTTTACTCTCATTTTTTTCCCCACTGTGACCTAAAAATGACAATCCCATTCTTCATCTACTGTGTCCCCAGGTGAAGCTCTGCATGTTTAGCCTGCCCAGCAGTGACCAGTTCCAGTGTGTGATCCAGGACATGGCCAACCGGCTCCTGGAGGAGCACAAGTGGCTGGAAGTCTTCAACATCATCAGGAGCTTGCCGGAGACTGTTGTCGTCGAGCGGCTGTACTTGCAAGTCCTTCATGATTTTGTCTTGTCCTGTTGGGCTATTAGCCAGGTTGGAAAGGTATGGATGTTTCATAATCAAAAATATATTTCCTCATTATAAACTTGAACAAAGTCATTGATGTTTCATAATCAAACGTATGTTTCCTCATTTTAAACTTGAACAAAGTCATTGATGTTTCATAATCAAAAGTATGTTACCTCATTATAAACTTGAACAAAGTCATTGATGTTTCATAATCAAAAGTATGTTTCCTCATTATAAAACTTGATGTTTCATAATCAAAAAGTATGTTTCCTCATTATAAACTTGAAAACAAAGAAGAGTGAAATTAAAGATGTTTTTCATGCGATACATCACAGCAATCAGGACACCTCCGTCTACCTCCTCAACAGCCAGCAAAGAGTTCCCATACTGATGGTAGCCATTGTTATCTGTTCAACTACTTATCTTGCCTTTCCCCCCAAGTCTTGAGTGGCACCTAGTGGCGGTAGACACTCACTGTTGCATCATTCTTTCCAGGTATGAGTATCTTCCATTTTGATTATCTTGTCCCACAGGAGGACGATCACCTCTGCCCTGTGTAGTGACAACACACCATAACCCATTTTTTAAAGATATTTTTTTAGGGGAATCCCCAAAATATGGAAAATACAGGATCTTGGCAATATGTTTTTATAGGTCACTGCCATGAAAGGGTTAAATAATTTAGGAATGATTGATCAGTTGGTTGTTTGTTGGTTAATAAGTTGGTTGGACATCTTCTTTACTTGAATTCTGACTTTGAAATCTGACTTGTTGACATTTGGATCATCTGAGCCTTGAAAGGGACTTGCATCTATAGGATTGAGGCTTGTATGTGGTTAATAAAAGTGAAAAACATCAGACCAGATGAGAAGTAGAACTGGTCTGCTTCATTTTTCACACCCATGAATCATCAGCACATGACATAAATTGACAATCCTACAATTCATCATCATCATCATTGTCCCGCAGTAACGCTGTGTGTCATTGGGTCATAGTTGCTGTTGATTGTCTGATCCGTTCCCTCCACCTGTGAAGGTCAGATTCAGTGAACTTCAGGGTTGTATGCCTAAAGCTTGTCCAGTCAGCCAGGTTATGTATCCAGGTCATTCTTGGTCTGCCTCTTCTCCTCTTTCCCTTTACAGAGCTCTGTTGTAGTTTTTGGGAGGCTGTTGGATCTTGTGGCATGTCTGTACCATTGCATTGTTACAATGACAGACAAGAATATATGCAATCACTGAGATCACTACAAAAGCAAATATTCATATGTCTGGCCAGTGGAAACTCTGAGACATGTGTGAATACAGGAAGTACTTGCTGACCAGAAAGAGGTGTGGCTTTAACTCAAAAATATTAGATAAAGCTGTGTTGGACATTCAGGCCCATGGGTGAGTAGATAAGAAGGTTCTCAAAAGACTTACTGACTCTGTCATTGGAGTGGCTGGACATGATGGCTGTAACATCCTTTTCATCATTAGAGTGGCCAGACATGATGGCTGTAACATCCTTTTCATCATTAGAGTGGCTAGACATGATGGCTATAACCTCTTTTTCATCATTGGAGTGTCTAGACATGAAGGCTGTAACATCCTTTTCATCATTGGAGTGGCTGGACATGATGGCTGTAACATCCTTTTCATCATTAGAGTGGCTAGACATGATGGCTGTAACATCCTTTTCATCATTGGAGTGGCTGGACATGATGGCTGTAACATCCTTTTCATCATTGGAGTGGCTAGATGTGATGCTGTAACATCATTTTCATCATTGGAGTGGCTAGATGTGATGGCTGTAATATCCTTTTCATCATCGGAGTGGCTAGATGTGATGCTGTTACATCATTTTCATCATTGGAGTGGCTAGATGTGATGCTGTAACATCATTTTCATCATTGGAGTGGCTAGATGTGATGCTGTAATATCATTTTCATCATTGGAGTGGCTGGACGTGATGGCTGTAACATCCTTTTCATCATTGGAGTGGCTAGATGTGATGCTGTAACATCATTTTCATCTTTGGAGTAGCTAGACATGATGGCTGTAACATCCTTTCATCACTTGAGTGGCAAGGTGTGATGGCCATACCCTCCATGAATCATACTTTACTAAACCAAGCAAACAAATTGTTCAGTTTGTTTCTTTATTCTATAATCAGATCTTAGACTGTGTCAAGACTCTGCGCATCAAGCTGTCTATGAGAGAAGTGCCTGTTGCGTACATGAGCACCGAAGACCAACACCTGCACAAGCTCCTGGAGAGGTTCACTGACTGGAAACTGATCCCCAAGGCCAGTCAGACAGAGCCTGGAGAGGTGCTGCTGGTTCTAGAGAAGGCTGGAGACTTTGCTGCTGCTCGAGCCTGGGCAACTGTACACAAGCTACCCCAGGACATACTCAAGGTATTTAGCACATGGTGCTGTGGCGGTATGGTTTACCCAGCACACGTATACGTAATGTTTTAACGTAATTACATATACTGTACAGTAGAACCTCATTAACATGAATTCTAAGAGACCAAAATCAAATTTGTGTTAACAAATGTGTTCTAATCAAGGACTTATTCTTCCTCTTTTTCTTCTTTGACATCTCACTGATACCAAGTTGTATTCAATATTTTCTGTGAAGAGGCAATCAGTTACACCACTGCCGGCTTGCTAGGCCTGTTGCTTGGCAGAGCAGGAAGAAATCTGACCTGGCTGGTGCCCATCTCCTTCCAGTCGAGCCATTACCCTGTTAGCCTAAAACCTCACGGTTTCAGTTTTCTAGCGTGCACCACAAGGAGGGGGGTTAACCTGGGTACTTTACGGGTCGTCTACAGGGTCCTTAAATTTAACTTTTCACTTCTCCGAAGAGAAGCTAGCCAACCTTAACACTGCTGACTGCGGTGCTAAGTGCATGAGCACACTTTTCCTCGACCAGGGACTAATAGCAATAATATATCCTTACTGAGACCAACATTTTCTTAATTCTAACTGGATGTTCTTCTTAGTAATTTCATGTTTACAAAGTTTTACTGCTCATACTATCATCTTTAACTGTGTCAGTGATTGACCTGTATGATTTTTATGCCTTTACTGTTTATAAAGCAAATTGGAATTTGAATTTTTTTTATTTTTTTTATTAAAGAAGCGAGAGAACAATAATGGAGGGGTATATGCCTGGGAAGAGAGGAAGAGCAAGGAGAAGATGGGTGCAGGATGTGGCAGATGATCTCCAGATGGGTGTATCAGACGCAGGACATCTTGCTCAGGATAGGAAGGTTTTCCGGAGGGTTGTTATGGCAGCGAGGTTCCGCGAGGGACATGCTACTGAATGAATGAATGAATTAAAGAAGCTACTATGCTTTCAATTGCATTAACTTTAATCAAATTAAAAGTCGAGAGGATTGACTTCATGGTGTTATCATTTGGTTTAATCTTGCTCCTTAGAATGGCTAGATGATTATTGAGACATCACAAAAAGTACAAACTTCTTAGCTCCAGCAACAATCTCTATCTAGTGCTGTGTACAAAACCAATCAAAAAGTGTCTGGGAAATGAAGCCACAACTTTCAGAGCAGGAGGCAAATGGCTTGACCACTTGACCATGCAGACTAACTTCAGTGATACTTGTCTCTTTTACTGCTTCACCCCTGCCACCTAGTCATTCGTCTTCTTCACGTAAACTTTAGCGGAAAGTTCTGGTTGTTCATCCATTTCTGAACTTTAGTCTGTTTCAGGACATGTGGTTTGCATGCACATCTGTTCTATTATTCACTTTCTGTGTCTCTGCATGCTAGGTTGGATTCATCCCACAGGCCTCCATTTAAATAGCCCTGCTACCAGGTACCAGGTAAAGTTCTGGGAAGTAAAGGTGGCCTGTGTGATGTTGACCACATTCCCCACTGACTAGGTATTGGTCTACAAAAATGAGTTTAGCATCATATGCCTGACACGCCAATGAAATGTAAAGGGCCTTTTCATTTGATCTACTTATTTTAATTCTTCAGGATATTGAGCAGCGGCACCTGTATCATCTTCTGACCCTAGATCAGCCGGATACAGTGACCGCCTTCCAGCTGCTGGACAAGCTCAGGCTGGTCTCCAAAGCTCAGTGTTTGTCTGTGTGTCAAGCACTGGCTGACCGACTGACCAGCCCCAGAAACATCAAGTTTGTAGTCGGCTACATGCTTCAGTTCCTCTCCCAAAACCTGGCAGCCGAAGACGTGGAGAACCTGAGACTGAAGAGGATTGGTGCAAAGGTAGAAATGTGAATGTATTATTAGGATTGTATGTATAAGTAAAGTAAAGGACCCTTTTCCACGCCTTTAGGCGTATAGAGCATATAGGGCTAGACCTATATTTTATGATGGGTGATGTGGTCAGCATCACGCTAGCTGCCTTTACTTCCCGGGACTGCACCCGGTACCCACTCAAGGCTGGGTCAACCTGGGAGCCAAAGTCATTTTTGAAAAAAAAAAATCTGGCTCCGCCATGACCTTCTGATCCACGGCGTGCGTCTAGCCGCTCTGTCACGGCAACTCCCATTGTATGTAAAATTATCCTAATTCTTTGAGTCCCAGGGAATGCATCACACTTCTATAGGTTCATACCTGGAAGCCCAGTTAACTCATGATGCACCGATTTTGTGTCTCTCTTTACATCCCCTTGAGCCTGTGATGCTAAACCCACTGGGACTCAGAGTTCATTAAAAATCTTGAATGCAAAGTATCAGAGTTTAAAGTTAAAGACAAAAGGATTGACTTCATTGCACTGGATTATATCCCAGAATGCCTAGCCACCTGCCACAAGAGCATTGCACAAATCATGAACTTCTTAGCTCTAGTGATGGTCCCAAGTGATTTCCCTAAAATTTGCACTGATGAACAGAACTGTGAAATAAACACATGAACTTCAATGTGCAGGACAAACAACTTGACCACTTTGTTGCAGTAATACCCCGCCTCCCCCCTCCCCCAAATGCTCCAGGGTACATAAGAGTTAGGATAGAGCAGAGACAGGGAGGAAGAGGATAAGTTACAGAACAAGGAGTAGAGTTAAGAAAGAGGAGGAAGATGTAGAGGGAAAAAGAATAAGAAGAGTTTGAGGAAGAAGAAGAGTTAAGAAAGAGGAGGAAGAAGGGGAGAGAGTCAAAAGAGGAATTGAGGAAGCAAAAGAAGAGTTAAGAAAGAGGAGGAAGAAGGGGAGAGAGTCAAAATAGGAATTGAGTAAGAAATAGAAGTGTTAAGAAAGAGGAGGAAGAAGGGGAGAGAGTCAAAAGAGGAGTTGAGGAAGAAGAAGAGTTGAGAAAGAGGTGGAAGAAGTGGGAATAGTCAAAAATTGAGCTGAGGAAGGGAAAAAAAGAGTTGAGAAAGAAAAGGATGAAGGGGAGAGAGGCAAAAGTTGAGCTGAGGAAGAAGTGTTAAGAAAGTGAAGAAAGAAGGGTAGGAAATGAAGAGTGTATGTAAATGATAACAATTGTTTCACTTGTTCATCCATGACTAGGCATTGATGTGCCTCCCAGTGGGTGCCCAGGGAGATTACATGCACCTCATCTCCTGCCCTCATCTCATACTGGAGCAGCTGATTATGAACATGAAGGCAAGTGCCTGGCATCTTCTGTTTTCTACAGGTTTCTACAAGTTTCTACAGGTTTCTACAAGTTTCTACAGGTTTCTACAAGTTTCTACAGGTTTCTACAGAAACCTAACTTATTGTTTGTCTTCTATGAACATGAAGGCAAGTGCCTGGCATCTTCTGTTTTCTACAGGTTTCTACAAGTTTCTACAGGTTTCTACAAGTTTCTACAGGTTTCTACAAGTTTCTACAGGTTTCTACAGAAACCTAACTTATTGTTTGTCTTCTTTTTTCTTCTTTTGTCCTACTGCTTCTTTCTTAACACTTTCCTGACCAAATTCGACAATCATCAAATTTCCCTTGGTGAACAGATTCCAAGATAACTATATCTATATACAATTGATATCACTTTGAGCTGATGCAAGCGTTGTTTTCAGTGACATTTTGGTAATTTTCATTGCCAGCGCATATTCAGCCTTTTTATCATATCTGATTACGAAAATCAGACCCGTAGTATTGATGATTGGGATCTGTCAGGGGATGTAGCGCTGAGAATGATGATTCTTGTATAAGTAGAGATACACTGATGAATGTTATTGTTATGTTGCAACTAAAGTAGTGAAAGTGATGATAGATTTGATGACAGAGGTGATGCAGGTACATCTGAAGAAAGAAGTTGACATGGCACAAGAGACCAGAACATTTCTACATCTGAAAATGCTGTTTATGAATGGTGAAAGGCTACTCAGACTGAATTTGTTAAGCTTGACAGTCTTCCCTCCTTATGAACAACAACAAGGTGCCATGTCAGACACAATTGGATGTATGCCAATTGATTTTTTTGTATATTTTTTTTTAAAAAGAAAAAGCAGCTGAAGCTGAAAAAAAGCAGATCATCCTGTTTAATGTGAGAAAAGATAAAGGCATTTTGGCCATTACCTGGCATGACACTAAGAGAGTTAAACTGATATCTACTGTTTACTCCAATGATCTTATGCAGAAGACAGTTGGAAAAAGTGGAATTCCTGAGGGCAGAATAATAAACAAGCCAGTACTTGCAGAAAAATACAACAAATGTATGGGGATGTAGATCACCTTGGCCAGCTTGGCGCAAGCTACCCCTACGCACATAGATCCTTTAATGGTACCTGCCATTATATTATTTATTTATGTTTAGTTGAAACTGCTTTGCTCTGTGGGCATATAAGCTACAACACTGCTAACTTTGCGAATAAGATCACAGCAAAAGGTTCAGACAGGATGTCAATCTTGCTCTTATTGGACCTGCTGTTTTTCGGCACATTGTAACATTTTCAAGACCACAAGTCACAACATCACAACTTACCGAGCACCATTTTATTGAAAAATATGAATACTCAACTGTAAATTGTGTAAGGCTGCAGGTTAAAAAAAAGACAGACAGACTTGCATATTCTGTCCAGATTGTAATACACCTCTAACTCACATGTTGTATTTTGTATTTATTTTTCTTTAGGACTGTCCGTATCTGGCATTGACAGCTTAAAGTTGGTAGGAATAGCACATTTATCGACTGCTGTTTTTTTTAATTTTTTTTAATTTTTGTATATGGAATAAATATAAGTCAAGATGAGAAGTAGAACTAGTTTTCTACACATTATCACTGTCATGAACAACAGAGTGAATGTTGTGGCTAGAAAGCCTTCATCAGCATACAGTGTAATCGGACAGTGATATAATTACAAATATTGCATAAATTCATTTAGCTCTAGTAATGATCTGAAGGGACCGTAAACTTTGCACTGATCAAACACATGATGATCTGTAAAATGCACCCTGCCCTTCAGGAGTTCAGGCAAATAGCTTAACCACTTAGCCATGTAGAGCTCTCATTTATGCTTGTCATAGTTACTGAATATTTTTTTCTTTTCTCTCTGTTAGGCTGAACTTGCCGGCCAGATTTTTGAACAAATCAAGCTAGACTTCTTGGAGATAAAGGAACACAAACTAAGACTTGTACAAGACCAGTTTAATCAACTTTTGGCTGTATATGCCAAGAAGGCAATTGAAGTCAATGTGGTCCATGTTGTTGGTGAGTGTTCATCCTATATTCAGAAAATTAATGACTACTAATAAATTGTTGGACAGTTGTCCTACTAGTTAAAAATTGTACCCTGGACAGATAAAACAAAACAAAAAAATCATACATGTGTTTTTTGTGACATGTGGTGTTCATTTCTCTTAACTTCATGTATTTTGAAACAACAGACAAGCCACATGCAGAAAATTCTGGCATGAACTCCGGTCGTCCCGAAGATAGTGACATGCCTGGCAGCCCGTCACGGAGATTCTCCGTCGATCGTCGAAAAAATTATTTATCAAGTAAGTAAACTAGAAGATTTGAACTTCTTCCATTTGATTAATTTGCCAATTTTTTCATTCTTCTCAAGAGACATATTAAACACACAAATTGGTTTAAAACATTAAATGTAAAGTCAGTTTTTTTGACATGTTATAGGAAGGAACAAACGCGACAATATGGTGACATCTGGTAAGACTGACAGAAAAAGAGCAGTCAGAAGGCAGAGATTGATATCTTGGCAATATTGTTAGGACAAGGCAAGAGCACTGACCTGATTTGTGATTCTGGAGATCAAGTGAGATGGTGTATCATGAACGCATAGCTCAACGTCATGGCACATGATAATGATAACTTCTTTTCTGTTGTCTTCAGTAAGTTCAGTTAGCTTCACTAGTATTCCTCATCTTCTTAACATTCAGTAGCTGTTAACTCCAGCGGAAATTCCTCATCTTCTTAACATTCAGTAGCTGTTAACTCCAGCGGAAATTCCTCATCTTCTTAACATTCAGTAGCTGTTAACTCCAGCGGAAATTCCTCATCTTCTTAACATTCAGTAGCTGTTAACTCCAGCGGAAATTCCTCATCTTCTTAACATTCAGTAGCTGTTAACTCCAGCGGAAATTCCTCATCTTCTTAACATTCAGTAGCTGTTAACTCCAGCGGAAATTCCTCATCTTAACATTCAGTAGCTGTTAACTCCAGCGGAAAGGTCTGCTTCTTCATCCACTTTGGTCTTGCTCCAGAACTGAAGTTTTTGTGTACACATCCATTTTACAGAGCTGGTTTACCTGTACGCAGACTGCTGGTTCCTTGCCCTTCGGGCAAATGCACTTCAGCATCATGGAAAAAGTCACCTTCTACAGCCTGCTTTTTAGGGAGGCAGTGGGTCCATCCTTTTTTTTTTTTTTTTCAATGGGACCTGGGACCCCACACGGGGATCAGTGGTATCGATTCTGTATATTCAGTCAAATAGTTAGGCATTTGAAGAGAAACATGTCGACTTGCAGTGGCAACAGTGGCCCTGAAATCCCATGCACTTATTGTGATATACTTCCTAATGGATGAGTCTGACTAGTCACACTGAACCTTGCCATTGGCTGTGATTCCCTTGCCTCTTATAGATAGCTACATCCAGTATAAGAATGGAGATTGAGCCAGTAAAACAGCAGCTTTCCCATATCTTGATAGCAGCATAGCCCTACATATTGTAATTGTAAGTAAGTAAAGGACCCTTTTCCAAGCCTTTAGGCATTTAGGGCATACAGGGCTAGACCTATATTTTTATAGACCAATCGGCACAAGATGGGTTATGTGGTCAGCCACCTTTACTTCCCGGGACTGCATCATGTGCCCACTCAAGGCTGGGTCGACCTGGGAGCCAAAGTCATATTGTAATTGTAACGGACTCATAAAGCATGTTTCAGGAAATTGAAACTGACATTGTGTGCACAGAGTGGTTTTGCGTCATTTGATAATACTCAGATCAGAAGCATGTCAAAGGTTTTTCTGATCAAGACATGCAGTTGTGCGAGGTAACGAGTAGCCTGATAGATTAGCTGCTGCTCCTCTGGGTGGTGAGCTACTTTATGATGACACTATAGACAGATAATACATACTTTGAAAGACTAATTCAACATGGGGTGGGTAGAGGTTCTGAAAGATATTCAACACTGAGAGGGAGACATCGGAACATAGGCAGATTTATAATCATATGGCAGCTAGTGTTATCATGTCAGCTCTTTATTGGCTACTGAAGAAGGAGACAGAGAACATGTGGGAATATCCCAAGTGCAACAATGAAAATTCTTGATTCATTCATTCAACCAGTCTGTCTGTTTTACAGCATCCCCATCTCCAAGCCTGAGACAAGAGATGACCATGTCTCTGTCCAGACATCTGAGGTCGGAGAGGGGAAAGTTTGTCATGCCAGCACAGCCCCCCAAGCAGGATCAGTGGGTATCAGACAGTGCCACCTCTGTGTGTATGGTGTGTCGGCTGGAGAGATTCAGTATGGTGGGTACAGATGTGGACTGTCCTTGTGTTTTCATTCAGGTGTGGGGTTGTGATTGTTGATATAGGTCCCCCCCCCACCCCCATTGTGGGTTTCATGGTCCCATTGTGGCTGCCCCCCTAACAAGCTTGTTGTAAAAGTTGACTGATTAAGGTGTTTCCTTATTTGTATGCAGACTGTTGGTTCCTTGCCTCTCAGGCTGATGCACTCGACTTTTAATGAAATTACCCTAATTAGTCGCCTTTTATGATAGCTTGTTGGGGGCAGGGAGGTGGTAGTACTTCTTTTATTCCCCCCCCCCCCCCCCAACAATGGGGCCTTCTTAGTATTCTTGTCTCTATAGCGAGGCGCACACACCGATTCCTGACATGGTAACTAAAGCTTTCGATTTTTATGTTGTCTAGTGTGACCTTCTGTCTTTCTACTTCTTTCTGTGAGTGCTGATCAATTCATTGTCTTTATGTTAAATATATATATATAATATTGTCTAAGCACCAACAAGGAAATCAAAGTCAGAATTTTGAGAGCATGCATTTTCCCTGCAGCAATTTAAGAATGGGAGTCATTGACTATCTCACAGTCCTTAAGGAAGAAAATAGGTGCTTTTGAGCTGACATTCTTTAGAAAGATCTCGGAATACCATCGACTAAGAAGAAAAGAAATACAGACATTCTAAAAGGTCTTAATATTATAGACGATTGGCTGGTAACAACATCTCGTCTCAGAAGCTGAAATTGTTTGGTGGCCTGGGAAAATTAATAGCAAAAGGCATAGTACCAGGGAAGAATGGTCATGGCTGACAACACAAAAATGGGCATAGGATAAAAGTGACACATTGAGTAGGAAAGTGCATAAGGTGGAAGAGCGTGAGAGACTGAGTTTCTTTCTGGCAGACCTTCATGAGAATTACGTTCTGAAAAGGACCTGCTATATGATTATGATGATTACTTTCTCATATATTATTTTTCTTTTTTAAACCTATTTATTACATTTTCAGTTTAGCAGGCGACATCATTGTCGACGATGTGGCCGTGTGGTGTGTGCAGCTTGCTCCACTAAGCAAACCCTGGTCCAGGGGGTTCTAGCTCGAACCTGTGATGAGTGTTACGAGCAGATGCACAGTTCTAGGTGAGCTTTTCTAGGCAAAACTTCAAACATTCATCATCATCGTCACCACCACCACCATCATCATCACCATCGTCATCATCACCATCATCATCATCGTCGTCATCACCATCATCATCGTCATCATCATCATCATTATCATTATCATCATCATCACAGTTATCCAGTTTGGTCTGGATTTCTTCTACTTTCCTCCTTAAAAGGATGGTTAACATGCTGTGGTTTTCAGCTTGGCTATGATATTGAGGCCTTTCAGCCTAACACATATGATTTCAGCAAACCTTTAATTAGTCGTTTTTACACCGTGCCTTTTAGGAGGGCGGTGCGTCTATTTTATTCTCTTTTGTTTGTGTATTTTTAAACCAAAATTGGAGCATGAATCTCACACAGGCATTGGACTGACTAACTTAAAATCTTTCTTCGGGCTATAAACTCCTACTGTAAATTCTGTTTAATCATCCAAGTCTCGTTCCAGAACTTGAGTTTCATTTTTATGCAGACTGTTGGTTCCTCACCTCCCAACGATGCACTCTGACTTCAAAGGAAACACTCCTGTCATCTGTTACAACATGCTTTTTTAAGAGCACAGTGGGTCAGTTCTCTCTCCCCACCCCCACCCTATTGAGGCAGCATTACCCACACGGGGAGCTAACCTGAAATGTAGGTCGGGATCTATGATCCAGGTGTTTTCCTTACTCTCTGAAAGTCATGGGTTTGTTTCACAGACTGCCTTGTTCAGTTCATGAGTCTAGTTTGTGTAGGTATCTCTAGTTCCAGAGTTTGTGCAACACTCGTGGCAGACTGATGTCCATACAAGGAGAGAATGGTTGAAATCACTATTGACATCCCAGCACGTGGGACACTCCCATAACTGCTCCATCCCCATCTTCAGCAGCAAGTTCAGAGTTCTGGTTCTCGTGGTACCAGTAACAGTCTGATTGTACATCCTTCTCATCTTTCCCTTGAGTGCCGAGCATCAGCCAGATCCTTCATTACTCCTCCCGGCACCATTCTCCTCAGACCATAATGATCTATTTGTTCTTCCTCACTGTTCACTTGCTCCCAAAGGACTCTTACTCTATAACATCTGGTTTTTTAGGCATCAGTTCACCACTTAGAGGTGCAGAAACCCATCTATCTGTCTGTTCATTTCCCATCATACCGGCGTTAACTGGAGAAAATATCTAAATGCCAAACACCCAACTCAAGGAGAGAGACTGAGCCACATGGGTTAAAACCCAGTGCAGCGAAGCTGACTCCCTCAGCTTTATACCTTTTAATTGATCATCTCAGCTTTAAACTTTTTAATTGATCATCTCAGCTTCAAACTTTTAATTGATCATCTCAGCTTCAAACCTTTTAATTGATCATCTCAGCTTTAAACCTTTTAATTGATCATCTCAGCTTTAAACCTTTTAATTGATCATCTCAGCTTTAAACCTTTTAATTGATCATCTCAGCTTTAAACCTTTTAATTGATCATCTCAGGTTTAAACCTTTTAATTGATCATCTCAAACCTTCCTACCTGATATCCTTTTGTGTGTTTCTAGCGAACATAGAGCACAAGAAGAACATGAGATCTACAGTCGGAAAATCAAAGAACAACTGACAGGCACAAGCTCCAGCCTTGGCAACACATTGCCTAGCTCCCCAGCTCCCACATCTGTTCTGGCACCTGATAGGCTGAAGCAGTTGATGACGTCTGACATTCATGTCAGTCACATATGGAAGCTCCACCCCGATGTCACCTACAGTGATCGAGTGCGGTCTGAGTTTTATTATGAGCAGGTGGGCATGCATTGTATTCTTTTTTCATCAATTTGTTTCTCATTTTCTCAGCCAGTTCACACCACGCTGTCCTGTTCTTTGCTGTCGCATGCAGCTGATCCTAGTGTCCTCCCTATCTTTATTTACTTAATTCTCTAAATCCCTTCTCTTTGGTCTGCCTTTATTCTTTTTTACCTTATGGGTCCCAGTGTAAAGGCATTCTTGTTATATTCTTATAAGGTGTTCTCAGTTTGTGTCCTATCCCTTGCCAGCATCTTTTTCTCACCTCTTGATCACCTTAATTTGTTTAGTTCTCTTCAAAAGCTTAACATTATTGGTTCTATCAAACCATTTAGTTACGACTATACTGTTAAGACGTCATAAAAGAAATGAAGAAAAACAAAATACAATTTGTTCATGTATAAGATGAACCCCTTATTTGTTTTTTTTTAAGCCAACAGTTTAGAAAAACATTTTTGTCACATTCCCCGTATAAATCGACCCCAAATTTTTCACTTAAAAAATTTGGGAACGCATATCTTCTTTTACGTGGAAAAATACAGTAACAGGTAAAAAGGAGAATCTTAGCCAGAGTTGATACGTATGGCAGTTTAAAGATCAACTCAAGGATCTGAGGGATTTTTTTGTGTACAAATGTTGAGATCAGCTGAAAAAGAAATGATTTACCTCAACACAACCCAGATTCACTGGACTACATGTCACTTCATAACCTTTCTGTGGTGCTCACATATAACTGGGCTGTACGGTTGAATGGAGGTTTTATGATTTGTAACTGTTTGAGTCTCATACTTGAGATGTTAATCCTACAGATGAAAATTTAGAGGTAGAAAATATTAAAAAGAAAAAAAAGAAATAAATGATGGTGCTTTATTTATATCTTACCCCAAACAGGGGAAATCCACAGGTCATGGAAGAGACCTAATTTTTCAGAGGGGTGGTAGATAGGCTGCATGCAGTAGTGGGACCTAGGCTGCATTCTCTCGTGGGATGTATGTGGGTTGCGGTTAGGGCCAGTTCTAGATGTTTTGGGGTCGTTAAAAGATCAGAAATCAGAAAACACTCTTACCACCCTCTAAAATGTTGGACTGTCCTGTGAAGTCATCTGGGTTAAGATATAAATAAAGCACTGAAATGATTTACTTATGCTGTGTCTTCCATCTTCCCAGGCGCCCAGTGTGTCTCTCAGCATCTCTCTATTGAAGCAGCACAGCTCGAGAGGTGAAGCGGGCAAACTGATTCTCTCCATGTGTGATAAGCTATCTACCTACCTGGTTCCTATCTCACATGGGGTTCCTAACCCGGAGATTGATTACAGCCTCATTATCAGGTGAGTTTGAATAGCTTTTAAAAGATGCTTAAGTTTTACCATACTAATGCCTTATTATATGTTATAAACTTCATATTCATAAAGTAGCTGGTTGCCATAGAATTAATAGTGTGCCTTATGCATTAATACATGTGCACATGCTGGTTTGTCATGACTGCTGCTTCCATCAGGTATGAATTGCAATTTTAGTGACAGAAAATTGGTGTTAGATGGCTTAACCGTATGGGTGGATGCCAGATAAGAACACTGACCTAGTCTGTGATTCTAGTGATCGTGTGAGATGGAGAAACATGACAGCCTACCCTTTTCAGCATCGTCCATAATGATAATGATTATATCTGTGAATGTAGAATGTCTGTAATATCCTTAGAATCATCTCTGTGTTGGTTCAGATTCTTCATTATGAGAGGGAGAAAAAATCAACCCCCCCCCCCCCCCCCCCCCCTCTCCAAGAGTGTCATGAAAGGCCACTAATTAGGGGAGTTTCCCTCAAACTCGGACTGCATCTGCCTGAAAAGAAAGCCAGGAACCAACAGTCTGCAGGAGAGAATGAGAAGAAAGAGGGGAGAGAAAAAGAGAGACAAAGAGAAAGAAAGAGAGAGATAAAAAGAGAGAAAGAAAGAGACAGAGAGAAAGAAATAGGGAAAGAGAAAAAGAAAGAGACAGAGAGAAAGAAATAGACAGAAAAATACAGAGAGAGAGAGAGAAAGAAATAGACAGAGAAAAGTACAGAGACAGAGAGAAAGAAAGAAAGAGACAGAGAGAAAGAAAGAGACAGAGAGAAAGAAAGAAAGAGACAGAGAGAAAGAAAGAGACAGAGAGAAAGAAAGAAAGAGACAGAGAGAAAAAGAAAGAGACAGAGAGAAAAAGAGAGAGAGAAAGAAAAAGAGAGAGAGAAAGAGAGAGAAAAAGAGAAAGAGAGAGAGAGAACCTATGGGGGGAAAAGAGACAGAGAAAGACGTGAGATGACTCGTGACAGCCTTTTGTCATGGCATGGAGGGATATCAGCACACTAACTGATTGATACTTGATGTTGAAGATCCCAGGTTGTGGAAAAGCATGATAGCCCACATCCACTTGATAATGAGGTTTTTCTAACAATGTCCAAGTAAAAAACATAATGACAGTGCAGAACTTCAATCCGTGCTTTCTGTGGCCAGTGTGATGAAACAACTGCTGTTTCAAGCCAAACTGGACTTTCTGCATGCGGGCAACACGGGGATGACCGAGATGTGCGAGATATATCTGGGTCGGGTGGATCTGCTGGACGTCATGGTGAAAGCCAACTATCAGGACTTGCCCACAGTCAAGGAGCTGACTAAACAGGACAGTGTCAGGTATGGTCATTTTGTGTTTTTAAACTATTCTATTGAGAGAGAGAAAGGGGGGGGGGGGGAGTGCAGAGCTACTAAAAGAAACACAATTTTTACATTCAGAATCATTGTAAATCAACAAAATTGTTCTCGTTATACACAAGAACACCTTAGGGCAGTGTTGCTCAAACTTTTTTTGCGGCAGCCCCCTTGTCGGGCAAAAAATATTTCACGGCACACCTACCCTTGAAGCTGTTTTGATACTTAGGAAAAGAGGGACAAAGTGCAAATTTAATGTTCGGTTGTCTTTAATGCATCAAATTAAAAGTGTTTGGATGAATTTGTCATTTTTTTCTTTATGTTTATGGGAAGTTTAGTTAATTGTACCCCTAAATCACTTAAAGGTTGCTCCTGCATCTGTTTCTTTAAATGTAATCGTACGTTGAGAATACACAGCAGCTTGCCAGGAGCATTGTTTTTTTAATACACCTGCATCTAAAACTCTTCTTGGCTTCCTTCTGTTTTAAACTGCTGTCTTTGCTGATCTCAAGAAGATTTTGAAAAATGCTTAATTACTGCCACGGCGACCCTGGCATATGCTCATGGCACCCGGTCTGAGAACCGCTGTCTTAAAGTATCAACTGACAGTTCTTTTGCATTTGGGTCATCAATATTTTTAGTCATAGGCCTTTTCCATCAACAAATAAAAGCATGCCATCGGATAACTGTGTTTTAATTTTTAACAGTATAGAAACTTAACTTTTTTTCAGTCCCAGATAGCTTTATATAAAAATCTTTTTTAAATATATTTTAAAATTAAAACTAATGCACACTACATGCGTTGTAGAAATATTTGTATAATTGTAATTGCCAATGGGTTAGTCAGATTTTTTTTAGTACTCTCTGACAAGACATTTCTAAAATGTAGAATTTCAGGTATGTCATTTAGGAACATAAATAGACAGTTATGATTGTGCACCCATCTCTGTCATCGAACCATTTAATAATTTGTAACCCTTTTGTTTCCGGAAACACTCAAACAAAATAGATCTTGACCCCATTAGAACTTCAGAAAGAAATACTTTTTTTTTTCAATTTTTTTTTAACAAAAAAGCAACAATATAAATTGATACTTCTGGTCAAAATGGAGGTAAGGCACGTTCACTGTTTTTAATCATGGCAATTTGTTGCTTTTGTCAGACTGTGGCTGTTGCATTTTCCTCTATTTGTAGACTGAAAGAATATCGGGTTATTTTCACTGTTGAGTGCATGGCGCTACACAGTGAGCTGCAGATTTCATTTGGAATGTTTTTCAAATGCACCAGCCGTGGTGTTGGGAACTGTAGATTCAGAAAATAGTGCGAGGCCTCTTGCCATAGGATCGATGCTGCCTTATGTGATTAAAAGTAATCGTGTCTGCAGCTGCTGATCAGTTTGCAAAGGCTGCTTCCATCAACGAAGAACTGCATTTGTAATGTTGGACTGTTTGTGTTAGCACTTCTGATGGTTGCCTTATGCTTTTAATGCATATGTGTGCTATTGGATGTGCTGAGACAACACTGTGTGTGTTTTTCCACAATGACAGTAATAGACATTCTGCGTGTTTTTCATTGGCACAGGAGCAGAACAACTCTGGAGTGACCCATTTGCTATGAAACTAAAACTAAGATTACCAAAATTACCTAATGTGTAGTGACCTATGATGCTGGATAAGTGGTGTCTCCGCGTCAAAGGATTGAATTCCTAACATAATGTCTGTTGATTGTTCTTTTGCAGACGTTTGAGAGATAAGCTGATTGCAGATGAGCGTCTGTCACTGGCCATGGAGGTGTCCACCAAGTGTGGCATTGACCCAGCTGGGGTTTGGTCAGCAATGGGGTTTGCTTGTCTACATCTTGGAGACTTCACTGGAGCCAGGGACAAGTTTGCACATTGTCTAAAGGTAGGTCAGTGATTGTGTGGTTGGTGGGTTGATTGACTGGTTGAATTGTTTGGTTCACTTGATTGATTGGCCAGTGAGCTTGACTGGTTGATTGGTTGGTTCGCTTGACTGGTTGGTTGGTTCGCTTGACTGGTTGGTTGGTTCGCTTGACTGGTTGGTTGGTTCGCTTGACTGGTTGGTTGGTTCGCTTGACTGGTTGGTTGGTTCGCTTGACTGGTTGGTTGGTTCACTTGACTGGTTGGTTGGTTCGCTTGACTGGTTGGTTGGTTCGCTTGACTGGCTGGTTGGTTCGCTTGACTGGTTGGTTGGTTTACTTGACTGGTTGATTGGTTCGCTTGACTGGTTGATTGGTTGGTTCGCTTTGACTGGTTGATTGATTGGTTCACTTTGACTGGTTGATTGATTGGTTTGCTTGACTGGTTGATTGATTAGTTCACTTTGACTGGTTGATTGATTAGTTCGCTTGACTGGTTGATTGATTAGTTCGCTTGACTGGTTGATTGATTGGTTTGCTTGACTGGTTGATTGATTGTTTCACTTTGACTGGTTGATTGATTGGTTTGCTTGACTGGTTGATATGATTGGTTCACTTTGACTGGTTGATTGATTGGTTCACATTGACTGGTTGATTGATTGGTTCGCTTGACTGGTTGATTGATTGGTTTGCTTGACTGGTTGATTGATTGGTTCACTTTGACTGGTTGATTGATTGGTTTGCTTGACTGGTTGATATGATTGGTTCACTTTGACTGGTTGATTAATTGGTTCACATTGACTGGTTGATTGATTGGTTCACTTTGACTGGTTGATTGATTGGTTCGCTTGACTGGTTGATTGATTGGTTCACTTTGACTGGTTGGTTTATTGGTTCACTTGACTGGTTGGTTGATTGGTTCACTTGACTGGTTGATTGATTGGTTCACTTTGACTGGTTGATTGATTGGTTCACTTTGACTGGTTGATTGATTGGTTTGCTTGACTGGTTGATTGATTGGTTTGCTTGACTGGTTGATTGAATGGTTTGCTTGACTGGTTGATTGATTGGTTCGCTTGACTGGTTGATTGATTAGTTCGCTGGACTGGTTAATTGATTGGTTCACTTGACTGGTTGATTGATTGCTTCATTTGACTAGTTGATTGATTGGTTCACTTGACTGGTTGATTGATTGGTTTGCTCGACTGGTTGATTGATTGGTTCGCTTGACTGGTTGGTAAATTTGACTGGTTGATTGATTGGTTCGCTTGACTGGTTGGTAAACTTGACTAGTTGATTGATTGGTTCACTTTGACTTGTTGTTTCACCTGATTGGTTGATTTGCTTGAGTGGTTAAATGGTTAGTTCACTTTACTGGTTGATTGGTTTGTTCCTTTAGTTTGTCACTTGTCAGTAGGTACAAAGAGTTATCTTTCACTAAACAGCAAGAGAGTTGCTGCACTTACCATTCAAACATCAGAAGCAGTAATCAATTTTAGCAGTGTTCTCAGCAGATCTTCAGTGATTGATTTATGTCAGTGGTTCCCAAACTGTGCGCCGCGGCGCCATAGGGAGCCGGGACCTCTTCACAGTGGCGCCGCAAAATATTCGAAGATACACGAGTTTTATTTTTTGTTTCATCTCTTATATACGAGTAGTTATACTTTTACTTAGGTTAGGGCACCGTGAAAAAAAACGTTATTGAAAAAAAGGTGCGGTGACTAAGACAGGTTTGGGCAACAGTGATCTGTGTTATAGTGTTACCTGTGCGATATTTTTTCTTGCAGGTTCCAGCTGACAAGAACCAGACATCAGCCAGTCAGAGCCGCCTTTTAGGGGAAATTCTGGAGTTTCTGGATACGATCCCAAGCTCTGGTTTCACTGAGGTAATTGCCATGTTTGTGGGAGGGTAGGTAGGTGGGGCGGCTATTGTGGTTGTTGGCCATAAGGTATGGCACCGTATTTTTCTTAGTATAAGCCGGCTTTTCCCAAAAACATTTTAACCTTTAAATTAAGGGTTGTCTAAAATATATAGAATGTTTGAAAATACCTATTAATTTTGGGCTAACAAAAATAAGGGTTACCTTATCTTATTCACTGGAGGGGGCGGGGGGAGGGGGGGGGGGGACGTCTTTTACACAGAAATTATGGTATCTTTTCTGTTGGGTGTTGCCTGGGGCTGAGTCTAAGAAAAGGAATTTCTCTGTGTTGTTGTGAGTAGTTGATGCATCTCCAGTCTTCATCCTAAACTTGTGAAAGAGATTGAAAAAACCTGTGAAAAATCACTAGAATGTTTTGGATGAACCCACACAGGTAGCAGTTTCTTCTTCTTCAGCATTCTGAGCCCTTGAGGTTCGTTGCTGCAGATATCACCTGCCTCCATTCATCTCTCTGGTTAGCCTTCTTTTTCTAGTTGCTGACACCAAGTGTTTGCAGGTCTGTCAGGACATTATCTCTCCATTGTCTTCTTGGTCTGCCTCGTGTACTATGACCATTCATCTCTCTTGTGTATACAGTTTTTACTTTTGTCATCTTACATTCTTTCAATATGCCCCAACCATTTCAGTCTATTAGCTCTCATGATGCCAGTTATCAATGGTGATTTAAACAGATTATGAGTTTTGTTGTTGCTTCTCATTCTCAATTCCCCGCTGTTTGCATCTTTGATGGGTCCAAAGATTTGTCGTAAGACTGTTTTAAAAAACCTGTAATAAGGTAGCGGTTAAATAAAAAGATTTGTATAAATAAAGACCAGTCAGCTTTGGATAGCTTGGTCATCTGGTAAGAATGGAACAAAATCAACCAGCAGCTAGAGTATACTACATGAAAACAGCAGACTGCAAGTGGCTACATGTCAAGCAGCCGACCAAGAGAAAGATTGGTGGAGGGAGTACAAGACACAAGCACAATATGATGTTAATACTAAACTACACAACTAGCAAAAGACAGGAAACTAAATCTAAAAAAAGGAAAAAAAAAGCCCTGTCCTTTACAAGGTAAACTAAACAAACCTGATTACTCAGTTATCTCTTCATGATTGGGGTTTGTTGCCTCTCATCCACAGGTGCATAGTCTGCTGACTGATCCAGGGAGTATATGTGACATCACCACATTACTGATTCCTGTAAGTGCTTCCACCATTTTGTTTTATTTTTGTTTGAGATTGTATCTTTTTGCTTCGTTGTTTGTTTGGCAGAAGGTAGCCAATTCTGTTCATTTACTGATGAGTCTCGTTGCGTCTACTTTGCTAAAGATTCAGCCAGAGTTAATGTGTTGATGTGCCAAAGCTGAGGCCATTTTCTGCTGCTTCTGTTCTTCACCCCCCCCCCCCCCCCACCCCCTCCCCCTCCCCCTTCTTCCTCTTGCTGTTTTGCTAATGGAGTATAATGTAGCCATTTTTCACCATTCATATTATGTAAGATTCTTATGGGTTTAATACAGTCGTGTGAAAGTCGAATGTTGGAATGCCCATATGTAAGATGAGCCCAATCTGTGACCCTTTAAAAATAAAGTTTGTTCGTTCCTTTGCAGACTTGTTCGTAGATAGTTGGGTTTTACAGCAAAAGTTTTCTTTGTGAGATGTGATAGCTAGTCTTGTGTCAGCTCTTTTTTATGAGATGAGATGTGATAGCTAGTCTTGTGTCAGCTCTTTTTTATGAGATGAGATGTGATAGCTAGTCTTGTGTCAGCTCTTTTTTATGAGATGAGATGTGATAGCTAGTCTTGTGCCATCTCTTTTTTATGATATGAGATGTGATAGCTAGTCTTGTGTCATCTCTTTTTTATGAGATGAGATGTGATAGCTAGTCTTGTGTCATCTCTTTTTTATGAGATGAGATGTGATAGCTAGTCTTGTGTCATCTCTTTTTTATAAGATGAGATGTTATAGCTAGTCTTGTGCCATTTTTTTTATGAGATGAGATGTGATAGCTAGTCTTGTGTCAGCTCTTTTTTTAAGAGATGAGATGTGATAGCTAGTCTTGTGTCAGCTTTTTGTTTTTTAAGAGATGAGATGTGATAGCTAGTCTTGTGTCAGCTCTTTTATGAGATATGTGATTGATAGTCTTGTGTCAGCTCTTTTTTTATGAGATGAAATGCGATAGCTAGTCTTGTGCCAGCTCTTTTATGAGATATGTGATTGATAGTCTTGTGTCAGCTCTTTTTTTATGAGATGAGATGTGATAGCTAGTCTTGTGGCAGCTCTTTTTTTTTTAAGAGATGAGATGTGATAGCTAGTCTTGTGTCAGCATTTTTTTATGAGATGAGATGTGATAGCTAGGCTTATGCCAGATCTTTAATGAGATGAGATAGCTGGCCTTCTGCCAACTATTGTGAGATGAGATGAGATAGCTGGCCTTGTGTCAACTCTTTAATGAGATGAGATAGCTAGCCTTGTGTCAACTCTTTATGAGATGAGATGAAATAGCTAGCCTTATGCCAATTCTTTTATGAGATGAGATGAAATAGCTAACCTTATGCCAATTCTTTTATGAAATGAGATGAGATAGCTAGCCTTATACCAATTCGTTTACGAGATGAACTGAGTTAGCTGGCCTTGTGTCAATTCTTTTTATTCAATTTTAGAAACATATCTGGTGTTACTATTCTTTTCTTTTTTTATGGTTCTCCGTCATCTTGTTCTTCCTTGTGCTCACCAGCTGCAACCTCGGGCGAAAAGCTCTATTTATTCATCCACTTCTGGACTTTGGCCTTTTTCTAGGACTTGGGTTTTGCATGCACACACGTTTTACAGATCTGGCTTGATTGATGAACTGCTGTAGGACATGGGCAAGCAACGTGTGTGGTTACCCAAGTTACCAAATAAAAGTAACTTCAGAAAACTCTTCAGACAGCTGACAAGCAAATTGACGCGTATTGATGGGCACACGCAGAAAGAAGTTGAGAGGTAGGAGGATACACTAGTCAGCATAATGTTGTCACCCAGAGACAGTTGGTTTTCCAACTGGTATGGGTTTTTGATGACATAATGCTTTAGGCATTGGCCAGTATGCCTACAGCTTTGATACTGTTTCCAAATGTATAATGTGTAAACATGGTGGAAAGGAATATATTTACAATTTAAGAAAACTAAATTTTTGAGAAAGATTTGGGTGAGAATTGTCCTGTCATTGTGACATCACAATAAACTTATGATGACAGTTATTTCTTTGCTTCGTTTATATTCAATGATTACTTCCCTTCAAGTAAAAAGGAAAAAAACTAGCATAAAATAATAGTTACTTTCCTTCATATTAAAAAAAAAATCACACTTAGTGAAAAATACTTATTTCTTAACTCTTTGAGTCCCAAGGAACACATCATACGTTCATAGGTTCCTGCCTAGAGGCCCAATGAACGCAAGATGCGCCGATTTTACATCTCTTTTGACTACCCCTTGGGCTTCTGATGCTAAATCCCCTGGGACTCAAAGAGTTAAAGCAATGTTTTCCCAATGTGAATTTGAACAAAGAAGACACAAACAATAGACTGCACAATTTATTTTATTGCCTGGCATATTTCGCTGTATCTCGTCAGGTGCATACTACAGTAACAATGCAGAACACTAACACCTCAGCAACAACGAATCAGGTGACTGGTCGACAAAATCCATCATCAGCGATTGCGTGCCATATTCTAAATTCAGGGCACATCATTAACAGGGATGATGCATTTCGAATTATTTACAATTCGGCCAACCGTAGATTACTCCGATACGTGGAAGCTTCCGGATCAGCCGGTTGAAACCAGATCTCTGTAGGCAGAAAGAAATGGTCATTTCCTTAAGGTTACCTTGGTGAAACAGACAGTGTAGAATATACTAGAATTTGTGTTTCAGTTTCTAGGATTCAGCTATTTGCTTCATTTTAATCACTTTTTACTGTAGTATGCACCTGACGAGATACAGCGAAATATGCCGGACAAAAAATTGTGCAGTCTATTGTTTGTGTCTTCTTTATTCAAACTTATTACTTACTTTGTCGCTCCTCTTCTACCTTGGAGTGTAGAGGTTTGCCAGAGAGATTGCCAGACATCTCTATCAGCAGTTTTCTTCCTGGCTTTGTTCCATTCCAGTCATCTGTCAGTTAGGGACTGTCGGATATTGTCTTTCCAGCGGACCCTGGATCACCCTGAAGGTTTGGTTCCCTGGTTCTTGGCTTCCCATGCCTGCCATGGTGGCCGATTCTCTCCTATTCTGCATACATGTCCAAACCATCGTAACAGTGGCTGATCCACTCAAGTTTGTAAGGACTGGGTATCATTAATGCAAAATAATATCTCTAAATATAAAAAATCCATCTTTTTAGTGACTTGGGTTTGCTGATAGCACAGTTTCTAGCAGGCTGATGTGTCTGTTCAGTGGTCTTAGGTGTCACACCCCTGGATTTTCATAAAAACTAACCAAGACCTCCAATTGTTTCTGATCCTTTGTCTCTTCCGTTAGTTTCGTAGGGTGGAATTTCAGAGACATATAATGATGAATTTCTTTTTAATTACATTTTCAAAAAATGCTACAGTCTTTAAGATTTTTATGTGGCGAAAGGATTTTTTTTTTTTGGGGGGTAATGAAAGCTATGGTCACTGTACTGAGAATTGAACCTATTACCTCCAGATGACCACAGTGGCTCGCTAGAAGAACAAGTGTACTTCGACACCCATAGGGGTGGTGAGTTGGTCTTGTGTCAAAGTACACTTGTAGCACATATGTACACATTGTACCCTGGTAATACCTAAAGAATAAGTGAATCCTAAGGATTTAATTTGAATTTTAATGTGAACGGCATGCTGTCTTCTATTTTAATTTCTAGAGCGTAGGAGAAGAAAATCGTATAGAGTCCTGTGCGTACCAGGAATGTCTGTATTACCTGAGGACATATGGCAGCTATCTGGATCACATATGTTTCTTACGCCAGCACAGCTATTGGATGAAAGCAGCACAGTTTGCTGGTGACTACGTAAGTTGGCTGTTTGCTTGGTCATTTATACTTGTTTATCTACACAAGGAGCGGTCAGGCCAAAGCATTTAGTAATGCTAGTTTCTCATGTGGAGTATTCAGCTTTGAATCCTTGCGAGGTCGTGGATTTTTTTTCTGTTGAAGGCAAAAATAAAATCCTGAATTGCACAGTCCGTGGCGGACAGCCACTAACCATGTTGCCCAAAAATCCTCAGCTCAAAGGGCCCCCCCCCCCTCCTTTCCCACACCACAACAGTAGGAATATGCAGGACATTTTTGGGAGTCAGTTTCACATTCAATCATTTGTACACTCAGTCCGTTTGCTGATTCAGTCCCAGTCGAACCATCATGTTTTATGAGGGACTGTTATATGTTTTATAATGTTTTTGTGTGTGTGTGTGTGACATAATTCTAGTTTCATAATATTACTTTCTTAAAAAATGCATAGAAAGTTGTGATTTAACCAAGCAAGTGACAGACAAGTTGAATGAGCAAGACATTGAAGAATCAGATGAAATCTCTAAAATAACCACTATGTTTGCCTTCACTATTGGCATAGAAAATGTTGAATATGTTTTTCAGTGTATCTGGAATAAAGTTATGCATGTTGAAAACCAGTGCTTGAGGAAAATTGTTGAAAATAAAAAATAGGATGAATGTTCAAGAGCGGTGAAGAAATAAGAAAAAACATCTGCTGCCTTCCACTGGCTTTTAGAATCAGCTGTACACACATGCCGCAATTGTAACTGACTCACAGAGCATTTTGAGAAAGGGTGGAGACAGGTAATGCTTTGTGCAGAGTGGCTGGCATCACTTCAGAGGTCCCGGGTAGTTAGCATTCTTTTGGATATTTTTTTTTTCAGGTATATGCCGGTGTGTTGGGAAGTGAGCAGGCAGATAGACTGGCTGGCTCTGCACCTCTTGATAGTGAATTGATATATGACAAGTTATATATTATGAGGGCCCCTTTGGGAGTGAGTGAAAAATACAGAGGCGCAGATGGATCATTACATCCTGAAGAGAATGACTCTGCGAGGAGCTACCAGGGAATCTGGCCAACTATCACACTCAGGGGAAGGATGAGACGGATTTACAATCAGACGGTTACTGGTGCCATCAAAATTGGAACTCTTCGCTTTGCAGCTGAAGATGGGAACTGAGCACTCCCTGAGTGCTGTGATGTGATTCCTAATTCAACATTGTACCACCATTTTCAAGACATGAGAATATGGCGCTAAACTGACACATCGTGAAACAGAAACAACACAAGAATCACTAGACAGAGACTAAAGTGGGGAATGAGGGAAACTGATGAAGCAAAGCCATTCAAAACAGAAACCTAAAATCAAGTTGAAGAGAGATGCCAAGGTGGCTGGACTAGATTCCATCTATGATATCAAAGAGGATTAGGGAGTTGCCGTGGCGGGAGCACCTAGACACTCACCTGTGGATTGGAAGGCTGTGGGTTTGCTTCCTGCGGAGCCAGACTTTTTTTTTTTAAATGACCTTGGCTCCTATGTCGACCTAGCTTTGAGAGGAAGTAAAGGTGTGCCGGCTGATGCTTTACCACATCACCCATCTGTGCCCATTGGTCTATAAAAAAAAAACTATAGGTCTAACCCTATATGCCTATAACTCCTTAAAGGCGTGGAAAAGGGTTCTTTACTTTTACTTTTTTTTTAAATCAAAGAGCTGACACAGGACAGAATGGAATGGAGGAATAGACTAAGCCTTGAATGACATTAATGACCCAACAGGACAGTGAATTAATTATGACACTAATGACCCAACAGGACAGTAAATTAATAAGTGACATGTAATGACCCAACAGGACAGTGAATTAATTATGACACTAATGACCCAACAGGACAGTAAATTAATAAGTGACATGTAATGAGACAACAGGACAGTAAATTAATAAGTGACATGTAATGAGACAACAGGACAGTAAATTAATAAGTGACATGTAATGAGACACAGGACAGTAAATTAATAAGTGACATGTACTGAGACAACAGGAACAGTAAAATTAATAAGTGACATGTAATGAGACAACAGGACAGTAAATTAATAAGTGACATGTAATGAGACAACAGGACAGTAAATTAATAAGTGACATGTAATGAGACAACAGGACAGTAAATTAATAAGTGACATGTAATGAGACAACAGGACAGTAAATTAATAAGTGACATGTAATGAGACAACAGGACAGTGAATTAATAATTGACATGTAATGAGACAACAGGACAGTGAATTAATTATGACACTAATGACCCAACAGGACAGTAAATTAATATTTGTCTGCATCTGTGATAACCGTATACATCATTTATTTTCTCAGCATTGCTCCTCCGATATCTTTGTTCATGGGCTGATGGTGCCAGCGATGAACTCGGGGGAGATGAGCCGGCTGCTGGAACAGATGTTGATGCTGGACCCAACCCTGGAGAAGTGGACAGCATACCTGATGGCTACCTGCAAGCACCTGCTGAAGCAGAAGTACTTCAACACCTTGTACCATGTGCAGCTCTTCATGAAGGTCAGTACTGTCATCAGTTCTTTTTGTTGTCTGTGGTATCCTCAGCTTTTCATGTTGGTGTCAGGGTATGCTGGTGTGAAGGGAAACCTACATGCTGATAAGCTTGCTGGTGGATGCTACTATGGAAAGGGGTTGAGCAATAGACAGGGCTTATATACTGAATGCTGTAGGAGACAGTGATTGCATAAATCAAGTGTGATTCTGCAACCATGATTAAACTGCAAGAGCAGCAGGTAACAAGAGTGAGGACAGGTGAGAGCACTTTGGAGGATGCACACCAAAAAAATAATAATAATAATAATAAACCAACGTAGAATTGATGACATCGACTGCTACATGTTGAGGGATATACTGAGTACTACTTTAGTTGTTGTTATTGCTCATAAACAACTTATACAATTACTACTTTGTGTTCTGCTGCCATTCATATCCATGTGTCTCCAGTGAGAGGGGGGGGGGGGTAGATTCAGGGTGAAAGAGAGCATTTTGAAGATCCATTGCAGCCTCCATTGAGGAGATGGCACCTGATGGTTGATTGACTGGTTGATTTACTGGTTGATTGACTGGTTGATTGACTGTAGATCTCATTATTAGTATTCTTTCTTTCCCTAATGAAGTTAGTAAAACATAGCCATGTAGATGACTTGCCTGTGCCTGTTGTTGACTGTTTCTTCTCTCTATTTATGGATCCAGGACTACATCCGGGCCGCCATGACATGCATAACCCACTTCTACCAGCGGGGAGCTACCAGTTACTTGGACCTCAGTGGACGACTACAGTTCCTGTTTACTGCACAGCATCATCTTGAGGTTGGATGCTTTTTTAGAAAACTCTTCTTTAGTGATCACTGTCTGTAGTTACTTCTGGTTGATGATTTTTTATTTTATTTTAGTTGTTCGGTAGTTGCATGCTTTTCTCTAACAGCAGATTTATTCTTCTTCTTCTACTTCTTCTTCTTCTTCTTCTTCTTCTTCTTCTTCTTCTTCTTCTTCTTCTTCTTCTTCTTCTTCTTCTTCTTCTTCTTCTTCTTCTTCTTCTTCTTCTTAGCATTCACCAGCTGTCAACTCTGGCAGAAAATTCTGGTTGTTTGTCCATTAATGGACTGTTTTGTTCCAGAACTTGAATGTTGCATGTATATCCATTTTACAGATCTAGCTTATGTGTATGCAGACTGTTGGTTCCTCACCTCTTAGACAGATTTATCAGTGGACATGGGGTGCAGCCTGGAGTGGCAAGAAATGAACATTTCACCAAGGGGCCAAGACATTTAACTAATCAACACCAAACAAGAGTCATCAGATATTTTACACTTGTGGAGCTTTTGAGGTGGAGATCGGATCATCTGTGTGATCTGTCCAGAGTGCTGTGATGATAATCCTCCTTCTTCTTTTATGTTTACTGGCTGTAAGCTCTGGCGGAAAATCCTTGCTGTTCATCCATTTTGACTTTGGGTTTGTGCCAGGGCCTGAGTTTTCGTGTACATATGTTTTACTGGATTATTTTTGTGCAGTTGGTTGTCCCTAGCCGCTCAGGCAGATACACTCTGACTTTGAAGGAAGTCCGCAGTTAGTCGACTCCTATGACTTGCTTAACGGGGAGGCAATCGGTCTGTTATTTTTTTCCCACAATAGGGCCCCCGGAACCCACACAGGGACCTTAATCCTAACTGATCAGTAATAATTTATTTATCAAAAGAATTGTTGTGTTTTGAATACATGTTATGTATAGCAGTTGGATGCAGTGACTGAAGGCACTGGGTGTATGCAGTTGTATGCAGTGATTGAAGTCACTGGGTGTTTGCAGTTGTATGCAGTGACTGAAGGCACTGGGTGTATGCAGTTGTATGTAGTGATTGAAGGCACTGGGTGTATGCAGTTGTATGCAGTGACTGAAGGCACTGGGTGTATGCAGTTGTATGCAGTGACTGAAGGCACTGGGTGTATGCAGTTGTATGCAGTGACTGAAGGCACTGGGTGTATGCAGTTGTATGCAGTGACTGAAGGCACTGGGTGTATGCAGTTGTATGCAGTGATTGAAGGCACTGGGTGTATGCAGTTGTATGCAGTGACTGAAGGCACTGGGTGTATGCAGTTGTATGCAGTGACTGAAGGCACTGGGTTGTATGCAGTTGTATGCAGTGACTGAAGGCACTGGGTGTATTGCAGTTATGTATGCAGTGACTGAAGGCACTGGGTGTATGCAGTTGTATGCAGTGATTGATGGCACTGGGTGTATGCAGTTGTATGCATGTGACTGAAGGCACTGGGGTGTATGCAGTTGTATGCAGTGATTAAAGGCCTGGGTGTATGCAGTTGTATGCAGTGACTGAAGGCACGGGTGTATGCAGTTGTATGCAGTGACTGAAGGACTGGGTGTATGCAGTTGTATGCAGTGACTGAATGGCACTGGGTGTATGCAGTTGTATGCAGTGATTAAAAGGCACCGGGTGATGCAGTTGTATGCAGGACTGAAGGCACTGGGGCGTAGTGCAGTTGTATGCAGTGACTAAAAGGCACTGGGTGTATGCAGTTGTATGCAGTGACTAAAGGCACTGGGGTGTATGCAGTTGTATGCAGTGACTGAAGGCACTGGGTGTATGCAGTTGTATGCAGTGATTGAAGCACTGGGTGTATGCCAGTTGTAGCAGTGAATGAAGGCACTGGTGTATGCAGTTGTATGCAGTGACTGAAGGCACGGGTGTATGCAGTTGTATGCAGTGATTAAAGGCACTGGGTGTTTGCAGGTGGTGGATTGAATGTTTTGAGTGCAATAAGGAAATGTTGACATCCCACCCAAAAAATCTCAAAATAATTCTTATACAGTTGAACAGGTTTCTAGGATTTGCTACTGTTGGATCATAATACATCTGATTAGTAGCTCTTGGTCTCTGGCTTGTTAACTTTTTCAGTAAAGTCAATGATCCATTGCCACATCTTCTGGCGTATTGGGACTTTAAGGCTAGAACTATATTTTATAGACCAACTAGGCACTTGGTGAGTAATTGTGGTCAACATCACGGCCTGTCGCCTTTACCTCCCAGGACTTTACCTGGTACCATTTCAGGCTGAGTCGAACTGGGATCCAAGGTCATCTTTTAAGAAAAACAAAAGGCTGGCTTTGTCAGGACCTGAACCTAGGACCTTCCAGATTGACAGACGAGCCTCTAGCCACTACACCTCTCTCAGTACTACTAACCAATAGCTACTTTGGGTAGCTGTGCTGCATCAGGTAATAAGTGCAGGCGAATCTGAAGTTTATGTTGTGCTTATCACATTTTACCCAAAACTCAAAGTTCTGGGGTAGGACCAAAGTCCAAACATGGACAAACAACCAGAAATTTGTGCTGAAGATTATGGCTGGTGAATGCTTAGAAGAAGAAGATAGTTAATGTTGTGCTCAGAAGGTTTTTCAGGGTTAATTTGAACTAGCTTTATTATTTCATTCATGATACAGTAAACATTAGTGCATGAAAATCGGCTCTGTTCTCATGCAGGCTTACCTAGATCCGGGTCAGTGGGGCAGTGTGCGCCACCCTCTTGCTGCAACCACGCCAGTGACTGCTGGGAAACAACCCCCACACTGGGACAAACAGCTCCCAGAATCCTCTGCTAGAATGACTTTGTCACGTGAGGAAGTGAAAAAGTAAGTAGAAGTAAAGGAAATGACTCTTTGTCTCATAGTATTTTGAAGTATGAAGTTAAATAAGTGCAAATAGCTACATCAGACAGACCCTCAAGCAGCAGAACGAACGAACAAACTTTATTTTCAAAGGGTCACAAATTACATTTGGCCCTTTCAAACACCTGTCTTTCACACTGCAGCTGTATTTTATCAATAAGCATGTTATATTCATATGACTATGAATATTTAAAAAAAAAAAGAACAAATACACACAAAAGCATGGGTGGTCAAATGCATGCACACACTAGCGCGTGCGCGCACACACACACACACACACACCACACCACACACACACATCACACAACACACACACCACACAACACACACACCACACACACACCACACACACACACACACCACACACACACCACACACACACACCACACACCCACACCACACACCCACACCACACACCCACACCACACACCCACACCACACACACACCCACCCACACACCCACCCACACACAACCCACACACCACGCACACCACACACACCCCCCACACAACCACACCCACACACACCACACCACAGACCACCACCACACACACCAAACCACCCAACACACCCACACGCAGACACCAGCACACACACACACACACCACACACACACACCACACACACCACACACACACACACACCCCACACACACCCACACACCACCACACCCACACCCACACCACACACCCCCCCACCACACACCCCCCCCACCACACCCCCCCCCACAACACACACCACACACAAACCACACACGACACCACACCACCACACCCACACCCACCACACACACCACCACACACCCACCACACACACCACCCACCCACACCCACCACCACCCACCACCACCCCACCACCCACCCACCACCCACCACCACACAACCACCACACACCACACACACCACACCAACAAACCCACCACACCACACACACCACACCACAACACCCACACCACACCACACACACCACACCACACACACACCACACACACACCACACACCTACCTACCTACCCACTCACTTAAACACACCTCCATTCACCCACATACATACCTACCTACCCACACAGACATGCACATTCCACACAGACACGCACACTCCACACAGACACGCACATTCCACACACATACATACAAACAGATATACACATGCAAACACAGATACATACAAACAGATATACACATGCAAACACAGATACATACAAACAGATATACACATGCAAACACAGATACATCCATATGAAAGAGAATCTGACACCTGAGAGACACGCCAGACAGTGATAGCGAATTTTGAAAAAAAAAACAATGTGGGAAGATGAGCCAACTTAACCGCAATGTGCAGGCAAATGAAAAAGGAAGAAAAATACCCTAATTATAACCTTCAAACACAGATTGAACAGGATCAACTCGTAAAGAAAAAATAATTGCAAATAGAATGAACTACTCTCTCTATTTAAAAACAGAAAAGTTCCTTTATGTGCTGGTGGTACAGCAGGCATATGAGACTGGACTCATATATTTATAGACCAAGCGGCCCTTCGATGGGCAATGTGGTCATCATCCCGCTGGCTGCCTAAACTTCCCAGGACTCACCTATTAAAGGCTGGGTCAACCTGGGAGTCACGGTCATCTTTTTAAAAAAATTGATTTCATGCGGATTTGAACCCTTGACCTTAGCATCCTCAGCTCTCTCTCTGTATCTTTCACTGGATCCTCTTCATGGGGCTTTTGACACACAAGGTGTTCATAGATGTTCTCCATTGCTGCTGGTCTGTAGCCTTTCTGCCCATGGTATCCCTTGTCATTTTACAGTCCTTCATTTTCCTTTCTGCTGTTCTCCAGTTGGCTTTATGTCAGTCTCTCCTTTTTCCTCTTGTTTCTGTGGCTTCAAGAGGATTCCCTGTCTAATTATTTCCATGCATTTACAGTAAAATTAATGTGAACGTTGAGGTCGACTTCTACTGCGATATAAAGATGTGTGGAAGTGGGACATGAATGGTACAGGTGTTGAGGTGGACTCGTAACAAAATGCCATGAACCGTTTTTATGTGGAAGGGGCACGTCGGGAAGGAAATAAGAATGAAGGAAGAAATGTTTGCAGTAAGGATGAGAGCTGGGGGTCTGAGAAGAAACACACTTAACACAAATGTTGACAAGAATGGTTCTGAAATCCCAGGCTATAATTATGAAAAACTGTTCTTACGCTGGCATGTCTTGCTATTCACACTCGCCATTGCCATGGGCAGTGTCAGGGGTCGAGAGGCAAGGTGGCAAGGTCAGAGCATGAGTTTTTAAAGGTCATTCAACTTGCACAGACCGACGTGCTCATTTGTACTTCTCATATTCGCCTCTGATTATCTGAGCTTGATAAGTCCCAAGAGTTATAAGTGTTGTTACATAGTTTATTGTTGATACACTCAAAGCACATTAACACTGCAATCATGGCTATGACAACATGAACAAACTGTATCAGAATGTAGTCACAATCCACACGAGAACGTCTGATATAGATACAACATGTTGAGCTCTGTGACTTTTACCTTTATTATTTTACCTCTACCATTTCTTCATCATTCTAAATATTTCAACATATTATCTAACTCTGTCTAACTCAATAACTAAAACCATTATTCATGAGGCATGGCCACACTACAGCTGTCCGACTGCCAAATAGGAGGGCTGGTCAAAGATGTCCTAGCCCGGTTCCCGAAACCCCAGGCCACTTTTCCTTTAAATTTAAGGTGATATTTGGTCTCTGTGGCTTGTGGGCACATCCCTGACAATCAATGTTAGTATTTTACAGCAGTCCACATTCCCCCATCTTCCCCCTTTCCCCAATGAAAGGAGTAAGTTTCCCTGCCCCTTATAGACAATATAAAACTATTTATCTGAAAAAACGGAAAAGGGGTCAAATTTAATTTAATCACCGGGGAAAGGGAAAAACCCCTTAAAAATGCCCGCGAAGCCCCGGGGGTTTCCCCAAAAAGGGGAAATATCGCAAACTCGGGTGTAAACACAGGGAATTTCATCTTCGGGAGAACGCCGAAAAAGAATCCAAACCAATCAAAAAGTTAACATCCACATTTTGGGTTCTGGCGTCCCATTAAAGGGAAAAAAAGAACAGACCCCCTGCTACCCAAAAACCCGTGTAAGAGTCGGAATTGGGAGCTTCCTTTAAAGTCGGAGGCATCTGCTGGAGGGAAGGAACCAAACAGTCGCACACAAAAAGGGGCAGTTTGTAAAACAGAGCACAGAAAAACTTGGGTTTTTGGAACGGACGCAGCCCAGAAGGGGAGAAAATAGAACTTTCCCCCAGATTTTACAGCTGGGGGACGTGAAGAAGAAGAAGAAATTTTGACTATTTTATCTTTCCCCTTATTTTAATGCCTTTTATTTTTCAGGAATTCGACCAAAGGGAGATTAAAGTGACCAAGTTTTTGGAGCAGTGTTAACTCAGTTTTGGGGAGTGGGTGCGGGATCAACACATTTCCTTCCAGGTCCCCCACAAGATCCCCACTTGTTTGCCCGGGCTTGCCGCACTGAGTGGTTAGCAGGGGGGTCAGAGATTGTGGTGAAAATCCTCTTGGGTTTCATGTTAAAAAATTTTCCTCTCTTTTTTGTTTTTTTTTTGCTTTTGTTCCATTTATTTTAAAGAGGATCGATAAAAGTAAAAGACCTTTTTCCATCCCTTCAGACGGGGTGATATAGGCTAGACCTATATTTTTGGATAATCAGAGGGGGGGATGGATCAGCATCAACCCGGTCCCTTAATTTCCAGGATTTGCCCCTGGTACCCATCAACCCTGGGTCGCCCTGGGAACCCCTAGGTCATTTTTAAAATGCGGGTCCACTAGGACCAAACCCCATGCCCTTTTCGATCCGCAGGGAGGTTTTAGCCATTACCCCAGGGGCCCCCAAGGGCAGTGCTGGAGTAGAACGGGCTTCATCCGGAGACCGGGTTTCAGACCCTAAGAAGGGTTTATTTTTTTTAAAAGGGGTTTAAAAAAAATCCGACCGCACAGCTGGGGTTTTCTGGAGGTCATCGGAGGTCCTTCGGAGGCATTTAGGGGTACTTCGAGGGCACTTCGGGGTCACTTCAGAGGTCAGAGTGAAAAACATTGTGACATTTTTTAAGGGATGTGGGTGGGAAATGAATAGGAGGGGCATATGGCTGCTTTTTCACAAATTTATGGATACGATGATGAAAAGGGAGGCGTGGCGAAACTTTTGAGGCAGTGTGCAATTAGAGAAACAAAAAATCATACAGTTTGGGGAGACTGATCTGATAAGGCAGGCGGGGCCCAAAAAGGGGGTTGTGAGAGCATGTTGTTCGGGCAAAAATTTTTTCCCCTGGTGGACTGTGCTTTTGGGGGAAACAAGGGTCTTGACCTCAGAGAAAAAAAAACCCCGCGTTAACAGACGTACTGGCACGTTGGGATTGGAATCTGCGGTGTGAAGATGGAAAGGGCCCTTATGGGTGCCCCCGTGCGTCTTCGTTCTGAAAAAAATCAAACGCTTTGTGGAGTTCGAAAAAATTTGGGTTCCCAGGTGGAGTCGAAAAAGGGTTTTACGAAACGAAAAGAAGGGCCCCTTCCAGAGATCTTTCCACCCGGAAAACCCTGAAGATCCCGGAGTAGGGGGAAAAAAGACCTGAAATAATAGATTTTTAACTGCCTATCGAAACAAATTTCTTTTCCCGGGTTTTTTAGTGGGAAAAATTTTCCCGGTTTGACCGGGGGTCAGAATTGTCCCGGGGAAGTTTTTTTCTTCTTTTCTTTTCTTTTTTTTCCCTTCGCCGGCTCTGGCAAAGTGATGGGAAAATTTCGAATGGGGGTGCGGTTTTTGTCCCAGCTGGGGCCCTTTTCACCTTGGTGGTGAAGTTGGTTCCGCCTCCAAAAGCAAGGAAACACGGAAAAAATTTGCCTAGAAAAAAACAACCGGGGAGGTTTGGTTCCCAAAAGGCTGTAAAGGATACGCAACAAAATTTTCTTTTAACACCACTGAAAAAAAAAAGCGGTTTAATAAGAAAAAAAAGGCAAGGGGACTTCAAGCATGGGGTTTTTGGGGGGTCAAAAGAAATTAAAAAAAATACAACCCAAAAAAATTTTTTTCTAAATTAAAACGTCTATGTAGGGGGGGGAAACATGGAGAAAAACGAAACAATTTTTAAAAAATTTTCAGACATTCATTTAATGGGCCTGGCAGAATAGAGGGGAATAAAATGTAGATAGAAAAATAAGTAGAACTTGGGGAAGAGAATAAACAGGCTCCCGGGACAGGAGGTGAGGAAAAGAGCTGTTGGGTAGGGCAACCCCTGAGAAAAAAAGGGAACAGCATAACGAATGTCTTTGATTGGAACCCCAAAAGGGGATAGGAAAAAAGGAAAGGCCCAAAAAAACAGGAAAGAGAGCGGAGAAAGAGGTTAGAAAGATTGGGGGGGACATGGGGAGCCCATGAATGGCGAAGGAAAGAACAATTTGGGGTGAGTGGTTGAGGGCTATGCCAGGGGGGGAAAGAAAGGCAGAAAAAGAAGTTAACAAAAGCAGGATATCCAAACTTTCAGTAAATAGGATAATGCAGCTGTCACTTGGGTGAGCGACAAAAAAAAGAAAAAAAAAACAGAAGCCCCGAAAAAATTGGAAAAAATTT